>CM021103.1:399253852-399675900 GCA_007115665.2 Sequoiadendron giganteum
AGAAATGAGAAATAACTTGGAGAAATAATTAATTTGCCTTAGACAAAATTAAATTTTGCCGCGATTCGAGGATTAAACGAGTTGGAAAATTAAAATTAATGATTAATTTAATATTTCTCAACGATTTTAAGTGTTCAACACTTAGGCAAAATTTTAAAAAGGAAAGAAAATCTGAAGATTTCGGATGGAGGTGGCGCCTGGATGAAATTAGAAACTTGCCAAACGAGGAAAAGAAAACAATTCTAAAATTGAAAAAACTCGAAAGAAAAGAAAGCAATTACTAGGGAAAATCGCACTTCTCAGCCATATAATGAGTTTCATCAACTCATTCTTCACAAGTTCGATTGAGAAGAAGTTTTAGCTCTCTCGAAGCTGCAAGAGATAAATTTTGGAAGAAGAAATATCGAGAGCAACGTTAATTTTCCTCAATAGAAGAGATAATTCTAAGCTGGAGGGCATGATTCTTGAAGAAATAAATTGGCTCTTGGCTGAAAGTCACACTTCTCAGCAAGTTGGCGCACCTCTTGGATTGAATTTTCAGAAGTTAGAATTAACTCACAGCCAGAAGATATTCTCGGAGGTTTGGAAATCGATGGGCTAGGCTCTTTTATTCTTTTATGATCTTCTGCAGTCATTCCGGCACAAGATTTGTCAAGCACTTAGCAAATTTCTCCACTTTCAGCTTGCTTTTTCGCAGAAATTCATATTTTAAACAGGCTGAAAGTATAAATTTATCGAGTAAAATCCCGGAGTAACCAGATTTTGAAAGTTATTATATTAATGTTAATTATTTTTGTATTTGCAGGTTAATGACCACCCGGGGAGAACCACCCAGACAAGCACAGATGAAGTTTGCTAGTAAGGGGTTGCAACCGGAGTCCAAGATTAATTCGAAATGGAAAAATGTCACGGACACCAACCTCAGGCACGACTTCAAAGAATTTAAAAAGAGGATGTACGGGCACGATGGATTCTTGCCAACACCCATTGCTAGATGGATGATGAGGAGTGGAATTGTTCAGGTTGCCGGATTCCCACCAGCAATTGAGTGTGCCGAACTAATGGTAGAGTGCGCCCTTCATTATAATGCGCAAGACAGGCAAATTGTTGCGCCTGACGGGAGGATACTGGCTCACCTTGGAGAGTTAGCTATACAAGAAGCCTTCGGCATCCCGACATATCACGAAACTTCCTACAAAACTAAGGAGGATGCAAAGAAATTATATGATAAAAAACTGGACCTCTGTGCCACAAATATTAATAAATCATGGCTGGAAAAACCAAGGGCTTCCGCCAAGAAGATGCCCAAGAAGCTATTGTGCACAGACTTTAAAGAAGATTACAGAGACATCATCATCTTGCTAAACATAATAGTTGGCAATCCTCAGGGCGAGCCTTTCGAAACATGGATGTACTACTTCATCGAGGAAATCACTGAAGGGGCAAAGATGTTCAATTGGTCTCGTATGATAAGCAACAACCTCCATGAGCAACTGGTCAATCTGGAAGAGACAAAGACATTTTACATGAGTTCCTACATCATTTACATGCTGGCTAGGACGTACCGGTATGCAGGCTTGATTTGCAAAGGTGTGGTTGGCAATGGGGAGAATGAGCTGAAGTCCTATGACTGCTATCCACAGTTGCAGCTAAGTGAGAAAAGCCCATTTCAGATGAGCACATGACGCCTTCCTCATGTATATAACAAGAATACTTCAAGGAGGAACGCACCAAAGGCTGACTCACGAAGCCAAGAGTTTGATCGGAAAGTACGGATCTTGGTTCATCCAATACCCAAGGTACACGTACATCAGAGTCCAAGGATTCACTGGGAATCCCTACAGATTGCCCGTCTTTCCTACCAACAAGATGGTCTTACTTGAGTTACTGAAACAGTTGGAAGAGTATCAAAGCTTCCAAAGAACAAAACAGAAGGCGGCAGTTACTTTCCCCTTTTTCATCGGGAACATGCTGGAATCATGTCCATTGGCACAAGCAGCTGAGAGTGCCAGGTTGGAGATATAGCGGTATCTGTTCGTATCCGTTCGCTACATATCAGTCTAGAGGGAACTTTGACCCACATCATCATATCAAGATTGTAGACGGGAGAAAGTATAGGCATAGAGTCGAGTTGGAGGACTTCTAGGCAGATGCTGTGGACGAATACGAGGTCAGACGGAGGCTATGGTCCAGACTGCCGGTGAGCTTGATCAGGACGACTGAACTTTGCTGAGTGCCTGATCAGCTCGAAGATGATGGAGAGCAAGTACAACCACGTTTTGACGAGAGCCGGCCTCGCCTACTGTAAAATGGTCAAAGTCCGAACATGTAGATTTGAACACCTTGATGAGACCAGTAGTCAAATACTCTCAATGGTGGGTTGACCAATAGGTTCAGGAGTTGAAGTGGAGGAAGGTAACACTTACCTATGACAGATTGAGCGAGATGGAGTCTTACTCCTCAAATGCAAAAGCCTCCCATGGCATAGAATTGATGGAAGCTACTACCTCCAGGAAAAGGAAAGAAGTAGCTATGTACATAGAACCTGTTCAGAAACGAACAAGGATAGAGCCGTCACCCTCTGCCACATCTAGGAACATTGACAAGATATTGACCACCATTGATGATTCATTGGTCAACATTGGAAATCCTCCCCCAATTCTTGAGGAAAATGTGGAGCCCATTCAGCTCGACGATGATGAGCCACCGTTCCCCACCGACATAGAAATACTTGGCTCAGATGATGAGATGGGCGCCCAAAATGATGATTTTCAGGAGGGAATTTCAGTCCTCAGAGGAATTTTGGATGTTCGAACGGAGAAAATGTGCAGGAGGAAGATGGCATAGAACAACTCATGATCCCTGACTGGTTGAAGGAGAGAATGAAGATACAGGCACCAGTCGAGACACAAGAAGAAGATGATGCAGTGGATTTCTTAGCCAGACTTGAACAAATTTCAGTCAGGAAGCCGACTAAGAAGTTTTCCACTATACAGAGGGATGAAGCTGGCAATCGGTCTGTACAGATTGTAGTGCCGACGGTGGACAAGCCGCAGGAGGATATAGCTCCACATGAATATGCCGTCACTACCATTGACTTGGGCCCAACCACAAAAGGCCAAGAAGTTGAAGATTTGGACAACTCAGTGTCCTCTATCAAGGCAAGGTTGGGAAAGGAAGTGGTGAAGAGGAAAGAATGCCAAAAGGAGATTGAGCGCTTGAAAGAATACATACAGCATTTGACCAAGCCGCTTGATCAAGATAATATAGCAACTCCTCTTCTCCCGAATCCTTCACAGGAAACGACTAAGGACATGGAAGAAGACATGGTCACAGCCAGGGAAGCCAAAGAGTGGATAGTGGTTAAGGGCGCAAAAGCATATACATTCCTGGAAAGGTTGACATTAGTCTACGGTCAGGCTACCTCATTGCTTTCCAAACTGATTGCCATGGCGGAAGTTTGGGATAGTCTTCCAGATATTCAGGAGAGGATAATTTCGTGCCTCAGAGTTCTGAAGGGAGTCCCAAAGCAGGAGCTGATTGACGAAGACATCATTGCGGCAGGTGTAGCTTATGATTTTCATACTTGGTACTAGGCTTTGACGGCATGAGGCGAAGTCTTGGAAAGGGCGAGGTCTGACGGGATCAGAGTGGAAGAACAGGTTAAGGAGATCCGGAATAAAATCTTCAACATGACTGCCGACTTGTTAGACAAAGAGGTCATACGAGAAAATGATTTACAGTTGGAAGGTTTGAAGAATAAAGTTCAAGAAAACTTATTTTCTATCACGGGGCCTATCTTAAGGCAAAGCTGGGTTAGAATGGCGAATTTCTCAGCCATCCGGGATGCCTTTGTGAAGATTGAGCCAGAATGGGAAAGCACCTTTGCCAGGTTCGCCGAAAGCTTGGACGTGCTGGAGTTTAGGATCGGCATGCTTCCGCAAGTTACTATGGAAGAGGTTGTCTCGATTGTGTCCAGATTCATTGAACACACGGCAACTCGAGAGGATAGGGATGTACTTCCTTAAAAGTAGCTCCAGGCGCCACTTCACTATCTGTCAACTCATTGTTTATTGATGTCATTTGGGAAACCCTAATTAGGGTTTAATTGTTTTAATCTTGGCCGTTGGCTTATTTTAATCTGGGCCACTCATTTATTTTTGAAACTCCATATAAACTTGCGTACTCTCATTTTCAATTTGTGAAGTGAGTAGTATGAGATTGTTGCGTTATGCCATTTCCGTTAATAAAAGCTCTTATGCATGATTTGCTTTGAATCACTTTTATTTTCAAGTGGTGTGCAAGGTTTTCATATCTCCTTCAACACTTAGATTAAAGTTAGATTAGAATTTTATTTGAATGTTTGTTAGAGAATGAAAGATCTGATAGTGGTGATTGGTGAAATCTAGCTCATACTTTCTTTGGATAGATGATTTGTATCCAATGCGTAAAGTTAGCTTGAGCTCTTAAATTGTGGATGCTTAACTTCAGTCCTATTTTAGACATGAAAACTATAATCACACCCCTTGAAGATTGCACCCGCTTTGCGTAGTTGTCCCAAGGAGGCGAAACAAAGTGTGGTTTCCTTGTTTCATTCAATCATTGCTGTCTCTTGAGTTCTTAGGCGTAGTTTAGACTCCTAAACCCTTATCTTTTTGCATTTTTTTTGGAAATCTGAAATACCCAATGGAAAGAGCATTCAATCATAAAACCATCTAAGTCTTTAGCTTGTGAACAAATTCTAAAGTAAGTCCCTTTGTGATACTAGAATATCACAACGCCCACTGATCTTATCCACGTGTCATGATCTGACGAAAGAAACCTTGGAGTTGCTAGATGATCTTCTTTGCAATCTTAGCATATGCAACAACTTTGTTCAAGAGAGGATAGAGTGTCTTTGGGCATTTTATTTTGTGTTTGGTGAGTATTAAAATGCACACCAACACTACACACCATGTAACATCCTTTAATATTATAATGATTATACTAACCTCTCTCTCTATCTCTACACACACACATATACACCCCTATCATATAGCTAATCTCATAGATCCATAAATCAGTGAAAATTGCGAAATGGCAAAATTCATGATTTTTTCTCTATAAAATACAATTTTTATGAAAAAACATTGATTGTTGATTGTTGATTGGTTTTCCTCGATTTCTATCAATTTCTTCTAGTATAATTGGGATTTTTCTGGAGTTCAAAACTCCAAATTTTACCTACTCTTGTAATGGCATTGGTAGGGTTTTTACTTGCAATTTTCGCATTTTGTTTTGTTTTTCTTCTTTAGTCATGGCGTGAAATTTTTTGACTTCGCAAGGTGCAATTGCAGTGTGATTTTATTTCCAGTCTATGCCCTAGGGTTTGCTGTGACTTATTTGTTTGTTATCGTGATTGGTTGGTCAATTTTGTTACTATAAATTGGGCTGCTATACAATTCTCGTCATATCATTGGAATTTTAGCTTGAATGCTATATTTTTTGTTGATTTATGCTTTTAGTTTTAGCTTTTTAATTGATGGTATTGTTTAAATTTATAACTATTTGTTGTTGCAACCCGTTGGTCTTTATACATTTTCTAATATTCAATCAAGTTAGAAAATATCTTTAAACTTTGAAATTAGAAAATGTCTTCAAACTGTTTAAACACAGGCACAAAGAATGAATAAATATGTAACATTTAAATGCTACATTCTAGTTTTCATAGAAAATAAAAATATAGTTAATCAATCTCATAGACATTAGAAAATTATTACAAGAAAAAATCCAAAATTGAAAAATATTTTTATAAATAAAAAAGTGTCAAATACCTAAATTTACCCTTAAGTGATAAAATTGTGAAAATTATGTGTGCCATAAAGGTTTGTGTGGCTTCAAAGGTCTTAGTTTGGGCTTGGTGATGGGGGCCCTACCCCTTGACCTCACTCTATGTTGTAGGAATATGCGAGGGGCTTTGCTCCTAGGCTCACAAGAGTGCTGCCCTTCAACTCAGCTGGGGGTGTTGCAACCAAACCCCATGAGGGTCATTGCCCTCAACCTTGAGTCTTCACTCCTTGACCTCCACTAGTTATTGGGATCCCTTGTCACATAAAAAACTTGATTACAATGAGGGGATGACCAAGCATCGGGATCTTACTCTTGAGTGTGCTGACTTAGATGTTATTGTTGCACAACTTGCTAGAAATCTCTTTAGATGAGGCAACTTCTACATATGATACAGCTAGTTGAAGTGGCATTGAAACTCATTATGGTTCAAATGAAACTGAATCAAATGTTGACTTTGATGCTATATGAAGATTATTGAATATTGATTGTAATTTTCATTGTGTATTGACATTTGACAAGTCATTGAATATCTTTGTTTACATAATTGGCGATTTATTGCCAAGTGGCCGATTAATTGCGGGAAAATTGCAGAACCAAGTATTTTCTACCTTTACTCGTGGATTCACTGTAGCAAAACAATCGCCGATTAAATTCCGAGTAATCGCCATTAAAACCCTCAAAAAATTGCAGGTTAATCGCGACGCGTTTTTATCATTTTTTTTTTTGCATTTTCACGCATACTATTATTATATTTATTTAATATATATACTATAAATTATATTTATTTAATATATAGTATTATTATATTTATTATTTATTATATATACTATAAATTGTATTTATTAAATATATACTATTATTATATTTATTATTAATACATATACTATAAATAATATTTATTATTAAGATATGCAATGACAATATAAATATATGTATAACAATAGCATTTTCTTTAGTATATATTAAAATATTTAATAATATATAGTACAACTATAGCATATCATTAATATATAGTTTATTTCTTTAGTATATATTAAAATAGATACTGAAGAAAATATTTGTATAACTATAGCATATCATTAATATATATATTCATAATGATAATCTATAGGATATCATTAATAATTTAATACTATATAACTATATATATCTACTAAGTTATATATTATATATTAATACTTTTTAAGTCGCCGAGTATTTGCCGAGTCAAAATTTTTGGGCTTGCCGAGTACTCTCCCAGTCCGAGTACGTAACCTATGCTGAATATGAATTTACGAGTCTATTCTATTTTGCAAATTATGAGGTATTTAAATATTTTGTTTATAAACAATTGTGAGTATCACTGTTTTTATAATGCACACAAACACACACAAACCAGAACTCAGACAATAAAATAATGTTGCAACCTTGAACCTGTGCTCATCCCCAGACCAGGACTGGCAACTTAGAATAAAAATATTTTTAATCAAGCTCACTGAAATAATGCATTAGAAATATCACTTAACAGAAATGCAGAGTCCAATGTTGAGATGTACATTTATGGAGGCTCATAACCAGTATACATAAACAGATTGAAAAACAAAAAATGCCTCAGTATGGCAACAATATTGCACATAACATGCATGTTTGGATTAACTTTTCTAAATTATGTACAGAAATTAAGTTTCAGAAAATTTTCATTGAGAAGATGGATCATACCCTGGGCTTAGATGGAGTGGCAAGAGTTGATATGAACATAAACAACAATTATATATTCCACAATTCATGGATTAAACTCACAATTTTATTTGCTGTCTATATCTCTATGCTATTGAAATGCTTTTAAATTTCAGAAACAACACGTTTTTGTCTCTTTTTCTACATTTTTTTGCTTTTTTATTTTTAATCCAATTTTTTCCCATTTAAATCCTGATTTAAAAAGAAATCTTATACTTCTAGCTCGCTCATTTTTTCCCCAAAAGATTTTTGCTGCTATGGCTAATCTAATCATATGTTGTCACATATCTTATCTCTTATTTATTCTTATCCCAGGAGTATTGTGCTTTGTGGAATATTTTATTAGTAGCAGACTTCTCCCAACTTCAATATCTGCATTGTGTCTTTTCTTATTTTCCGTAATTCCATAGTTATCCTACTTTCATGTGATTAAAGCTATTGCAAGTATATCTAGTCTTTGCATAGAAGGGTTCACTACTCGTTGAATCATGAAAATCTAGGGGGAGGAAAAGGGATTTCAGAACTTCTGGGTTCAATCCATTGGTCATAGTCCTGCTTATATAAGACCAAAAAGAAATTTCAGATTTTTCGGGTTCAATCTATTGATTTAGCATGCTTATATAACTCCAAAGGGTTCATAACTGCTTATCCATTTATTCTAGTAAAGGTGATTCTGGAGTTCTCTGAGTGACCTTATGTGGGAGTTCTCTGAGTGACCTTATGTGGAAGATCTGACTGCTTTGTTTCATCTCTACTTGCTTTGAATGTTAGTAATTGCTGTGAGCTGATGGTATTGTTCCATAATTTGTACAAGTATATAAACATGAGTTCCGGTTCCTTGTACAAGCTACTTTTTAAAATGTATTTAAATTCTTTTTTTTTGTGATTTAGCTTTGAGAGTTTATGCATTAGTTGCATTTTATCTATTGCTAAGTTGTTGGGCTATCCTTGTATGTTTGTAAGCATTAGTTAAAATCCTTGTGGTCTGGAAGACACGAGTTGAGATGCCATGGACTTTGGCTTTTCTTACGGTGTCTGTCAAAAACTTTGTATATCTACCTGAGTGACTTTTGATTTAGCTGAATGCAATGAAATAATTCAAATGAAAAGATATGGCTTATACAATTAAAAAAAGGTCATACAGCCAATTCAAGCAATACAATAGATGGCTGATGTGCCTTATAATTCTTGTACAGTTATGCAATTGTGCGTGATATGACTGCTGCGGGCCTTGGTTTGAATAAGTTCTGCTATGCTGGCCTTATAACTGCATTTAAGAACAGACAACCTGTAACAGAAGAGACTACCTCTAAGGTTGTACCTCTTCTGAGGATTTTCAGAGTGAAGGTTTTCTTGTTTGTTCTCTTCTCATCCAACAATATTTTGTACATTGTCCTAATTTTCTATGTTTTATCTTTGCATTTTTTAAGATTATTGAATTAGTCAAGCAGTCAAAAGGGTGGTCATCTGTAGAAGCTTCAAGTGGAACTGGAGATTCTGGAATGCTTAGTGTAACTGAGGAAGAACTTTACAATATTCCTACTGCTGAATTTCTACAGCGGCGTAGCTTTATTAACAAGCAATTAACTGTTTATCATACTGCTCTACACGCTTGTGCTGATCTGGGAAGTAAAGAGGTATGTTATCCTTGCTAAAATGGAGAAATAATCTATTAACTTTTTTCTTTAAGCTTGTCAGCTGTTTTATAAAACCCTTGCTAAAATGGAAAAATAATCCTGGAAGCTTCTGGTTGAAGGTTTTCTCTGAGGTATAACTGTTTTTATTTGAATTTGAATTATAGAAAATTAAAAATGATGTATTTGATGTATCATATCATTAGCATGAGAACAAAAGCACTATACAATTTGAATTTGTTACAAGCGTGGGTGCAAATATCCTATGCTACATTAAGTTTCAAGTGTGAGAAGATCAGAAAGGGAGTGCTTTCCAGGGGATGGCAGAGTGAACAGTGATAAGAAAAGTATATTTATAATAAACATTATAATTGGCTGCCCAATATTGAACTGTATACCAAAAATACTAAATTAAACATATTCTTGGAATTTCCAAAGGTTGAACACTGAGTGCTATGTTATATATCTATATCAAAATGTTGTAATATTATGCAATTTACATTGTATTTTAAGTTCTAATGCAGTCTAGCCTAGGAGGTTTATTTAAAACCTGCCTAAACTAGCAGCCAACTTAAATATCACACTTGACATGCAACATGGAGACTAAATTTCAAGTAGAAATAAATTTATTTTTCCTTCTGTAGCTCACAATAACATGTTTGAGAAATTCAAGTGGTTCAAGGGCTATAGAAAAACTTCCAGGTCCAAAGAAATTGCTGAATGACTGCTCAAATGATCTAATCTAGAATAAAGCTCTGGCCACGTCTCTGTTTTGTGCTAATGGTACATTCTTCTTGGTTTGCAATGGTGAGATTAGCAAGCGGGTCTGCTTCTTGATTTCCTTTACAATAAGCAATTTGTGCCATGAATTGATCCGAAGGATCCAAAATTGACCATGCTTCCTGAAGAATATGAGCTAATCTCCAATTGGGGTGTCTCTTTTCCTTATGGCATTGACAATTATCCTTGAATTTCCTTCCACTTGCACAGACAACAAACCGTTAGTTTGCAAATCTGGAGACCAAGCATGAATGCTTGTGCCTCTGCTTCATTGTTAGTACCATTTTGGAGCTTTCTTGTTGCTGCACAAATCATTCTCCCATCTTCGTTTTGGCTTATGCATCCTGCACCTGAAGTGTCAGGGTTCCCTTTGGTGGCACCATCAATATTCATTTTGACCCATCCTCTTGGTAGGGGAGTCCAATGGCAGCAAGTGCAGAGGTTGAATTTAGTTGCAATCTTGCTTGTTCCATAGTCTGGAGAAGCCTTAAGGCTTAAACCTTTCCAAATTTTTAGAATGTTCTTGTCTAATTATGTGAAGGTGTTTTGTTTTGTGGATTGGGATTGAATCACTTTGTCAATGGCCACCACTTCTAATCTATTGGCAGAAAGGGCTTCATCCATATTTTTTCTGTGGAAAATCCTTCTATTCTGTTCCTTCCAAACATCCCAAATGAGAATAGCTGGGCTTACAATCCATGAGCATGAAAATACTACTCCTTTCTTGATTATTGGCCTGGATCTAAATAATGCCAAGATATCATTTTGAAGAGCCCCATACCACCCTAGTTTTGCAGAGGTCATTGCTGAAATTTCATCATGAAAGCACAACTAACCAACAGATTATTGACTGGCTCCTCTTGGCAACTGCATAAAATGCATTTTGAAGGGCCAACAAAACCAAGCTGTTGAACTTGCAACTGATAACTGGTTAGAATTCTTTTGTGGATTGGAGCCCAAGCAAAGGAGCCTGTTTTGGGTAGGCATGCTTTGTTCCAGCACAAACTTGTGGGCCAGTCCTTTTGACATTGAAGCATTTGCCACATTATAGCCTAATTTTATTGTGTATTGGTCAGTTTTTGTCCAGCTCCACCTAATTGAGTTTGGTATTTCCTTGATGAAAACTCTCCTTGTTGCAAAGACCCCTTTCAATCCTAGAATATGGCCCTCTGGGATACCCAGTCCCCTTAGATCCTTCCATTTCTCATCCTTTCTTGTAAGTAATCACGGACCTTAAAACCCCTAGTAGAAGAAAGGATTTCTCTGGCTTCAGATAACTCCTCCCTATTAGAAAGCACTGCATACCAGTTCCATGTGGTCTGTGTTGAATCTCCCTTGTGATGTGATAAGTAGCCAGTGATTTGCAAGACAGTAAAAAGTTTCATAAGTGTGACACTCTGGGGGGGGTTATCAATTGTCAGAATTTGACTTGGATTAGGATCATTCAAATGTTTATGTTGGACAATTTTCACCCACCTCAGCTTTGGCTTAGTGTATAAACCTCATATTAGTTTAATGCCAAGTATCTTGTTCTACAGTTAGCTGCTTCTTAACCAGCCCCATCTTCGGGAGCAGACAGTCTCCCATGCTGTTAGCAGAAAACTTTCTCTCTTTGTTCCCTCACCAAAAATAAATTCTTATATCCTTATCTTAAGAATTACAAGACAACTTTGGGATTTTTACGTAGGGCATTAAAAATATGGGGATAACGGAGTTTATTAATTTAAGCATTATACTCTTCCTGCAAAGGGGAGTCATTGGCTTTCTATGATTGCATTTTGTTCCTCCGTGTGTCTAGAAGAGTTTGTCACAGTGCTGCTTTACTACCCCCAACAAATAATGCAATACCAAGGTTTTTATTTTAGAGCGAGCCTATCTTGAATCCCTGGATTTTAGATGTCAATTTTGGATTGTTGCACTAACATTGATAAAAAATATTTCTGACTTTTCTTTGTTGATTATCTAACTTGAGGCTTTCGTATAATATATGACTTCATCAACTCAAAACTCCTCTTCCTTTGTGACCTCACCAAAAATGATTGTGTTGTCTACAAATTTGCTTCAATACCTTTTGTGATGATGATTCCTCTCCACACCTCATTAAGTTGCTGCCTTGTAATTGCATAGCCCAAAGCTTTAGCCATTATGATGAAGAGGAAGGGGTAAATGGGATTCCCCTGTCTTAATCCTCTTGATGATTCAAAAAACCCCACGGGGTTCTTGTCGACTAGAATGGAAAAGCAAGGACTGAAAATATGTGCAGATACCCATTCTACCGATTCTTTGCAAAAGCCTATTTTTCTTTGATCTTCATAAGAAACTCTTTAGTCAACTTTGTTGCAATCCTTGCTTATGTCTAACTTGACCAACATTCCAGCTCTTTTACATTCCCTCACTTTTATTTTGAGGACAAAGAATGCATGCTTTCATGAGCTATAATCTATGTCACAAGGTTCACTGAATTCTTGAAGTTCGAAATTTGGAGAACATATAACAAAGGTATAAAATTCATTGAAATTCACATATAAATTCGTACCAAAAAAGGCATGTTCATTTTTATTAAAAAATATTTTCACAAAGCACATTTTTTTTGGGTTTAGGACCAATTTTCTCCCGCTAGCAGCTAGGGTGCAATCTATTTCAACGAGTTTGTTCAAACACAAGTGCGTCAGAGGTCTCAGGGTGCAAGGCATGACAACAAAAACAATAAAACAGAAGGTGAGATGATTTATTGCAACAGATTTCATTGCGCTTGGCAATGGTGTGACTGGCATGACTTGCAGCTTGCATGAAGTCGTGACTTGTGATGACCCTCCTCTTCCATTTCTACACGACTCCCAACCTCCTAGATAGGCTGCAATTTCATTTCTAATTTAGGTTTTTAAAATTTTTTCATTGGTTTTTTATATTTTATAAAAATTTAAACATGCATTTTATATTTTAATATTGACGTTGTTAAGAAATTAAAGATTATTTTATTTATATTAGATTTTTATAAAAAAATAATATTTAATATATTTAAATTTAGTATTCTTTTAATTTACTTATTAATTATTTGTTTTTAAATCTAACTTAATTTATTATTTATTTTTTAATTTTTTTTGGTAATATATTTTTAAAGGTAAAATAAAATTTACATTTTAAATAAAATCTAAATATTTTTTAATTTTGTTATTTAAAGTTAAAAAAATTAATAAATTTTTTAAATAAACTTAATATTTTTATTTTGCATTCTAAACTTAAAAATTAAAATTAATATATATTTATTTTATGTAGATATACTACTTACAGTTTTTAAAAAAAATTAAGTTTATATAAAGCAAATTTATTGCCAATTTCTTTTTTTTCAAAATTTTTCCCTCTTGCCGAACTTCATCTGAATTTATTGTTGCCAAACTCGAACTCGAATTCAAACCTTGTGACTTAGGCTAATATTATACCATCTAAAATTGCTCCACTCAGAAAAAAACCACTTTGTTCCTTTTAAAATCTAAATTAGGAGAAGCACTTTTAAGTTTTAAATGGTTTGCCATGGCCTTCAAAATGATTTTGTAGATGGCATGACATAATGAGATAGGTCTATAATTATTGAATGAGTTTGTTTGTGCTTTCTTAGGGATTAGCACAATGAACATATTGCTTAAGTCATTCAGCATCTTTCTGTGTCTCCTTGATTCATCTGTTGCTGCCTGCTTGTCTTTGTGAATAATTTCCTAGCATTTGTGAAAGAAGCATGTTGAGAAACTGTCTGGCCCTGGAGTCTTATATGGATGGAGTTGGGGACATTGCCAATTTAATCTCTTCTTTCATAAAAGGGTCTGTTAGCATCTGATTCTGTTCAGTCGTTACCAAACTTGGGATGTTTTCCAAAAGTGTATCGTGATTAGTTAAATCCTATCCATCATAATTATTTAACAGCTGTTCAAAATACCTAATTGCCTCTGTCCTTATTTTAGTGAGATCTTCCAACTTTCTCCTATCCTATCAAAATAGAATTTTTTTTTGTTCAAGTTATGCCTGGCTTTCACGAAGTTATTTTTTTTTTTGTATTCTTATTTCCTTCATTGAGCTACACTTCCCTAGATTTCTGCTTCCAATAGATCTCTTCCCTGGCTAAAAGTTCTGAAAGCTTTGATAGTAATGAATTTTCCTTATGATATCTGCTTGGTCCATTCCTTCGCCAAACATTTCTTCATGTAGGGTTGGCAATTCTGCTTCCACTTCTCTTTTTTTGCCAAAAATATTCTTAAAGTGATCCTTATTCCATTGTTTGATGTATTGCTTTATATGTTAGTTTTTGAGATAGAGAAAACATCTTTGTCCCTCTGATGGGAGGTGCACTCTGCTACCAATGCTTCATTTTTTCATTAAAAATCTGGGTCCCAGAGTTACATCTTTTCAAATTTGAAAGGGCCAGCAGGTGGGCAGGCTTTCACATCTAACTGAATAGGGAAGTGGTATGATCCAGAGAGAGGAATTATGGAGTTCTCATGTAAGAAAGCTGAACTATGCCACTTCTCAATGACAAAGTATCACTCCAGTCTTTCTACGATGTTACTATAATCCTGTCTCCTATTTTCCAATGTGGAAGTGTTGCTTTTGGGGATGTAGTCAATCAAGCTAAGTACAAAACATTTGAAATCCTTTTGCAACTGGGGTTGATGAATCACTCTGCCTTTTTTGTCATTGTTGTTGAAAATTGTGTCAAAATCTCCCTCCAAAATAATCAGTTCACTGTTCATTGACAAAAGTATTCCAAAATTTTTGTTCCAAAGTTTCATTTTTTAGCAAATGTTGTATAGGGCCATAAACGTTTAGGATGAAAGAGCTATTGCCAATTAGCTTATGCTCCTATCACTTTGACTCCAACTAATGTAGGGGACCAAAACACTCCTAAGCCATTAGATGCTCCTTCTTTCAAAACTGTAAATGCAGTGATCAGATTCCAGATTATAGAAGGTCGATCCTCACATGTAAACAACATCTATAGATTTCCATGTCATTTAAGTGAGGAAGGAGTTAGTATAAGTATCAAATGTGGGAGACACGTCCCATGAGCGGATGTGTCTCCTCAAAGTGGAGACATGTCGGCTCAAGGGGCATGTCTCTCCTTTTAACTTAATACTTGTTTCAAACGTCGATCAAAGTCTTTTATCTGACCGATGCTACTTAATATCAACACTCCCTCTTAGCGAGGAGGATAAACTTCAAACAAGTATAAAGAGATGTCACCTAACTCGTGATATCAGAAGATATGGTATGCTTCTCAAAGTGTCAAGTCACATGACATTCTTCATAACACATCTTTATTATGCAATACTCCCTCTTAGCTAGGGAAGATAACTTCCATCAAGTAAACGTGATATGACCTAACTTGTGATATTAGAAGATATGGTATGCTTCTGAAAGTGTCAAGTCACATGACATTCTTCATAACACATCTTTATTATGCAATACTGCCTCTTAGCTAGGGAAGATAACTTCCATCAAGTAAAAGTGATATCACCTAACTCGTGATATTAGAAGATATGGTACGCTTCTGAAAGTGTCAAGTCACATGATATTCTTCATAACACATCTTCATTATGGTATGTGCACTGACATCAAGTCACATGATGTCTACCATAATAATTCATGGCATATCCACGGATATAAAATTATCCACCATGATTATCTCTTAAGGATCACAATGATCTTCAAATGACATCAAGTCCCATGATATCCATCAAAGTGTCCAAGAGATACTATCATGACATATCCACAGATATCAAGTCGCATGATATCTATCATGATAGTTCAACATTGTAGAGTCGTCACTTTACAATGTTACATACAAGTGTTCATTATTAGAAAGATCATCATCTTTCAATAATGTACACAGGGGGAGTAGGCCCATAAGGTCATGGAGTCACACACATGACAAAAGAGTTTACACATTAAACATCTTTATATATTAGTACAACTTATAAACAATTTGAATTTCAAACATAATATCAAATTACATACCAAGTTTCTTCCCGAAGAGTTCAACCTTAACTCTGGAGAGAGGTTTGTTGAGTATGTCTGCTGTTTGATCATTTGAACTAATATACTTCAACTGGATCACATTCCTTTCTACCATGTCTCTTACATAATGGTAGGGGATCTCAATATATGTTTTACAACCATAAGGTGAATTTCCTTTGGCTCACACCTGAACTGGCTTAGAGCATTCACAAGGACCTTCCATTTGCAGCAGGAGTGCTCTATTAACTGAGCTATTGGCCCCTTGTGGCTAGCCCATCGTCAGTCCGGGTGTGGCTTATTTCCAACACCCCCCTTTAAGCCACACTGTAGGTGCTAGGGGCACTTCAGAAGTTAGATCCTTCTTTCCTCGAGCAATGAGATGATCTTTTCCTGTTATCAATAGATCATCAACATATAAAGTAATTATTAACATCTCCCATTCCATTACATTAAAGTAAAGATTTCGGTCTGCATCATTCTAGGAGAATCCTAGTCCCAAGAGGTAGCTGTCAATTCTTTTATACCAGACCCTGGGAGCCTGTTTAAGTCCATAGAGGGCTTTCTTTAGTCTGCATATTTGTCACGGAGTCTCTCAATGTGATGCCGTCATGGAGTCTCTCAACATGACGCCATATCTCTCTATCTTAGAGAATTATGCATTATAACAAGTGATGATGAGACTCCCTCTGAAGCTCTAAGTACTTGCATCAGCCTCCTGACCTCCTCGTCAAAAACGACTGTAATACTTGCTTTAGAGAAATGGTTTCCAATTCACACCTTTGTAGAGATTCAGGGCTGTTCTATTCAACCTCTTCCTAGATCACTCTATTCAGAATAGGTTTGTGGAGCTACCAATGTTAAATCTAGGTTGATTGATTTGAGCAATTCTGATCTCAACTGCTGAAAAAAAAGGTACTTCAAGGATTTAGCATCTGGCTTTGCAACACTATAATCTTTACTTATTCTCAGCGAGACATAGAACTCCCTCTGAAGGTTATTTCTTCCTCTTCGAAGAAATGTCTTCAGCCATCCACACAGTCTCTTGGCTGCAAGCAGTGTCTCCATTCTCTTCTTCTTTTGAAAGCAATCTCTTGGTCCGTCCTAATGCACATTAAGGAGAGATTAATAGCTCATATAACTCAACTATTCTGAAGAGAAATACCAATGCTGGAACTATCTCAATGTTATAGCATGAATTAATAACTACTTGAGGAATTCATGAACATGAAATACTTATCTCATCAGAGTCTCCTTAAATAATCCCAGATTCATTTGCTTCTCGATCCAATCTCTTTAAATATCTTGATGGATGCAATTACTGGACATAGTATGATACGCTGCTCTTGCGCTGAGATCAATCCACAACCTTCACGACTTGAACACAGGCCCATGACTTAGAATTTGTAGAGGTGGCAGGGTCATTTTGAACATGGTCTTTCACCGTTCAAATTTATCGATGCACCCTGACCAGAAGTGATGATCATTACTTCTAGAAGGCATAGGTGTGAAATTGGGACTCTTCCCATTACTTTTATTGCTGGAAGAATCTCTGCACTCTGCACTAGGCGGCAACCAAGGAAACGTGATCTTTATCGAACGACTCACATTTAGTAAGCCATCAGGAATTCCAAAAATATATAGCCATAGTTCTTGCAAGCTGGCAATAGAAGTAGACAAAACCTTCAAGAAGAGCAGCCATGGCACTTTCCTCAAGATCCGTCATTCATACTTCATCACACGGGAGAACTAGGCTGAGCAGAGATTACACGGAAGATCTCGAGATGCCATTTAGATCGCAGGACCCATACTTAGCAATGGAATAACTTTTCTGAGCGTGCCTGGGGTTTGTCGCAACACAACCATTCCTCTTTAAAGATTGATGACTCTAAGTGATATCGGTCTTTTAGAAAGGAACGCCTTTACAATATAGACCCGATGCACAGGTTGAGTAATTTATTTCCGTTGAAAGCTGAGACCAATCAACTTGGTTTCCGAGACTTAGAGTTTCGATTATCGGATCTTCATATACAATATTAATGGATCTTGACTTCTCCTCGATAAATTTTCAAAGATAATTGCATCACAATGGCACGATTTCCTTATCTCCATTTATTCGCGGATAAGAATTGACGGTAATGTTCTTTAGGTTGAATGAAGTCTCCTCACGGCTCCATCCTTAACTGCAATGTGCCATCTCTAATAGACGTTGCCAGCTTTGATACCATGTTAATGTAGTGATCAGATTCCAGATTATAGAAGGTCGATCCTCACATGTAAACAACATCTGTAGATTTCCATGTCGTTTAAGTGAGGAAGGAGTTAGTATAAGTATCAAATGTGGGAGACAAGTCCCATGAGCGGATGTGTCTCCTCAAAGTGGAGACATGTCGGCTCAAGGGGCATGTCTCTCCTTTTAACTTAATACTTGTTTCAAACGTCGATCAAAGTCCTTTATCTGACCGATGCTACCTAATATCAACAAAAACAAATTCTCCTTTCCACAATCTCCATTTGTTTATTAGTTTCCAACTTCCTCCAAGCCCAACACCATTTTCTGTATTAGAATCAGATTAGAGGAGTCAATTTGAATCTCTATTAAGTGTCTTTTGTTACAGGCATTTAGGGCCCTACCATTCCATGAGATTATTCTCATTGCCCTTTCGGATGTGTCTTTCCCTTCCCAGATCTTTGATTCATAGAGGATAATTTCAGCTGCTCACTCCTTTCCTTGGCCTTTGTTTAAAGGACCTTGTTTGGAGGACAATCCTTTTTCCTTAATTCTCTGCAATTTGCTTTAGATTTCTGTGATTGGGATTGGCTTATGGTTCTTATTTTGAGATTCCCAGCTCCTCCTCTTTGGGACTGTCTTCTTCTACTGCTCCATGCACATCTTCTCTTCTTCCAAGTTCATAATCTCCTCTTCATTGCGACAATCCTCCTCTTCTTGTCTAGTGATTCCAAATCCCTTTAGTGCTGGATAAAAATTGGATAGATGCTTGATTAACCTTGCATCAAAATCAATATTTTCCATTAGATTTTTCTGGATCCATCTCCTTTTCCATAATTTTCTCAATGGAACTTTGCTCTCTTAGTTCCTCCGAAATTGGGTCCTTCCTTACACTTCGCGTATCATTTTTCCCAATATTGTTCTTGGGAGATTTGCTTTTCTTACACTTTTTGGCCTGAAGGCCTTGCTCTAAACAAATTTAACTTCTAGATGTTGGTCCTTCAAATTCCACCTATTCCATCTAGATGCTAGAGTCGGATTTCAGCAGAATCTGCTTTGGTATTGGTTTGGAGAAATCTGCCATCACATAGATCCTTACAAAGTTTCCTGCATTGCTTTCCATTGCTTCCTCATTCGATTCTATGAAGGTTCCCAAACTTTTCTCTATTGAGGACAAGATATTTTGGTTCCAGTATTCTACTTGGAGGTTATATAGTCCTAGGCTCCTAGCCATACTAGAGATTTTGAAATCTTATTTTTTGTCACATCAAAGTTTGCCTCCCATTCTTGCTGATAGAAGCCATTCCATCCAGTATCCACAAACCTCCTTCTAAGATCTCATTCTTATGCTGCATAGACTTACATTCAATTAATAGAAATCCTTCGGGTAAGATTTTTACTTTAGTCTCCTTGTCCAAATCTATTTAGCACTAGTTGAGAGGGTAGTCTTTACTTGGCTAGTTCATCAATACATAAGAAAGGACTATTCTTTTCTAGTTCTAATTGTGTGCCCTAAGGTTTCTTCCCAAATATCGAAAGTTGGGATAGTAGAGGCCACTTCTTTTGATAGATGGTTTCCTTCCATTTTCTTGCCCTCTTTTTAATCCATTCTCTTTCTCCTCCCTTACCATTTGATTGTTTTAACCATCTGCTAATTTGATTCTGGTTGGGGTTGCAATCTGAAGTTGACCAGATCCCCTTTTGTCGATCTTTTGAATTATATCTCTTGGCTTATGCCCTCTTCAAGTTTAGAAAATGAATTTTAGGATTGCTTTTCCTCTATGAATTTCCAATGGCCAATTCTACAAGAATTACTCTTCCAGATTCTCCCCTGTAATGGTTCTCCATGAACTTTCCATTCCCAATGCAGACAATTGTCGAGGTTGTCTTTCTCAAGGCCCCTTTGGAATCTTAAAATCAGAGATTGGACAAATTGAGTTTCCACTTTCATTTGGGATTGCATTTGCGCTAGAAGCTGGAATTTTCCGTTCCCTCTTGCTTTCCTATTTTAGAACAAATTTGCCAGTCCTCCTGTCCCATTCTTGCCAAGTTGCTTGCTTCTGGTCTCGCCAGTTCACTCCTCTTTGATCTTGTTCCTTTTTAAAAAATGCCTCAGGCAAGTGACTTGCCTAATAATTCATTGAGATTTCGACCAGTTATTTCCATAAGCACTCCAGCTAAAAGAGAAACACTTTAATAATTCATTGAGATTTCGACCAGTTATTTCCATAAGCACTCCAGCTAAAAGAGAAACACTTTTGCAAATGGGGTAGCAAGCTAAGTGGGCTTAACCTTGGGGGAAACTCCGTGGTTAAGCGCTTGAGCTGGAGCAGTACTGGGATGGGTGACCTCCTGACGGACCAATGCTTCACTTTCAGAGCATCACCTAGATGCAATGAGTGCTAAGTGGACCATTCATTATCATGAGAGATGGGTTCTTGTGAACCACTACTCATGAATCATGGGTCAATGAGTTTGACTCGAAAACTACACGGTTGAATCCTGATAGCAATATCATAATTTGACATGCTGTGGAAGAAACCTCCTACTTATCAATTGATGAGCTAAAGGGGCTCTATAATGAATGGGTCATAAGGCATAACACTTGCTGAAGGTTTTGCAAATGGGGTAGCAAGCTAAGTGGGCTTAACCTTGGGGGAAACTCCGTGGTTAAGCGCGCTTGAGCTGGAGCAATATTGGGATAGGTGACCTCCCCGGGACGGACCAATGCTTCACCTCTGTGAGCATCACCTAGATGCAATGAGTGCTAAGTGGACCATTCATTATCATGAGAGATGGGTTCTTGTGAACCACTACTCTTGAATCATGGGTCAATGAGTTTGACTTGAAAACTACACGGTTAAATCTTGATAGCAATATCATAATTTGACATGCTGTGGAAGAAACCTCCTACTTATCAACTTTTTTATTGTTTTGTTGTTTTGCATTGCTGTGAATTTGAATGGTTTAAACTCATTTCTTATGCTTTTTAACACTATTTCCTATGATATTTAGGTATATTTTATAGTTCATGTATTTTTCTACATTCCATGGAGTTTCAAGGACAATAGAGTTTCTGAATCCAAATCATTACTATGTTTTCTCCCACACCAAGTCCTCATTATTTCTTAACAAATTTTCATTCTTCAGAGAACTAATGATGTAGCTGGAGAATCTGACCGGTCTAAATGATAAGGGCTGCACAGTTGAAGACAACAACATCATCATTCTTGAATCTTTTATTTATTTTCTTATCTGTTTTCTATTAGTTGAGTTTCTAGAAACTCCTTACCGCAGTAAGTAGAAACTCACAAACATTTATGGAAATTTAATAACATCCACCACCTATCCACCTTCAGTGCTTCCTCCACTCTGTACTAAGGCTGAGGTATTTGTGACTTATGAAATTAAGAAATGTTTGAACACTAACTTCCTAAATTTAAGGTAAGAGAGTGTGCATATGAATAAACCAAAACAGTATTACTTCTTTCTTCCAAGGTCAACCATTTGTACATGCCATCATGTTGTCTATTTGTTCAAAGCTTTGACACAAATCAAAATCGTCATCATGACAGAGAGAAATTGTGGGGAGTCCCAGGTGTCTTCGAGATGGTCTTGATACTTAGTGTTTTTTGTTTGTTTAAAGCTTTGATACAAATTAAAATTATTATCATGGCAGAGAGAAATTGTGGGGACTCTTTGGCATCCGTAAGAGGGTCGAGGTGCTTCAAGAAGTCCCCAGGCTATCCTAAAGACATTGGGGCATGTCCCCAATTTCCCTAACAGGGGGGACATCTTGAAGATATCATTTTCTTTGGCAAGGCATCCCATAAATGTGTCAACCTTGTTGGTGGTGGTGGGATGATGACGGGGGAATGTTTCATCCTTCTCCCTTAAATATCCTCATTTCTGAAACTGTGCATTTCAGGGAGGACACTTTGGAACAAACTATTTTTGTAGAATCTCATGCTTTTGTTGAGCCCCAAGTCTGAGTCAAAATTGTGGTCTGCCGAGTTTTTGTCAAGTCCTCTGTTTTTAACTAAAATTCCACTTTTTGTTTTCACTTTTTTTTTTGGTTGTGGGTTTGACTTCTAGTGTTGGTTTTACATTGGAATGTGTCTAATAGTGTGGCACAGGGTTGATTAATAGTTTCTGATTTAGAGAAAGCAAACAAAATTTTCTTTTTATTTTGTTGTTATTATTATCATCACTGCAGTCTTTAAAAAATTGTTAGGGGCAGGGGGAGGGTGTGTGGTATGCCATTCTCAAAAAGTCCCTATCCAGATCAAGGTATATCTAGGCATCCTGTTCAGGCTCTGGGATGCCAGATAATGTCATTTCTCGTGAGAATGAAATGCCTTGGGGATTTCCAATGTTCATCTCCGTATCTTGTTCTTCCATGTTTGTTTCTATTCCCATACCTTTAGGAAAGTAAGAGATATGTTTTTCAACCTTTGATAACATGTCCTTGCTGTCTACATACCACAATCATCTCAACAAATTTGCAATATCAGAGGAGAAAACAAGCTGCTCTTTCAAAACTGTTGATAGAATCTGTAAAATATGAAAATTGAACAAATTGGAGATGAGAATTACATACTCTATAGTTGTTCAGATTAGGCCCTCTTTGCAACAAAAGCTATCTATTAAACTTACTGTGAACATTTGAAGATTGATAACAGATATTTTAGATTGGGAAAATCAGATGATAGGTCATTGCTATGGTAGCTGGAATTATCTCTTGTTTGACTTTACATATCTTATGTGTCCATGAGAAGATCGGACCTGTGATCTGACTTGGATTTTAACAACAGAGTTACATTACTTCAGTTTCAAGATTAATATCACTTACTCTAGTCAAAATGAGGATGCTGTAAATGCACCCATTAAAAATATGAATTGTTCTCTCATGAACATTGCAGGTTCTAATCAAAAGCTAGGATCCAAAAAAGAGATCATTGTTTCCATTTGTTTGTCGATAAATGGTGGTCAGCTATTCTGTTGTATTTGATGCATGAAAATTGGATTCAATCTTCTGATATTGTAAGCTTTACAACAGACCTGCCTTTTAAATTCTGTTCTGTGTTTGGATGGGGATGCTTACATTGTGTCCTTCCCGTGCTTTTGTCTTTTGCCGTCACAGAATTCTTCAACCTGCACATCTGGTAGGATCATATGGAGATGCTTTGCATGGAAGGTTTTATTTGGGTGATTCTTTTCTTGTAGACGATTCCAACAGGATTTTGTACAGACATGGTTTGTGGTCTAGTCATTGTTCCCAATACATGGTTCCACACTTTTTTTAAAGGTTCCACAGTTCCAGATGATTGTTGATTTGTTTTCATATTTATCACCTGTATATTATTCAAATCCTCAGATGTTTCACAGACAGATCAAACATTAGTTTGATTAGATCCATTCTGTTTTGGGAATTTGGATCGATGGTTTAGTATTCTAGACATCATGACTTGGTCTACTTATTGTATCTCTTATTATCTTCCTATCATTCTATTTTACTAACTATGGCCCCTCATGTCTGGAGGTTAGACTTTGGGTTATTTATCTGACTTGGGAATTTATACTTTAGAAGTAGGAGTTTATGCCTAAAATAGGTTTCGGGGGAATTTATATCATATATTCACTATAATTGAGTGAGTAGTTTAGGAAAATTTTCCCATAGAACTGCCTATTCTTCCTATATATACTGGGGTTTGTGCACTTTTTGTGATCTTTGTGATAAACGAGTTTTTTGAATATTATAGTTGATGTCTGTCTTAGATACCTAGACAAATATGACTTGCCTTGCAAGTGTGTTGTCCATTTATGCATTCTTCCTGAACACCATTTCAACTCTTATAAATATTTCCTCGTGTTCTTAATCAGCCCTTGGATTGTTCTTTAATTGTTTGAGAGGTATATGTGAGCTTTCGTTCATATAAGCTTCCTCGGTATCTTAGGCTACATATGTTAATCTTTGTAGATGTCATATGTCATAAGCTATATGTGCTTGTGGTTACAGGTTGGTAGCCTTAAAAGGATAAGATAGGGAGGGAACCTAATTTGTGAGTTATAAATTTATATACTAAATAATGTTCATTTGATATCAGAGTCCCCACTCCCCAGCCCCATTGCCATCCCAGGTATACGGGTATGGCAGGGATGTCCCCTGGCAATCCCGTCTTCCAGGGAAATCGGGAAGCCCCCTTTTTTAATCTGAAAAAAAAGTTCAGTTTTTCTTCAAAAAAGTATTCATTAAGTCATTTTTGCAACTATGGAAAGAAATATTACAGTTGTTGAATGACCACATACAACTATGGAATGAAAATGTTTACCTGTTGAATGGCAACATACAGTTATTACACTTCTTCAATGGGCAATTATATGACTGCATACAGCTGTAGGAGAGCAGACAATCATAAAATGGGAGAATACAGGTGTGGAGCGAGCAAAAACATGATTGCATAGAGTTGTGAAGTGAAATCATTGTCAAATGACAGCATACAGTTGTAATAATTTAAGAAATGCATGTTTTTATTACACCTTTATTTATGATTTTATATGTTCAGGCCTTTTATCGTAAGGAAAACATTGAACAATGGAATGGAAACTATATATTTTTTTTATTGCTGCTATACTCAAATCGATGAACATGTTACATTGAATTTCTAATTTCAATGTTTAAATATTTAATAATTTTCTTTAACTTGAATTTTGATGTCATGTATAGTGTGTGTGTATTTCTTTAACTTGAATTTTGATGTCATGATGTCATGTGTGTGTGTTCCATCACTGAAAAATGTTCCACTGTCCCCTGCTGTCTCAGCCCTGAAACATTGGATAACTAAGCAGATCTTGAAATATTCATACAATAATGGCTCATATTTTCTTTTGTGTTGTTGATAATGCAAAAGAATCATGAGAAATTGAATTGATCAGGTCAGTATGTTTCTGCTGGTTTATTGCCCGATTTACTGCCCATAAAACAGGATTTGAAAAAAATTACTTTTTTGGGAGTAATCAGAAATTTTTGTGCATAAATTGGAATTTTTCAGTCAAAAATAATCTAGGGTTAGGTTTAAAAAAAAATTGCAGCAATTTTTTTTCTGATTTTTCCTATAGCCTAGCCTAATATTTTTGTTGTTTAGTCCTGATTTTATACTGCTAAATTGAAAATATCTTTATCTTTTGGTTTGCTGAGCAACTCCCAAGAAAGATATTTGCTTTTATGGTCTCAAGCTCTGAATTGGGATGTTTGTATAGAGAAGATTCTATTTGGTGGTATGAGTGGTGAGATAGTCCTCTACTTTGTTATAGTTGGTCAAGATCATAGTAACGAGATTTGGACTCGGCGCGGACTCGGCGAGGGTGACTCAACTCGGGACTCGAGACTCAGCAAAATGAAAAACCCAAAAAATTTAGAGATTTTTAAGGATTTAAAACTTGTTTCATGCACCCTTTATTAAATAAACCTTAAAGACACAATAACATCATCAAATAGAATCAAATTTGATCGCATACACAAGTATACATCGATCACATAAATATAAATGCAAATTGTAGTTGAGCTGCTAAAGGAAATAGCACACTTGGATATATAAATATAGTCAAATGTATACAAAACTCATGGAATATGAAATCCATGACATCAAATGTTCCATACAAATATGAAATATCAAAACAATAACTACAAGTCTATGGACTAGAGGAGCTTGCATCCTTCCTATGAAGGCATCTAAGGTGGGTCCTGGATGATGTAGCAGCTGCAGCCATAGTCTCTATTTGTGACTCCATGCCACCCTCACAAACATTAGTTGTGGCTATGTTTGCTTGTGCTCTGCCTCCTCTGCTATGGCTACAACCTTAGCCTCTCTATCTGCCTGGTCCACCCAATCAAGGTCCTCATCACTGAGGACCGGATTTGTAGCCTTAGTGATCCACTCAGACTTTGGATCAACCTCCTCTAGCGTGATTGGGGTGGAGTCATGGTCAAAAATCTGCTTGTGTTTGAGATGAAGGTTGTAATGAACATATATTAGATCATTCAACCTCTCCACGGATAGTCTCTTGTGCCTCTTGGAGTGTATGTGCTCAAACATACTCCAATTGCGCTCACAACCAGAAGAACTGCATGGCTGGCTCAATACACGAATGAAAATCTTCTGAAGGTTTGGTGTTTTAGCACCAAACATATGCCACCATTTATCTGAGATGAGAAAATAAAACAAAATCAATCTCATTTCCAACTTTAAGTTTCAAGTTTCAAGTTTCAAGTTCAACAGTTAATAATAATATAAAAAGAGCAAAATTATGCCCTTAAATATATTTTTACCTGGCTATAATGTTATCCTACTATCTTTGCACAGTTGACGTGCAAAGAGTTCTCCTTGTCCAGTAGTAAAGGCATCTATCTTGTGGACTATTTGTGTAGTAACAGCAAGGTGCCATCCGCTCTATCATCAAGTAGAGCCCACCAAGAACCTCATCATCCACGTGGAAATCACGGCGGAATTGGAAGGCCGGATTTAGGAAATATGTGGCTACATGGAGGGGCCTATGAAGCTGGTGGTGCCATCTCCTATCAATGATCTCCCAAATGGGACGATACTTATCCTCAACTCCCCCATAGACGGATCTAATGGCCTCTTTGGCCCTATCCATGTCCTCATATATGTAGCCCATTGCTGGCTTCTCCCCATCAACAACTCGTAGGAGAACTACCAAGGGCTCGGTGAACTACAAACATAGTGAAACATTAACTTAAGTAAGTGTGAATGAAAATAAACAAATAAAAGAAAAACATGAATAAAAATAAAAACATAATGTAGAATTAAATTTTACCTTCAAAATCTCTGCAGCAAGTGCCCAAAAGCCTGGCTCATCAAAAATGCAATTTGCCACATCAATCCTTACAGTGGTCGTAGCATAGGATGAGGAAGTCCACTCCTCACCAACAAACATATGCCTCAAAGCTACCTTTGACCGAATCAAGGATTGTAATGTGATGAAACTAGTGGCAAATCTAGTGATGCCAGGACGCACCAACTCTCTCAACCCCGTGTATTGCCTCATTAGGCTAAGGACCCATGTGTGATTGTATACAAATTTGCAAATGTTTTTGGCCATATCCACACATGTTTTGATCCATGGAAGCTTGCCAAGATCCTCCAATATGGGGTCAAGGCAATGGGCAGCACATGGAGTCCAAAATATAGTTGGGTGCCTCTCCATCAATAGTTTACCAACAACAACATAATTTGCTGCATTATCGGTCACCACTTGATCCACATTCTCTTCGCCCACCTCAACTATGACCTCCTCTAAAGCCTCACAAAGGTACGTGGCATTTTTTACATGGGTGGATATGGTGGCACCTGAAAAAGAAGCAAAATCAATGATTCAATAAATTAAACAAAACATAAATTAGCCATATTAATCACTAAATCAAATTCAAATTTCAAAATTTTCAATGCATTGAGGGAAGTACAATTACTTGCAGAGGAAACAAGAAAATTGAGTAGGATTCTATTTCTCCTATCGGTCTAACCATCAGTCATGATGGTGCAACCCTTCTTGCTCCATAGCAAGTGCTGCTCCTATATTTGGGCTTTTACATCAGCCAGCTTTTGACTCAAAAGTGGGCCCTTTAATTCATCTTCAGTAGGGGCTTTGAACCCCGCCCCACAAATAGTTATGGCATCAACCATATTTTGCCAAAAAGGAGACTAAAACATGTCATAAATAAATTAAATAAGATAAGTATTGTAAAATGGAGAGTTTAACATTAAATTTGAATTCAACATACATCTAATCTCTAAATATAAAAATTCATGAGACAGAAATTAAGAATAAATTATCAAAATATAAACTTTAAAACAATTAAGCAAAAAAGAATTAGTTGGCTGCATGGAAGGGAGTGGTGCCATAGTACCAAAAGTCTGCAATTGATTGTTTGGCTGCATCATGTGCCTCCTTGTTCCAACCCATGCTCTCAAGCGACGATTGGGAACCAGGAGTAGTGCGTGGCACAAAACATGAATCCATCCTAGATTTATGAACTCCAGGACCAATGCTAACACTCCCACTACCACTAGCACTAGCGGCAACACTAGCACTACCAGTAGCACCAACACTAGCATAAGCACTAGCACTAGGACGAAATGGAGGCATGGAAGAAGGATCTCCAACACCACCAATGCTATCCAACTCCTCCCTCTGCCTCTTTTTCATTTCTTTTTGTAGTTCAAATGATTCTAATTGCACTTGCACCTGACGAATAGCCTTAGGAGGTGCATGAGGGCAGCTCACTGCATCATGGGCGGGTATGCATGCAATATGGTATTTCAATCTGTTTATGCCTCCATGAAAAAGTGTTTTGCAATATTTACATTTGGCCTCTCCTTTTTTCTACTCGGGAAATATTTCAGCATGTAAGCAAGGTTTTTTGAAGTTGGGGTTGTAGACATTGTGAAAAATATATTTTGAATTGAAAATGAAGGCTGCTGCAATAACAAGTAGGATTTCTAAATTTATTCCAAAAAAGGTAGGGTTTATAAAAAAAGAAATGCAAACTCAAAAAAATAATGAAATTTTTGCTTAAAAAACACAAAAAACCCCCCCAAAAAATCAAGCCTACCTCTTAGATTAGGCTTGAAATGAAATGCAAACTCCTTCCAATCGTTGCTAAAGAGCTTTCAATGCACCTCCTTGCTAGTATGAAGTTGCTTGAGTGCGATTTGATGATGGATTTATCTTCTACCTCCTTGCTGGTTGCCCTATGCTCGCTCTATTGTTTTTCCTCATAGCTCTCTTTTCTCATCCTATTTTGCCAACAAAATGAAATGAATTTGCTTTTAGGGGTGTGGAGGAGATATAAGTAAAAAAAAAACCCACTTTCATCACTTATTTTATATATTTTTGTTGCTTTTTGACCAAGCCTGCGTTGGCCAAGTCCAGGCAACGGGACTCGCTCAGTCTCGGCGAGTCCAGCGAGTTCGGCAGACTCGGCGAGTCTTGCTAGGACTTGTCCGGATTCGGCCGAGTCTGAGTTCTAGCCCCCTAGACTTGTCTGGGGTGACTCGACTTGAGACTCATCGAGTCTAGGCGAGTCCGGGCAAGTCTCGTTTCTATGACTCAAGATATTGAGTTCTATTTAGTTATCTTTGTAATGGTTCTTTCTTTCATTATTACATTTGTAGTTTGATTGGGCATTGATTTGAGGGCCATTTTAAATGTTTGGTGGGCATGTCTCTTTGGGTGTTATGCACACTCAAGAAGAAGACTCTTAGATGTGATGGAAGGGACATGACCTAACATCACAACATAAATACACTAGGTGATTTGTCAACCAATGAATCATATTTATAAAATGTTTAATACAATTATTATGAATCAATGTTATAGAACGTGTTGTCATTGAGTCACAAGACCCTTTAGAGTTGGCAAGTCTCGAGGAAAGCAAGTGAGAATGAGGGCCATGTACTAGTGACCTAAGTACATGGCGAGTTTTGTTGCTAAGACTTGTCTAAAATCAAGTTTGAAAATCAGAAAAACAAGAATAAAAAATTGAAAACATTCAAACCTAAAAGTGTGAGAGTCAAGCATTTTTTGAAGGGTTTGGAGGACTTTTGGAGGTTGGTTAAAAGTGATAAAATTATGAAAAATAGCATGTGCCATGAAGGTCTATGTGGTCTCAAAGGCTTTAGTTTTGCATTACTTTTGGATCCTGTGAAGGGCTTTGCCCCTTGAATCTACTAGGAGTGTAATACATTAGCCCAAAATTGACTCATAGCCACCACAAAATATAGAATGATAATGGTCAGATATCGAGCACACAACAAGAATAATAACATAGACAATTTATACTCATATCTGGCAATGTTATTGAACACAGTTTGATAGCAAGTGTATATATGTATTTGTACTAAACAAGATATCCCTTTGATTCATACACAACAACCATGCATATTCAATATCCACAACATACAAATTGTAGTTTGTTCACAGTGGCAATGAGAATTAACATAGGATGAAGCAATAAAGCAATTAGCAACAATGATAGTTCACTCAGTGTAACAAACCATTAATTAGTCACATGCCCAAAGTAATAATACCAGAATTATGCATACATACAGATAGATTTGAGTGTTTATCCTTGGGTTAACAGCACCCGAGAATTTCAGATTGCTCCGAACTCTGACAATGATTAGTATAGTACATAACCAGCCAATTCGAGCTCCCCAAATGCAAACAATTGAGCGATGACTTCTGACTATGGATCCCGTTATGTGCTTGGACACGACAGTCTTAGTGGATATAGCGTTGGATATGATTGCACCTAGGAGGGTCGATAATGGCGATATGAACTGGTGACCCGTGCCCTTGCAGTGGCGCCTCCCACACGTGAGGTCCCTTGTTGCTTCTAAATCCGTATACCTCTCACACGAAACCGAGATGCAATACTGCATTAGAAATTTGGCTCGAGTGCTACGCAATGATGCTCCAAACGAGGCTATGGTGGGAAGTTGAAGGCTTTTTTTGATCGCTGGCTGTGGCGCAAGCCAAAGGCTCTACCAACAACTAGCTCCCAATCGCCTCCTTTAGATTGCACCCAGATACGTACTTGAACCTGTTATAGAGGTGATGTTAATTTAGAGTTTTAATTACTAAATATTGCGGAGGAAACACAGTCACAAGGCAAGGTTTTCGTCCCACCTTGTTGCCAAACTGCAGAGGGTGACGTCTCTTGCAAAAAGCAAGACTCTTTGTCCATCTGTGTTGTTCAATTCCGATTCACAAACCAACATATATATCAGCCTAAACGCCTTCCCAATTGGGTCAGCTAGAGCAAGATCCAAAATATTTATTATTATTAAAATTAATTATTATTATGCTATTTAATATTTAATTAATATTATTTATTTAAATTTAGTGTTTAAAAACACTTTCTCCCGCCAAGATTTGAATTGTGACCTAGTAAAGATGGGGGACATGACAAGGAGCATTGCAACCAGACCCTTGCAAGGGTTGCTACCCCTCAACTCCACTAGGAGCATTGCAACTAGACCCCTGCAAGGGGTGCTGCCCCTTGATTCCATTAGGGGCTGCCACCCCATGACTTTGCTTTAGTTTTAAAAAAGTAAAAAATAATTTAAAAAATAAAAAATAAAAAAATAAAAACAAAAATATGTTTTTGCCATGCTGGATGGAAAAGCAACATTTTTTTATTCTTTCAACTTCTTCTGAATTAAATACCAAGTAATTGAATTACTTCTTGTTTGCTAAATCGATTCTTATCCTAATCTCTGTTATCGGGTTCGCCCCCCAGAGGCCGGATCCGGGTACGGTTCGCTTTGGGTTCGGATCTCGGTCTGATACCTCTGTGGGTACGGGCACAATCCAACAAAAAGGGGCCCGGTTCAATTGGGAAGAACCTAGACGAACCCGGGGAGAACCATGAAGAACCTGATCGAACCTGAAGCGAACTCGCGTGCCTAGTCGACCAAAAAGGCATTTTTCTAATAATTTTTGGGGTTTGACTTTGACCAATGCCCAAGGGAACCCTAAAAGTGACCTCTAAATCACTCTAAACACCTAAACTACCTCATTCTTGTTCATTTGTTTTGCAAACAAGCACTTTCATTCCAAGAGGCTAAGAATTCATTTTTGCTTGTTGGATTGACAAAGGGAGTTGAGGGTTGATCATTGAAGCTTTCTACAAACGATTGTATTGCCATTCTTACACATTTGCAAGTGTTCATTGGCTGCCACAAAGATTGTAGAAGGATATTTTGCAAAGAAGAAAGTTTTTTTCATTTTTTTCTTCCATTTTTTGTTTTACAAACATGAAACTTTGTTTTGTTTAATTTTATCTATGTTTTTCCATTATTCTATGAATGTATGAGAGATTCAAAAGAGCTAGGTTTTATAAATCAATCTTTTGTTTTCAAGTTTTTGGTTTTTGTTTTGAATGTGTTGTTTGCAAAAAAAATTGCCATAGGAATCACAATGTCAACTGGTTCTACCTCCGCAACTCAATCTAAGTTCAAAACAGATTCAAATTCTCCTCTATGGAGTATGTTGAAATGATACAACTGGTTCCAGGTGGTGGTGGTTACATTTGGAAATGCATTGGATGTGATGTTCAATATTCTAATTCATATTTTAGGGTGAAAGCACATTTGTGTAGAACATTTGGAAAAGGCATCAAAGCTTGCCTTGGAAAGAACAATGTTCCTTTTCCATCTCAGATAGTCATAGGTTACATTATGGAGCAAGAAGTAGCAGATGAACAAGAAGCCCGTAGATCAAATCACCTCTTATCAAAAAAATAAAATCAAAGGGAATGCTGCCCCCATCTAATTCTATATCATGGTAGAAGACCACCCATTTTTGGCCACTCCTCATCCTCAAAATCAAACTCAAAGTGCACAACCCATTGTAAACAAAAGACCAAAGGGGCCTTTGGAACTTGCATTTCAAAATGAGAGTAGAGCCATTGCCGACCAAAATGTAGCAAGATGTATATATGCAAATGGAATAGCTTTTAATGTTGTTCGCTCTCCATATTGGAAAGAGATGTTTAGAACGGTTAATGAAGCTCCAAAAGGGTACAAGGGCGGGTTATGAGAAGGTGCTCGACACCTTATTGGAGAAAGAGGTCACGATGGTTTTAGATTCATTGAAGCCCATAAGGGATTCATGGATTGAGACAGGTGTGTCCATTGTTTCAGATGGTTGGAAAGATTCAAAAAATCGGCCCTTGATCAATGCCATAGCGGTGTCCCCTAAAGGGGTAATGTTTTTGAAAGCCGTGGATTGTAAGGGGCAAGTAAAAGATGGACAATTTATTGTTGATATTCTCATTGCAACCATTGAGGAAGTGGGACCTTGCAACGTTGTTCAAGTTGTAACGGACAATGCCAAGAATTGTAGAGCTGCAAGGTTGTTGGTTGAGGAACGATATTCACATATCTTTTGGACACCTTGTGCGGTCCATTTACTCAACCTTATGCTACAAAAGATCGGGAATAAAACTGCTTGTTTCAAAGAATTGTATGTAGAGGCAGAGGACATCCAAATGTTCATCACCAACCACCATATGTCTCAAGGGATCTTTAGATCATTTTCCAAATTGGAGCTATTGAAGGTAAGCGAAAAAATATTTACATTTTCATAATTTGATTGTGTATTCTAATTCTTCTTTAGAGTTTGTTTTTAAATTTTAATAATTTTTTAAAATTTGTAATAGGTTGCAGAAACCTGTTTTGCCTCTAACACAATCATCTTGAGACGACTTGTGAAAGTTAGACAAGCACTTTCTAGCATAGTGATTAGCCAAATTTGGTCTATATTGTTAAAGTATTATTGTAATATTTAATGGCCATCTTAGTTAAATTAGTTTGCTTCAATTAGCTTTTAGTATCTTTCTGTTATTTGCTTTAGTTAACGATTGTTTTGTTTTAGAAACATCGTCTTGTAATTCTTTATATAAGGAGTTTTTCCTCTCCTTTGTAAATAACAAATATCAATTATCATTTCATGGTATTAGAGCATAGGGTCATTTTTGGCAAATATTTTGAGCAATAAAAATTCGTAGCTGATTATTTGAAGATTTTTTGGAAATTTTCAGAAGTTTTTTTTTTTTTTTGTTTGCTGATTTTTGTAAGATAAAAGTTGAAGAGTTTTTGTGAACTGATTTTTTGGAAATTGAAGGGTTTTTGAAGCCAATTTTTGAAGGGTTTGTTGTAGAAGATTTTGTGAAGGTTTTCAAGCAGATTTGAGGGTTTCTTTTGCAAGAGATCGCTGATTTTTGAATTGGCTTTCTGCGATTTTTCTTGGGTTGAGTTCGTGATCTAATTTGGGCGATCTTGAAGAGATTTTTGAAGATTTTTTCTGAAAAAATCTTGTTTTTTTAGATGTTTTTTGAAGATTTTTTTTCTGAAAAATCTTGCTTTTTCAAAGCTTTTTCTTGAAAAATCTTGCTTTTTCAAAAGTTTTTGAAGATTTTTTTAAAAAATCTTGCTTTTTAGAGTTTTTGAAGATTATTTTTTTTTCTGAAAAATCTTGCTTTTCATAAGTTTTTGAAGATTTTTCTAAAAAAATCTTGCTTTTTCAGATTTTTTGAAGGTTTTTTTTGAAAAAAAAAATCTTGCATTTTTGAGCCTCATTTTAGACGTTTTTTTAAAAATCGTGGGAGTTGTACCAATTGATTGTCCAAGGTTTAGTGCTAGCTGATCACAAACTTTACCTCATTTTTCGTGCTTTTGGAAAACGGGAGGGATGGCATCTATGCAGTTTGATCAAGCGTCTACTTCTTATGCATTGATGGCCAAACGACCGTTAGATTCTATCAAATCATTTGCATGGTACATCGATTTTGGAGCCTCTCGGCATTTTACAAACAAGAGAGATTGGTTCACGAAGTATATGGCTTGCTCCAATTCTGTGATCTTTGGTGGTGGCGAAGAGTACACAATTGTCGGCAAGGGCAACGTCCAAATCACATTTGGTGGGAGAAATTTAATATTTCTCAATATGTGTCAGGCATGGAGCTTAATTTGCTCTTGGTGAGTAAGATTATGTGACACAGTTCGAAGTTGGACATCATTTTCAGTTCACACAAGTGCCGAATTGTTGATAAGGAGTCCAAGAAAACTGTGGCAGTTGGGCTCGAGGATCATGGTTTGTATCGGCTACTTGATACTGGCGATCCTCTAGAGCATGCATTGGTTGCGAGGAGTTCATCTATCAACACTCTTTGGTATCAGCGGTATGGGCATCTCAACATTGCCTACCTCTCTTAGCTGACTCGAGAGAATTTGGTAGAAGGCTTACTTGAGATTCAGCAGCAGACGCATGGTGTTTGTGGAGCTTGCCAATCAGGGAAGCAACATTGTACTCCATTTTCAGATGGAAAGTCTTGGAGAGCATCCAAGGTTCTACAACTGGTTCATGTAGATGTTTGTGGACCAATGAATACTGCATTAGTCACTGGTGCTAGGTATTTCCTCTTGTTTGTTGATGATTTTAGTAGGAAAATGTGAGTGTATTTTCTCAAGGAAAAGTCACAAGTGTTTAATGAATTTTAGAAGTGTAAGGAATTAGTTGAAAAAGAGTCCGGATGTCAAATCATAACTCTTAGGTCAAATAATGGGGCTGAGATCTGTTCCAACCAATTCACTGACTTCTATGCTAAACATGGTATTAAGCGTCAACTTACCACACCCTATACCCCTTAGTAGAATGGTGTTGTCGAGTGGAGAAATCATACCATCATAGAAATGGCTCGCTGTATGTTGGAGAATAGGATTGTTCCCAAGAAGTTTTGGGTTGAGGCAGTGTATACTGCAGTATACCTTCTTAACTGGTCTCCCACACAGGCCAACAAGAAGATGACCCCAGAGGAAGCATGGTCTGGGAGGAAACTAAGAATCACTCATCTTAAAGTGTTTGGTTTGATTGCGTATGTTTGGATTCCAGATGCCAAGAGGACCAAGCTGGAATCCAAGAGCCAAAAGTTGATGCTAATAGGATACAATGACAATCATAAGGCGTATTGACTGATTGATGTGGCCATTGATCGTTTGACATTCAGTAGGGATGTTGTGTTTGATGAGGAAGGTGGGCCCTTTTTGCTCTCTTCTCCCATCAAGAGTCTTGACAATCAACCTCTGAAGACCAAGGATTTGGGAGCTAAGCTTTTAGTAGCTCCACCTGTAGGGAGGGATTTTGATGATTCTGACATTGTGGAATCTCCTAGGCAAGATCCTCTACCAGCAGGGAGTGAATTTGGTGATTCTGATATTGTGGAATCTCCTAGGCAAGATTTTGTACGAGCAGATTTTCCTCAGGATAACTTGGATTAGCATCCAGATGGTATTATTCCAGGCAGCCCAAGTCATGATGATGCTCATCTTGATTTGGAAGAAGATGCATCTCCTCCTCGCCCTAAGTGGTGGGCAAAGCTCATTGGTGATGTTCATGATGATGAGCTTGTTGAGGGAAGATCGTCTAGATACAAGAGAAAAAAGAACACAATAAAATTTGCTCTTATGGCCAACATTCAGAGTGTTTATGAGCCTCAACAGTATTCAAAGGCCAAGGGTAATACTTGAATGGGGATAGGCTATCGATTTTGAGCATCATAGTCTTTTGAAGAACAACACGTGGGTTTTGTCAGATCTTCCACTAGGGAAGAAATCCATTGGCTGCAAATGGGTATACAAGGTAAAATACAAGGCTGATGGAACACTGGATAAATACAAGACTCAGTTGGTGGCTAAGGGGTTCTCGTAGAGAGAAGGTATTGACTATGAGGAAACCTTTGCTCCTACAACAAAGATGAGCACCATCCGACTTGTCTTAGCCATGGCAACATAGTTTGGCTGGAAGGTCCACCAGATGGACGTGAAGAGTGCCTTCCTCAATGGAGATTTGGAGGAAGAGGTATACATGACGCAACCTCCTAGTTTTAAGGTTGCAGGAAATGAGCATAAGGTATGCAGATTGCTGAAGGCTCTTTATGGCCTAAAGCAAGCACCTAGGGCATGGTACTTGAAGTTTGTCAAGTATTTGGTTTCACAAGGGTTTCAAAGGAGTCACTCAGATGCAAATTTGTACGTCAAGAACACTAGCAATGATATCATCCTTCTTGTCATCTATGTGGATGATATCATCATTACTAGTAGTAGGTTACATTTGATTGAATAGATCAAGTCGAATTTGTGTTAGGCATTGGAGATGATGGACTTGGGTCTCCTACACTATTGTCTGGGTGTAGAAGTTTGGCAGATAGGTGGGAGTATCTTCATTTCTCAGTCAAAGTATGCCAGGAGTTTGCTGGAGAAATTCAAGATGGAATATTGCAAAATCTCATCCACTCCTATGGAGAAGGGGTTGAAACTTTCAGCCAAATCAGACTCACAAATGGTGAATGAGTCTTCATTGAGGCAACTAGTGGGCAGCCTCATCTATCTTACTACCACTAGGCTTGATCTTTGTTTTGCCGTGAGCCACATTTCTCGTTTCATGATTGCCCCTAAGGAAAAGCACTGGGTTGCAACGAAGCGTGTGTTGAGATATGTGAAAGGGACACCTGACTTTGGCATTCTGTACAACAGATGCAAAGATCTTAGGCTGATTGGTTTTACAGATTCAGATTGGGCAGGTTTAGTTGATGACAGGAAGTTCACTTCTAGGTACGTTTTCAGTCTTGGTACGCGTGCAGACACATGGACAAGCAAGAACCAATAGGCATTCATTGTTTCCTTGACAAAAATAGAGAATCGGGGAATAGTTAAGGCCGTATGTGAGGCAGTATGGCTTTGAAGGATGCTTACTAACATGCAAATGTCTCAAGCAGGGCCTTCACCCTTGTTCTGTGACAATCAAGGGGTGCTAAAGCTTGCTAAGAATCCAATTTTCCACGAGCGAACCAAGCATGTTGAGCTTCATTGTCATTTCATTCGTCAACTTGTTGAAGATGGATCTGTGATGTTGTAGTATGTTCCAACTGAGGATCAGACTGCAGACATTCTCACCAAGTCTTTCAATCCAAATAAGTTTGTAAAATTTCGGGATAAGCTTGGTGTAGTTAGTAGGATGACCATTAAGGGAGGGTATTAAAGTATTATTGTAATATTTAATGGTCATATTAGCTTTGCTTTAGTTAGCTTTTAGCATCTTTCCATTATTTGCTTTAGTTTTCTTTAGTTAACGATTGTTTCTTTTTAGAAACATCGTCTTGTAATTCTTTATATAAGGAGTTTTTCCTCTCCTTTGTAAATAACGAATATCAATTATCATTTCATATATGGAGGCAAAGCAACACTGAAAGGGCAACAAAAATTAAGAGGATGATATTAGATGACTCATGGTGGGATTGTGTGGAGTATCTCCTTAGTTTCACTAAGGCCATTTTGAGTATGACTTGCTATAGTGACATGGACAAGCCATGCATTTGAGAGTTATATGATGGCATCGATTCAATGCTTAAGAAGATGAAGTGCACTATGAATGCGAAAGAGCAAGACCTTGAAGAGACTTTCTTCAAACAAGTGCAAGCAATTGTTGAAGAAAGATGGAACAAATTGACAACTCCATTACATCTTCTTGCCTTTGCATTGACTCCAAAATACTATAGTAGTCAGATTCTTTCTGTGCCAGGATGGGTTCCTCCATATAGAGATTTTGAAGTGGGTGAAGGGTACAAGGTAGCATTCATGAGACTCTTCGCCGATCCTGAATTGTGAAGTATAGTCATGAATGAGTTCATTGATTTTGTGCACTCAAATGGTCAAGGTATAGAGTCTCTTCGTTATAGGTTCTTAAAGGATGCTCATAGTTGGTGGTACTTCCATGGCCAATACTTCCAACATCTGCAACCCCTTGCAATCAAATTTTGTCCCAAGTTTAATAAATTTTCATATTCTAGTTTTTAAAGTTTCATTTATAATTTTTTTATAATGTATAACTTTAATTGTTTACTTTGTCTTTATAGGTTGCTAGTTCATCTGCATTTGAGAGGAATTAGAGCACATATTCTTTCATCCACTTAGTAAAGCACAATAAATTGCTCTCAAGAAGAGCGAAGAACTTAGTATATGTGCATTCCAACTTGCATCTCCTTTCACACAAACAACGTGACTACAAGGAAGGGGAGACAAAGTTGTGGGATATAGAGCCAGAGCATACTGACTTGGATGCTTCCACTTCTCGCCATATTGCATATGAGGAGTCCGATAGCCATTATGAGCACGATAGTAGTGCTAATGATAGTGCCACTGGCATTGCTTGTGATTAATCTACTATTCCTAGATCATCTAATGTCAATGTTGACAACGATATTGCTGTTTTAGATAATCCATTTGATGATTAAAAGTGCTGTAATATTGAACTTGAAGTTTGAACGATGAATATTTATTATGCATGTTTTAAATGACATTCAAATTTATGGTGGTTTTGTTGTTTATATGATGTTATGTGATTCTAATCCAACTTCATGCTTCTAGGCTGCATATATATATATATTTTTTACATGTTTTTTATACTAATGAACCCAAAATGAACCCAAACCCCAAAAGAATTTTTAGCCGAACCCACAAACTGAACTCCTGAACCCGAACTTGAACCAGAACCAGAATCGGCAACTTAGATCCTAAGTAATGCTCCTATGGCTGTAGTAACATTTACAGACTTGTCTGAGATACAAGCCGACGACTCCACGTAGAGCTAGCAATACTAGGTTGGGTAATACAAGCTCCTTTTAATTATATTTTATGGCTCCATATTGTGTTTTTTGTTTTTGATGCCATGGATATCATAATCCACAAGTTTTGTACACCTAAAACATTGGACAATATTTATATATTTAAAAATGTTGTTTGCTTCAGCTAAAATCCACTTTTGTAGTCATGTCATCGATGTATGCTTGTGTATGTGATCAAAGTAGTCTCTGTTTGATTAGTTTATTGTTTGTTTAAAATTTATTTATTGAAGGCTGCATGGTAAAGCTTTAAATCCTTGAAAATCTTTATATTTCATTGTCTTTACTAAGTATGGGTGTGGAGTTCAAGTCTAAGTCAAAAATCAGCTTGCTAAGTTTGAGCCGAGTCCGAGTCTTGTAACACTATGATGAGTAGTATGGTATTGATGGAATATGGCACCTGTTAGTGTTTTAACTTTTAATTCACATCTTTTCATTTGACACAAAACTGAACAATGTGTACACTAAAGTGCTCTTCAATCTAGATTTAACGCAACAAAGTGCACTTGTAACTTCCAGTTAAGTACAAAGATTGAAAATCACAAGTTTGAATATGATTGGAATTGCAAGAACATAAATATAATGACCATGAAGAATGTGTGAAGGATTGTGTACAAAATTCCTCCAATAACATCCACAATACAAAGTTTGTTTAGTTATTAGATTCACTTAACAAATAAATTCAAAGACAATGACTCAATGAACAACAATTTTAGTAATTGGCGGGCTTGAAAATCACTAGCTCAGAACTAAGTGCAAAATGACACTTATTTAGAAAGTTTTCAAAACATTGCATGGAAAAAAATTAAAGAAAATAACCGTTTTTCAGCTCTAACTATTGGTTTGATTGCTCTATTAAAAAATCTTATCCACTAAAACTAAATAAGAACTCCAACAATCTTTAGCTAAACTGTTGCTATAAATTATTACAAACTTCCAGCTAGAATTCACATCTCTCAAATGACAGGAGATCTAAAGATAGATGGTCTAACTATGATTGACTCCTCAAAATGCTCATTGCACTAAAATTAGAGACTGCTAAAAATAGTGCAGGCTATAGATAGCTTTGGCTACACACTGCAAATCTTAGAATATGCTCTCCCCTTTGAAAATGGTTACAGAATAAAATAGGCTTATGGATAGCAGCTTTGGATGATTCTGATGAAGCTTTTCTCTGTTTTGATCATGATGGATCCTCTGACGAAGTTTTGAAGCTTTTACAATTTCTCTCTGTGAATTCCATCTTCTTTTGCAAATTTTTTGAACACCAAACTTCTAAAGCAATTTCCTATGATGAAGATCAAGTTATTGACCTTGAAATACTCTAAATAAAGAATGAAAGGAATAATTTGTCATTGTTTGTTCTCAAAACTGTATCCTGAAGATTTATAAAACACATTGATTTCAAAATATATCAATGCAATGTAATGTGTTGACATCTGGAATCCCCTACTGTATTTTGGTGAATATTGTCTTAATTAATATGGTAAACATTTCTAAAAGTTGCAGATGCCCAACAGTTCTGATATAAATTACTGCTGCTATGATGACTGAAAATTGCCTTTGAAACATTATGCACTCAGCCAGAAAAAACAGGAAAAAAGAAAAAGCATTGTTCTTTAACAGTCCAAATAGGCATTCCAATATAAGCACTGCCGCACACTCCATTGAAAGCTCAATAAAATAATTATTATACAGTTGCCAGCTGTTCACAAACTTTACTGAAATCATGACTGAAATTTGTCTTTCAAATCCTGGACATACTTAATTTTGCTGCAATAATGACTGAATTATGGACAACTTTGGAAAGGTAAATTGACCAAAGGATGGAAATTGTTTGCAACCAGGCACTTTTGAAGAAGATTATTTCAAACTATTACTGGTAAGTTGGTAACCACTTAAAAAATTTGGAAGTCAGGCAATTTCAATGAGGATTGATAGAAAATTTGCTGAGATACAGTCACCTTTCATGAAAAACATTGCTGATATAAAGTCTCCTTGCTGCAGTTTGGGAAATTTGATATAGAACATTGCTAAATACTGCTATTTCTGTCTTTGGTCTTTTTTTGTTGTTATTTAAAAACTTATTCTTCCCCTAAATGGTCACTCTGCTATAAATAACTTATCTTTGTTTGAGAAGGTCGTGACAAGGGCGAACACTTTTAATAATTTGTACTTTTGTCTTTAGGAAAATTGCACCTAAAAATATCAATTACAGCTATCTCTTTAAATCTAGTGATCCCTTTCATACACAAACCCATTGGCTCTTCACACATGGGCATGTGACTGAATATATAAACATATTTGAATTTTCCTTCTCAAGCCTCATCGGCTTTTGCTAGGTGTGTGGCTGTAAATCCTTTAATTACCTATTCCTATCACTCTTTGCAGAGGTGTGTATCTACACACGTGGTTTTTTTGATTTTCATCAAACTTATATTTCTTTTATTGGGTGCACCTCTGTACATGCAAAGACATTTTCCATTTTCTTGACTTACTTAGCTCTTCTCACAAGTGCGTACTTGTGTCTCTCACATATACCTTTGCTTTTTATGTGTGCCTATCAATGTAGTTTTGGTTTGACATTTGAAAGAACTATCCCTTTGTTGAGGTGCACACCTCAAATAGGATTTCTGACTTCAAATTTCCTCAATATGAGCATACACCTAACTGTATTTTCAATTTCAATATTCCTAACTCCAAGCACACAGCTTTGTATATGGGTTGAGACTTAGATTTTTTTGATTTTATATTTCAATTGCTAGGCGTGAACTGCAATGCCCCTAATTGAAAATGCCTAAATCTGCCCTAATTATTTTCCCTGATTGAAGCCCTGCACATAGGTTAGAAATCATCACCATAATCATTCTGGTTAACAGATTATGATTGTCTATCACAATAGCAATAACTAGCAAATAACCATATTCTAAGTATTAGTAAACTCATGAGAACATGGTAGGGTAAGTGAAGTTGCAGCAGGTGTCCTGGTAGCCAACTCTTCTAGACCCAAGGGAAGCACCCGTTGAGGCAACGGCAAGTAGCCCCTTGGCCCATGTGGACTCATCTTGTCCCCTCCTGGGTGGTGTATCTAGAAGATGCCCTTTCGCTGTACTCGCTTGACAATCCTCCCTTCCCTTATCCATGGCATGGATATGTATTGGTTTTACTAACTCACATTTAAATTAAAGTATCTATCAAACTCATTACACCATGATGGGTGGTTAGGAGTTGCAAAAGGTATCTTGGTAGCTCAACTCGTCTAGACCCAAAGGCAATACTCGTTGAGACAACAGCAGTACCCCTTTGGCCCATGGGGACTCATCTTGTCCCCTCATTTGGGTGGCGTATCTAGAAGAGGACCCCTTGATATACCCTCTTGGCAATTCCCCCTTTTCCCACCATGGTGAAGGCATAAACACAATGATGTAATTCTTAAATAAATATATCAGAAAACTTAATAAGGACTAATAATATCACACATGGATCATTCTTTCTAAATAACATAAATGAATAATTGGTATCAATAAGTGTATATATATATATATATAACATAAAAATTACCATTCCTAAATATCCATAAGTAGTATCAATAAAATGTTATCTATAAGTTATTACTCATAAACAACATTAATAAGGATATCAATATCAACAACATTACTTTGCGTCACAGGTAACAATAATGATATTCTAAATAACATTATGCATCAAACATTATTTAACACTTATGATACTCTATCATCACATACTTACCTTTATTCATAACATAGTTACCAAATAACGATAATGATATCATAAATAATATCATATATTAAATATTACCTAACAGCTATGCTTCCCTAAACATCATAATATTATCTTATTCACAATAATTAATAACATTACAAGTAACCAATTTGCAGATTTCCTTTTGTGCAGAATATATTCATATATTCTTCTTTATTCCTCCGCCGATTGATGCCCAATTGTCTTGGCTTGATTTCTTTCTTTATAGGTTGATTTCCAAGACTCATACCTATCCCTTTGACTAGGGATGTGACTTTATGAAATCGCTGTGTCCTTTGAACTGGTACATGACTAACATTATACCGTGTGTTCACAACTATAATTGTTGTTGTGTTTAGGAACCGATGCTTTTATATTTGTTATTTATTTATTTTATTTTTGTTTATTTTATATCTAGTCTATGAATTGGGCTTTGTTTATTTTATATTTGTTATTTATGAAATTTATATTATAACATCTAGGGTAGCTACCTATATTTATATTCATAATTATAACATTATTTTGATAATCATAATTATAATGAAATTGCCAATAGTTATATGTCTTTTCTATTTATTTGCATTTCATGATTCCTATATTTTAGTGTCACAGTTTGGGGGACATGACAGTCCACCCCACCCAAGATTGCTTGTCCTCAAGCAATCACTACTAAGATTTGTAATCTCTTGACACTACTCCTCCTTGGTGTAATTGGTTTCTGTTGTAGTGCCCTGGATGAGTAGTTGTTAGTATATTTGTCTAGTAATAAGGCTAATTCTATCCTTTAAACCAAGAGTTGGGAATTGATAAAATCTGCTATTTAAGACAAGTTTGCTCTCATCTCATCACCGCAAGGATTCTAGGCGACGATACAAACTCTTTATTACCCTTTGTAAAAATCATGATGGATTGTGGGAATGTTGTGCATATCAAGATCCACTCCCTCATGCCAAGTTACCTTTGCATTTGTGTAAAGGACTTAGATGTTTAGATAAAGTGTGTTTCATTTTGGGTAAACATTAAAACAAGATTTGAGGTGGGTTTGTTTCTAATGAGGAGCTTATAGTGTTTTGGTCAAGTATTTGTTGCTCTCATACTTAAATATAAATTTATTTGATTGAAAAAATAAAATCTAAAGGGATGTAAAAGAGTTTAGCTTCAAATTTATAGTTTTACCTTATTATCCAATTCCATATTCCCTCTTTTAATTCAATTGGAGGCTATCATCTTTCTTCTATGTTGGGTACTAAGGATCTGGGAAGTGTGTTTGATTTAGTGAATCATACCAATTTACGTCAAGGTTGAATGATGATGAATGATCTCCTCAGGATGTTAAATATAGAATACATCAATTTGTAGGCTACATGCATTGTCATTTAATTACATAAAATTGAAGTATTGTAAGAATGAAAATAAGTACAACAAGGTAAAATTAAATGAAATAGGCGTTCACTAAGTCTGAATTCTTATTCGCCTAAATAAATCAAACCATTCAAAGCTGACATGGCTTAGCTGATTTGGCATTTGACTTTTCAACTGTTGACACCATGCTGATTTGGCACATATGCTAACAAGGAGACAAGCAAGCAGCTGAAGCAAGAAAACAAGTAGGTGAAGTAGACACGCATGCACCCCAACCACACAGGCAAGTAGCTCAACCATATAGGCAACTAACTCAAGTAGGCAAGCAAGTAGCTCAAGCACGCAAACAACCAGCTCAAGCAAGTAGGCAACCAGCTCAAGTAGACAAGCAAGTAGCTCAAGCACGCAAGTAACCAGCTTAAGCAAGTAGGCAAGTAGCTCAAGCACGCAACCAACCAGCTCAAGCAAGTATGCAAGTAGCTCAAGCATGCAAGCAACCAGGTCAAGCAAGTAGGCAAGTAGCTCAAGCATGCAACCAAGTAGCTCAAGCAAACAATCAACCAACTTAAGCAACTTGACAGACTACATTTTTTAACATTTTTTCGTAGTTTTAAAGCATAAAGTAGTTATAAGAACACATCTTGTTGAAGATACATGAAGTAACACATAGATACATGTGATACATGAGGCATGAATACATGTAATACATAGAGTATTCACAAGAAGCATGAAGCATATATGCGAATAATACATGAAGTATACGTACAAGTACATGAAGTCACAAAGCATACATATGAATACATTTAAGTCGTAAAGTATACACTTAAGTACGTAAGTTGCATGAATACATGTATATACATGAGTGCACACAAGTCACAAAGCATACACTTGAATACACTTGGTTACACATAAGCCACAAAGCATGCACTTGAATACACATATTTTGCAAGGTATACACTTGAATACACTCGAATACACATAAGCCACAAGGTATACGGTTGAATACACATAAGCCACAAAGTATACACTTGAATACACATAGGCCACAAAGTACACACTTGAATACACATAGGGCACAAGGTATACACTTGAATACACTCGGATACACATAAGTCACAAGGTATACACTTGAATACACACAAGCCACAAGGTATACACTTGAATACACATAGGTCACAAGGTATACACTTGAATACACTTGAATACACATAAGTCACAAGGTATACGCTTAAATACACTCAAATACACATAAGCCACAAGGTATACACTTGAATACACTCAAATACACATAAGCCGCAAGGTATACACATAAGTCACAAGGTATACACTTGAATACACTTGAATACGCATAAGTCGCAAGGTATACACTTGAATACACATACATAGGAAGCATGAAGCATACACGTAATACATGAAGCATACACAGGATGGTAGGAAAGGTGCTCTGATACCACTTGTAATGTCCCTAATTGGAAATGCCTAAATCTGCCCTAATTTTCTTGCCCAAATAACAATGAGTTTAGAGAGTACCTTTTTTTTCTTGATTGAAGCCCTACACATAGGTTAGAAATCATCACCATAATCATTCTGGTTAACAAATTATTATTATCTATCACAATAGCAATAACTAGCAAATAACCATATTCTAAGTATTAGTAAACTCATGACAACATGGTAGGGTAAGTGAAGTTGTAGTGGGTGTCCTGGTAGCCAACTCTTCTAGACCCAAGGGCAGCACCTGTTGAGGCAACGAAAAGTACCCCCTTGGCCCATGTGGGCTCATCTTGTCCCCTCCTGGGTGGCTTATCTAGAAGATGTCCTGTCGTTGTACTCCCTCAACAATCCTCTTGTTGTACTCCCTCGGCAATCCTCCCTTCCCCTCATTTGGGTGGCGTATCTAGAAGAGGACCCCTTGGTATACCCTCTTGGTGATTCCCCTTTTTCCCACCATGGTGTAGGCATAAACACATTGATGTAATTCTTAAATAAAAAATATCAACAAACTTCATAAGGACTAATAATATCACACATGGATCATTCTTTCTAAATAACATAAATGAATAATTGGTATCAACAAGAATATATATAACATAAAAATTATCATTCCTAAATATCCATAAGTCTATAAATTATTACTCATAAACAATATTAATATCAACAACATTACTTTGCATCACAGGTAACAATAATGATATTCTAAATAGCGTTATGCATCAAACATTATTTAACACTTATGATTCCCTATCATCACATAATTATCTTTATTCATAACATACTTACCAAATAACAATAATGATATCATATATTAAATATTACCTAACAGCTATGCTTCCTTAAACATCTTAATATTATCTTATTCACAATAATTAATAACATTACCAGTAACCAGTTCGCAGATTTCCTTTTGTGCAGAATATATTCATATATTCTTCTTTATTCCTCCACTGATTGATGCCCAATTGTCTTGGTTTGATTTCTTCCTTTATAGGTCGATTTCCAAGACCTATCCCTTTGACTAGGGACGTGACTTTATGAAATCGCTGTCTCCTTTGAACCGGTACATGACTAACATTATACCGTGTGTTCACAACTATAATCACTGCTGTGTTTAGGAGCCGATCCTTTTATATTTGTTATTTATTTATTTTATATTTGTTTATTTTAAATTTTATATTTAGTCTATGAATTGGGCTTTGTGTTTATTTTATATTTGTTATTTATGACATTTATATTATAACATCTATGGTAGTTACCTATATTTTATATTCATAATTATAACATTATTTTGATAATCATAATTATAATGAAATTGCCAATATTTATGTCTTTTCTATTTATTTGCATTTTATGATTCCTATATTTTAGTGTCACAGTTTGGGGGACATGACAGCTTCAATAAATAACAATTTGATCCCCTATTTAGGCACACCCTATACAAGTGTTCACAACTTCAGAATTGTAATATATCTCTTTCTCAAACAGGTGCACACACCTCATGAGTGTTTGAAACTTGGATTTTAAAAATACCATTCCTTCATGCTCAAACGTGCACCTCTACATATGCAATTTAGATTGTATTTGAAATTTAAAATTGAAACAAATTTCCTCCTAACATAAGTGTGCCCCTTAGTATTTTGTGATGTTCACAACTTCAGAATTTTAATATATCTCTTTCTCAAACAGGTGCACACACCTCATGAGTATTTGAAACTTGGATATTAAAAATACCATTCCTTCATGCTCAAACGTGCACCTCTACATATGCAATTTAGATTGTATTTGAAATTTAAAATTGAAACAAATTTCCTCCTAACATAAGTGTGCCCCTTAGTATTTTGTGATGTTGAATCCACAAAAAACTACACTTTTGAGTGCACACTTCAATGCAATGTCTCCTTTTCCATGAAGAACGATTTGAAAAGCTTGATTCCATGATCTTGCAAAGGAATATGAAGAACTAAACTTTAGTTTGAAATAAGATGACTTGCTCTTAGGAAAATGACAAACTTTAGTTTGAAACTTGACACAATATGAAAATTTGGTATTGATATAACCATAGTTTAACTACTTGTCAAGTACTCGAGTTTTTTCTCCCTAGCTTTTTCCAAGAAAAACTTGTCACATCGTAGAGACAAGTTTTGACAAGTTAATGCATAGTTTAACTCTTTTTACTGCACCTAGTGACTTTCTCTAGGTTGCATGAATCTAGAGAGAACATTGACAACAAAATAAATGTATTGTCTAATTGGGGTTAAATAGATTGTCCAAGGAGCCCTCTATGCTTAGTTGCCTTTTCAAATTTTGTAATATCATCTAATTTCAACTTCATATTTTGTTCCATGGATGTGCTGAGTGGTTTATAGGCTGTCATTCTAAATTTGCTTCGAATTTTACTAATATGCTTTCATTGTGTGTTTGTTTTGATCATGTCAATACCCAAATAGTAATGAAGATGATCCAAATCTGTCATTTCAAAACCTTTCATTAGTTGACTTTTGCAATGTACCTTTTATTTATTCATACTATGAGGAGATCACCCTCATACACAATTGTTATGTCAACTATGTTGACAAAAAGAGTTGCATCTTCAAAAATAAAAACAGAAGAAGTTTATACTCAAGAGGTGCTTGGTGAATTTTTCATACCAAGCTCTTGAGGTTTGTTTCAAACCGTACAATGATTTTACCAACATCACACTTTTTGTTCTTGACCTTCAATTGTAAAACTTCTAGCTGAGTCATGTAAACAGTTTCCTTGAGATAACAAAATAGAAAAGCACTTTTCAAGTCCACGAAATGGACATTCTATTTGCTTTGTGCTGCCAAAGCAAGCAAAATTTGAATGGTGTTTCACTTCCCTATTGATGTAAGGGTCTCCTCATTATGCCCTCTTTTTGAGCATATCCTTTTATCACAAGCCTTGCTTTGTTTGTCAAGTGAGTCATCTGCTTTGTATTTGTTTCATTAGATCCATTTGCAACTAATGAATTTACAATTGAATGGATGATTAACCAACTCCCAAATTCAGTTCTTGACCAAAGCATCAAATTCAATTTTCATTTCTTTTCTCCATACATCAAGATTTTTAGCTTTTTCGAAGGAGGCTGGTTTTGAATCAAAAGCAATACTGATTTCTTCTTTTGGATGCCATCAAGAGGTAAGTTTTTCTACCTTATCTTGAATCTCTTCTAGCAGGTTTTCTTCTTTCTGTCTAGCTTTGTATGCACTTCTAATGCATGCTTTTCCAACTTCATCAGGTCTAACATTATTCAATGATGTGGTCAATTTTGGCAATTTTTTTTGTGTTTGTTGTGAAACAAGAGGTGCCTCATTTTGTGTTTCATGTGGAACAATTGGTGCTTCATTTTCTTGAGCTAAAGCTCCTTCATATTTTAGCTTTTGCTTACAAAGATCCGAAACATGTTATCATCTTCAGATGAAGTTTCAATTTCTTTCTTAGGGGGAGTTCACTTTTCAATTATAGAAGGCAAAACAGATTCCAAACTATATGTCTCCCCCTTTAAGTTTGGGATCTCTTTGAAAACAACAAATTTTAGAAATTTCTCAAATTGACTCAGTTGTCAATCAATGCTAGCTGTGTCTTTTGTGGTTTCATAGAAAACATCTCTTGCAATGAGAAATTTCTTGTTTATCTAATCATACGTTCTATAGGCCTTTTGAGGATTATATACCAAAAGGATTAATTTTTAACTCTTGTGGTCCAACTTGTTCCTTTTCTCCTTGGAAATCAATGTAGAGCATGTGGATCTAAAAATCTAAAGATGCCACACTGAGGGAAGATGAGACACCAAACTTGATATGGAGCCTTCATTTGAAGAGGTACCTACTGAAGATGACCTATTATGGAGATAGGCTGTTGTTTGAGCTGCTTATGCCTAAAAATGTAGTGTCACTCCTTTGAAATGCAAAATTGCCTGAACCATATTCATCACAATTTTGTTCATCCTCTCAACTAAATTTTGTTGAGGTGTGAGGGATTTTGAGATGAAGCTTGATCCTATTTTCTTTTTGAAGTCTTCAAAAACTTTTGACGTGAGCTCACCACCATTATCACTCTAAGTGCCAATTTGATCTTCCTAGATACCTAGGTCACGAGTGCTTGGGACTTGTTTGGGTTTGCCCGCCGTGAGACTTGGCAAGTCTAGGTGAGTCTTGTATCTATGGCAAAGACTCCAAATAGGTTGAATATGTGGGAAGAAGAGCTTTTATTAAGTCATATATACATCGATTTTACGATTAGTATCTTCAATATCATGCTTGATTGCATATTTCTGATACTAGATTGATTACAAAAAAGGATTGGATATGCAAATCCAAAAATTCTATTCACCAAAATGAGATTTAAATTACATATTTATCAATAATGAATGACCATTCAAGTCATCTATTTAAATTCTACAAGAAAACAGCTATTTGTAATAACAATATAAATATTATTATTACACATATAACCTAGGATTATGTACATAATATTACACATATCTATATAGACATGTCTGGAGTAGCAATTATTACTATATATACAAATTTATATGCAATAAATAGTTGGCATGGTTATGTAAGCTACCTGAACCTTGGATTTGGTTGCATGAAGGCCTCTACCAAGGGTCCAAAACCTCAAGGTGAGTAGCAAACTATAGCCATCGCCAAGCCTATTATTGGTAGGTGCCATCTAACATTTATGGCCAATTTCTGGTTGGGATCCAGGTTCATTAATTCATATTGTGAATCCAAGCTTCAAACCCATACTCAAACCTGAAATGGTCACTTAGATTGATCTAATGAGCACTTAGTAATGTATGCCAATGGTTCTTCAATTTTTCTAATGACTAATTCATAGTTTGCAAGTTTGAATCTTGATTGTTCTATTCATATTTTAATTTGCATGCTTTAAAATCTTAAATTAAATATTCTTTATACAATTTTTTTTCCCATGTATTTATATTTATATAATGTCATAACCTTGCTGTCCCAAAAGATGCGGCCCAACTGTAGCCGTCCTATGAATATGTCTCCCTGTCTTGTCATCTTGGAAACTCCATGGAAAATAGGTTTGAAACAAAAAATATTGACATCATTAGGGTTCTGCAATTATGTTTCCGAGATACCAATATCCTCACTTATTGCTCTCTGCGAAAGAGTCTGTTTCTTGTTCTTGTGGTATAAGTTCTTCAACTTTTGTTGGCTTATTTCATGGAATAAATACTTTTGCGAAATTGAGTTATTTAATCCAATACATTTGTGTTTTACATTGTTCTGTAATGTTTGAAATGTCGCAGTCTGTGGATGCACTTATGGAGATGTTGAAAGGAGATGGCTATGCTCCTGATATCTTTTGTGTGATACAAGTGATGAGGTAAATCATCTTTTCTAGAACAAAATTTTAGATTATAGTACATCAACTTATAGAATACGTACGAATTAAATCCTGGTAGAAGATGTGCTTATGTTTTGGAGACATTTATCAATGACTGTTTACATGCATGTTTAGGTTAAGTTCTGAAAAATTGTTATAATATGCTTGAATCTTTTGAACTTCTTTAAAAGCAAGTTTAAAGATTCCTAAATTGCTCAATCCTCAAGGAATGCCTTTAAAATGTAGTTTGAATGTTGTGTAGTTTAGTTTGATAGAATCTCCATGCTATTTAGTTTTTTTGCTGGACTTTCAAGTTATATTTCCTATAGTTGGCTGAAGTAAAATTTCAACAAAGCATAAAGAGCAGTTAATTCTGCCAAGCACAATTTTTTGGGATTTTATTGGAATTACTGATTCAATTGTCGAGAGTGTTACTGGCTAGCCAAATCTTTTCATATATCTTTTTTGGTTTCTTTTTATGATCTTTCGTCCTTATCTATCTTACCTAGATTTTCATGACTCAATTGCATGGGTGGGCTGTCCTTGTATATTTGTTTTGTTGATTCTTTCTTGGAGATGCGCTAGTTACTCCTGCTGGGGAATTCAACCATTGTATTTCTCTGCCGTTTATTTGGCCATATCTGTTCACTAGTGGATTAATAAATTCATTTGGCCATATTTATAATTTATATAAAAATTGGAAAAATAACCATTTCATTTATCTGTAAAGTTCCTTTAATGTGGAAACAATTGGTTTTCCTTTTAAGATCATCTCATTCTTGGTCAATATCTACAAGAACTAGATCAATGAAGTACTTTCATTCAAGTTCCGACAATTTATAGAGTAGTCATATACGTCTTTCATGATAAACATGAGTTGACCAAATTTCCATAATTTAGATTTCCCAAGACAACATCACTGGCCTCCTGCCAACTTTTTCTGGCTTTGTCTTTTGTCAGCTACATGTTTTCTTGAGGGGGCCTCACATGACTATTTGTACATAGCTTTTATGATTCAGGGTTCAAGTGTTTCAGGTTCACACTGTTCTATTGATGCTTCTTTAGTTCATGGTACATTGCACCTTGTTGTAGTCTGGGTTAATTTTACCATTTGAGTCCCATTCACCTATGTTTGTTCATTTGTGGACATTTTTATGATTTTTTTTTTTGTCTTTCTTTGTTATGCTTGGTGGTGATACATAAATGAATGTTTTCCTTCAATGATGCTCAGCATTTTAAAGGAATGCAGGCAAGGGCATTAACACTTCATATGCCTTTACAACTCATTCCCATCCTATAGGTAAGGTTTGCAATGTTTCCTTTATCAACCTTTTCTTTGCCTGCAAGTGATTGTAGTTAATCATAATCCTGTATCAAACTTAGGGGAATAAAGGCAAATGATAATGCCAATTATTAATTCCCTCTTAGAGATGTGTTGGATAGGGTAACGGATCTGCAAAAGGTGCTGCTATACAAAGGGTTTTACTCAATGGTAGAGTACCTTTTTCTTTAGGTGATTATAACATTGGAAAAATTGGGAAATTAATACAAGTCACAGATTGAATTTAGCATTGTGTGGGCATGACACATAATCAAGTCGATAAGTTGGCTATTGCATAAATTCAAATACCACATAAAGTGTTGAGAATACCAAACTCATTGTCAACTGTCAATCTTGGTCAGTGTGAATGAAGGGATGATGATTAATTAAAAATAGGCAATAGTATGTTTTGTAGACCTATGCTCCCCCAAGTTTTGGGGATGGGGACGGTAGGGGACGACGAGAAGTGTTTCTGGTACGGGGGTGCTTTTGGGCCATTTTTTAGGGGACGACTATTGAAAAATAGGGAAGTTTTTAAAAATATAGATAAATTTCAAATTTTCATATCATAACATTGGTAAAGCATTCATCATAGACATTGTAGAAGATTAATACATAACATTAGACTTGAATTGGGATTTCACATGAGAATTGACAAACGAATTAACAAAATTCAAATGCTTTCATTGTCGATGTGCATACATATTGTATAAGAATTATAACAAAATGCCCAAAGGCTCCAAGTTTCAACTATAAAATGACGAAAACATAGAAAATATATGGCTATCCCTAATTAGCAGATGCTACTGCAATTGGTAGGTCTATATCAAAATTAGAGCCCGAGTCTAAGTCACTACCGCTGTAAGGGGTTGTCTTAGACAATTAACCCCAACCAATCCCTCCTATGTCTCCTCCTCATTGATCTATATAACATCTTTGAGATCAATATCCCAATGTAAGGTTGGAGTCTGTCGATTATGTAGCCACAAAACACTATTTACAACCACCAACTTCTTCGATCGTTTAGAGGTAAGGTTGTTCCTCTTGATTGATTTGATGAAGCTATATGTGGACCAATTCCTCTCTGTAGTAGAGGAACCGGTAACCTAGATGCAATGAGTGCTAAGTGGACCATTCATTATGATGAGAGATGGGTTCTTGTAAACCACTACTCATGAAACATGGGTCAATGAGTTTGACTCGTAAAACTACATAGTTGAGTCTTGATAGCAATATCACAATTTGACACGCTATGGAAAATAGCTCCTACTTATCAATTGATGAGCTAAAGGGGCTCTATAATGAATGGTTCATAAGGCACAACACTTGCTGAAGGTTTTGCAAATGGGGTTGCAAGCTAAGTGGGCTTAACCTTGGGGAAGACTCCGTGGTTAAGCGTGCTTGAGCAGGAGTAGTACTGGGATGGGTGACCTCCTGGGAAGGCCTAGTGCTTCACCTCTGTGAGCATCACCTAGATGCAATGAGTGCTAAGTGGACCATTCATTATAATGAGAGATGGGTTCTTGTGAACCACTACTCATGAAACATGGGTCAATGAGTTTGACTTGTAAAACTACATAGTTGAATCCTGATAACAATATCACAACCGGTAACCTGTGAAAGAAGATGAATGGTAAGTAACCTCAACTTCAGTGCATCCTTGCCATGCCACATCCACCATCCAATAGGGTCGTTTTGAGCTAATATAGCTCTATTCGACCTCTCTTTGGTTTGTTGAAGTTTGGACCACGAAGATTGACAAATACAAGCCGTTGTGTGCGAAGCAAAGCAAATTCCTCTTCAACATACATTTTCCTAAGGGCCTTCATGAAGCCTTCTTTCACCTCTTCATCATGAGATGGAGGCACTCTCCCAAGTCTTGCTGCATATGATTTGGGATTGAGAGCATAGGCTGCCATGTGAAGTAGGGTGTTCATAGTGTTCCATCTTTGCCTCACAATGGGCCTAAGATACTCGTCGTAAAATCCCAGAGTAGGGTCCCTGCTATGAATTGCTTGCTTGATCTGCTCAAGCTTGCTATTAAAGGTCTCATAAATCTCTCCAAGGCTAGGAGAGTTAGTATCAACGTATCTAATTATTCGCACAATAGGTTCAATGAAGGAGCACACATATCTGCAAGTGCAAACAAGCTACAAAAATTAAAATCCTCAAAAAGAATGGAAAGGTTTTACAAGTTAAAATTAACAAACAATAATATATTTAAAATTATTAAATTAACATTTTAAAAGTTAAATAATAAAATCAGTAACTTAAAATTTTCTTACCTCATTGTGGACCCCACCAATCATTACCAAGGATTTTTTGCTTCACACTTCTTCCTTCTGGTGTGCTTGCCTCTTGCCATCTACCCCACTCTGCATTGACCACCATTAATTGTAAAGCCTCCTGGACCTCAAGCATCCTCTCTAACAAAATGAAGTAGCTGGCATATCTAGCGTCCACAAGCTTGAGGAATTCCTTCCTCAAAATGATCTTGAACAAAGCAAGTGAAGTGTGATGGTTGTAAATGAACATCTACACATCTCTAGCCTTTGACACCATTTCCTTCACCCATTCTATCTTCCCAATGTCCTTCAAGGTATTGTTCAATGCATGGACACAACATGGGGTCCAAAAAATGTGCTTATAAGCACCCTATACCATCAATCCAACTAACATACACACAGGGCTGAATCGATCACTATCTGTACAACATTAGAGGCTTCAACTTCTTCTATGGCATCTCTCAAAATATGAAATTGGAAGTTTGCATCCTTCCTTTTTCCCAAACAATCAATAGCTCTATGAAAATAAGAGCCAACTATACATGTAACAATAATATTGATGAGCGCTCAATGTTTGATATCGATCCACCCATCCATGATAATAGAGTAATCATCCATTATCCATGTTTATCTCATATCTTCCATCAACACACTCACTTTGGAATATTCTCTATCAAGGAGGGTGGTCTGTAGCAGTTCTCCCTAATAGGGTGCCCTCTTAGCAGTTCTCCCTATTGTTGTAATGTCCCCTATTGGGACTAACCCTAAATCTTATCCTAGAATCACAATCTTAATGTAGTTAGGGTTATAACTTACCACTTACTGCTTTAAACAAACTGAGTCTTGGATTTAGGCCCTGCAATCATGTTAGATAATATTGAAAATATAATTCATATGATCAAAACATTATAAATGCCTTCCATATCCATAATGCATTGTGGAGTCTTTGATCATAATAGGACTTGGATGAGACACATGATAAGTCCGCCCGAAGCTATCCATCTAAGCCCAAGAGCATGTGCATCCGACCAAGACTACCCACCTCTTGGCCCCAAGTGGCAGGAACGTCTGACCAAGACTATTCCACCCTCGGAGTGGCGTGCCTAATGGATACACTTGTATCTGCTTATCCTATCCGTGATGTCTTGTCCATCCTCCTTATGATTGGGTCTCCTCGAATACATCCTAACAATCAATTATAGTTTGGCTTGACGGGAAGGTCTCGAAAGGGTTGCCTGTAAATTACTCAACCCATCTAAGCCCAAGAGCATGTGCGTTCGACCAAGACTACCCACCTCTTGGCCCCAAGCGGCAGGAACGTCTGACCAAGACTATTCCATCCTTAGAGTGGCGTACTTAGCATGGGAGTCCCGTAAACAACATCCTCCTAACTTGCCTCCCTCAACCTTATGTTTGATTGATCATAGGGTAAAGATATACATAGATCTATCCATTCTTATATTAAAGAATCATAATTGCTTATAAGGCTTAATAATTGCTGCAAGCATCATTATTGGATAATCATAAATTATATATATATGTTGTACCCCAAATTAAAAATTTTGTTGCACTTAGGCATTTTGAAGAAATGAGTCGAAATACTATTAAATCTGTCAAAAAGGTCAAAATTGGGATTTGCATGTCATGCATGGGGGCCAAAAACTTGAAATTTTCAAAATCTGACAATCTGGGTCGGCTTAGAACGATCAAACCTACAATACCCAGATTTCAGTTTTTCAACCTTAAATTTTAGGAAAATTTCTATTTTAGCAATTTTTTAAAAATAGAAACTTTTTTTGGGTTTCTTTTGAAACGGATACTTGCAAAATTTTCTAAAAATAGAAAGTTTGGCTTCTAGGGTTGAGATTGATTGTGATTGGCTCAAAATACTTCCTCATCAAGTTGGTGCAGTCAGAATCACGAAAAGATCAATTTTGCCCTAGTGGGTCTATTTTTTTTTTTCAGAAGCTTTTTCTGGAGATCCAAGGTCATCAATGGAGGTCAGTCGGCTGCCAGGTACCAGAATCAGACGTTCAAGTGTCAATCAAAAGCTGTCAACAATGAACGTGCACAAAAAACGAAGAAAGGAGAGAAGAACTTGAAAAAGTTGAAAAATGCAAAAAATTGTCTAACTCTGGGGAATCCAAGCGCCTCCAGTCAAGAAGGGCATCCATACTCCCATGCCTTAGAAAATTTTTCGTTTCCGGCAATCAGTTAAGAGAAGCACGTCAAACGAGGAAGAAAGATGAAGATTTTTGAAAAAGTTTCTAGTCTACCAAACTTGGGCGCCCCTGGAGAAGAAGGGCGCCCATCTTTTTGAAGCATCAGAATGATAAAATCAGAAATGGAGCTTCCAGGCAATATTGGTCAGATTCTTCTCAGCTTCGTAGAGAGCCCGACAGTGCAGTCGTCTGATCATTCAATCATCTGAAATCTAAGATCGAACAGAGGAGTTTCAGTTGAAGACAGAATGCAACCATGAAGATGATGAAGATTATTCTAAGTCTGGTAATTCTGGGTGCCCTAAGTGACCAAGGGCGCCCAACCTTTTGAATGACCTAGTTCAGATGTTAGGGTTTGCAGATATGATCAATCTCTTCAGTTTCCTGCCAACTTCGCAGTGGATGTCTTCGTCAGCTCGTCAGATCACTCAATTTCCAGCAAATTCAGATCAAACAGGGGCCATGATGAGAGGTGTTTAGAACTTTGAAGGTGAAAACGATGAAAATATTTTAACACTGGTGAAGAAGGGCACCCCTGGACAAGAAGGGTGCCCAAGTTTTTAAGAGGTCAAACGATAGAATTTGCTGAAGGCACCTCCAACGTGACTTCGTCAGACTTGATCAAGCTATCCAACACTATCATCAGCACGTCCGTTGGAGTAGGCAGTCATCAGATGTCGTAGGTTGAACAGAGGAGGAAAAGTGAATGAAATGACAAGTCGAAAGCAACAGTGAAAAATTCAGAATAAAAACTATCTCTGGAGGACATGGGCGCCCCTGAAGGAGAAGGGCGCCTAGGGTTTAGAGCCTCTAGATGTCAGTTTTTAGAGACGAATTATCCAGGAGACCCCTTCCAAAATCTTCTCAGCTATCTAGTGGACCTGACAATCAGTCAATTTGACAAGTACACCGCCCAATATGAATTCATCTAAAGGTCAGAAGACGAGCATAAATTTGAAGATCATGAAAATGGCTAACATTGGAGAAAGTAGGTGCCCTTGGAGGAGAGAGGCACCTGACTTTTTGAAGGGTCAAACGAAGTTTTCATTAGAATTCGCCTCCAAACAATGTCGTCAGATTCGACCAAGCTCCGTGATGAATCATTCAACACGTTCGTTGGATCAATCTGGAGGTTGGAAATCAGAATCAAACTGGAGATGAAAATTGAGTGAAAGTTGAAAACAACGAAAAAATGACTAAGTCAGAGTGAGTTAGTTGCCTCCAGCCAAGAAGGGCGCCCAATTTCCAATGCCTTATTCAAATTTTTGAAATTTTCAAAAAATTGAAGATGAAGAGAAACGTCTAACTTCGTTGCACAAACTAAAATTAGGGTTTTGAGGAATTAGGGCAAAAGAAAGCTGTTTTCTCAAGATAAAACTTATTTAAGGCACCTTTGTGTTTCATTTTTCATTATTTTCTTGCAGGTGGTTCAAAGGAGAAATAGAGCAGCAACTTCAAACTCTTCTTTTCAAGATTCAAGAGCTTAAACTTCCTAGTTTTTCAATAAATTTTCAGATCAGCACTCAAGAAGGCTTGCTTTTTCATGTTTTTTCATTCAGAACATCAAATCATTGAAGAAGGAGGCTATTGCTTTCAATTTTCAGCAAGTTGGTTTATACTAGTTTGATCTTCTGGATAATTTTTGAAGGATTTTCTCGAGGTTGCAGCAGTTGCTCAAAACCCATATCTCAGAAAAAAATTCCAAAAAATTCATCCATTTGACAAATAAAAATCAACAAAGCTAAAAATAGAAAGTTGTGCAAAACTTGTCAGAACATAGGTGAGTTCATAGTCAATCTTCGAGATTTGCAGAATGGAGTACACCCCCATTGAATTTAAGACTAAATCAGCACTGTACCATGACTTCATTGAAACAACTGAAACTGACTTATACCACATTAAGCCAGTGTGCAATCTGTGTGCTTTGAAAGACACAGGCTATGTTGCAGTCGAACATTTTGGTCATTTTGGGTTGTTTACAGCCTTAGGCAATGTTGAGAGTGGCATGAGCGAAATGACAAGTATTGGAAAAAGGTTTATGATACTCTTCCGTGGGAGAATCAAGAGAAGTGTCAAGTTGAGAGCCGCCAAGTTATCAATTAGTGAGTCATTGTTTGGGTAGCGATATTTTTCAAGAATAGAACTCATAAAGAAGTTTAAGATGTCAAAGATTCTCTAAGTTTGATTGCAAAAGAGGAGAAGATCTTAGAAAAGAGGATTATGGCTATAGATAGTATCAACGCTCCTGATAGAGAGGCAGTTTCTTGCTTTTTGGCGGATATGATAGAGATTTAAAGCAGCAATCTTCTAAAAGCTTTCTCCAATCTTTCTTTCCATTCTTATCTCACGCTTTCTTTCTATTCTTGTCTCAATTCTTATCCATTCTTTGAAGAAGGAAATCAAAACGTAATAGTTGACACTTTCCTTGTTTTTAGGTTTTCATTAGTTGTTAGATGCTTATATTGTTTTAGGTTTAGAAATAAAGCTTGCATGTTGGCAAGTATTAGTTGTAAAAGCAAGGAGATTTTAGGGTTCCCTACTCTTCTGCTTAGTTATAAATAAGAGCAGTGTTTGCTCATTTTCTTTAATCGTGATTATGATAGCAGAATTGTTGAGCTTATGCTTTCATGTTTGTTATCGATTAGTTTCAGTTCACTTTGTGTAAAGAGCAAGTTTGCATGCCTCTTTAGCTGCAAATCCTTGTTTAGTGCATGTGTTTTGTGTCAATTGTAATCTAGTTGATCGCATGTTGCAAGTATTTTGCTACAACTTGTTGTCTCAAAATCGTAATCTTTGTGCTCAAAGTGTGAGAAAATAAAGTCTTGAGCTTGCTTTGCTGCCCTGATATAAAGTCTCATATTTTCGTTTATTGTGTAATACTTATATGATCTCCTTCTCAGCTTGCATTGAAATTCAGTAGATGTATGTTGGGAATAGTTTATTTAAGTATCTGTGTTAGAAAATCACTCTCGTTTATTTCTAAACTCTCTTGCTTTGCATTTACTTGAGAGGATAGAAACGTCTTTAGCATAAGTTAGTTGTAGTTGTTAAGTTTCATTTAAGGGAAAACTTCAGCTGCAACATTTAGAGTTCTATAACCTTGTGTTCTCGTAGCTGAATCAAAAAGATAGGCAAAATTAGTTTTAGTTTACTTTCTTTATGCAAACTCAGCAAAAGAGGAAGCTTCCCCTCCTAATTTGAAGAGCAGTTTATTGCACATAGCTGTCCGTTTCCAAAACACATTCCAGAGGTGCGATTTGAAACACCTATATATATATATATATGTATATGTATATGTATTATTACGTATACATTGTATCTAAATATATATTTATCACTTACCAAGATCCCATTCAATTTCTCATTATATGTATCCATCAAAATATGCTTAGATATATTCATAAATCATAACATATTTAAATAGATTTATAAGTATCAACTGAAATCTAAATTAATAATATATTGAATCATCCACTATTCTTACCTTCTATTATATAAGTAATTACCAACCTTTCATTCAACATATGATAATACTTACCTCCCAATACTTACCCTTACTTGATTCAATCTGCTAAAGCTCCTCCTAATTCCTTAACCATCGATCTGCAGAACTTTCTTTATTTTAGCCAGCGATCTGCATTTTCTCCCTCTCTCTGATTTTTGTCAGATTGCTGACAGTGATATTTTTATTTTCTGCCACTGCGATCCTTGGCATATATTTCTCAGCATATTTCGATATCCCTATTCTTTATTTCTTCCAACTCCTATATATCTCCCCACCGATGGTCTCTTTGTTTGAAGCGGTTCTTATTTAAATATCGAGCCTTTCTTGGAGGAAAGGTCACGTCCATGTCAACGCTTTTTCTTGAGTCATGTCTATTCTAATCGCTGATTTTATAATGCAACGCTTCATGTATTTGATTTATCTTATTTATATTTGTTATTTTATATTTACAGTTTCATAGCTTATATTATATGTTTCCTAATATTTGTTATCATTATTTTATTCACTAGTTTATTGTATTCACTTAGTAATATGATTTATAGTCAGAAAATGGCTTTATTTAAAGCTTATGTTGATAAACATATACTATGAAAATAACATTTTGATGTTACGATTTTAATTTAATATTATGAAGGATAGTCATGCTTTTAATAATATTATCTTGATAATAAAAAATGACAATTATTTATATTTATTTATTATTTTTGATATTTATTCAATTTTCTTATTTGTTTGTCAACATCTCATATTTAGTATTTACAAATTCAGGGACATGACAGTCCACCCCGCCCAAAATTGCTTGTCCTCAAGCAATCACAACTAAGATTTGTAAGTTTTGAATATTGCTCCTTTTTTTGATGATATTAGCTTCAATTGTGATACTTGATAAGGATTGGAAATTCTGAGTCGAGTAGTGATTATTTTGGTTACGCGGGCAATGTATTGACTAATATTCTTAAGTTCTACTATTTCTCCTTACTCTTAAAACACAAGAGTTGGAGTTTGTGAATCAGTATAACTTAAAACCACTTGAATTATAAATTAAAGTAGACAACCAAGTAGCTCAACCAAGCAGCTAAGAAGCTCAAGTAGAAAAGCAACTAGCTCAAGCACACAGGCAAGTAGCTCAAGCATGCAAACAACCAGCTCAAGTAGGCAACCAGATCAAGTACACAAGCAACCAGCTCAAGCAAGTAGGCAACTAGCTCAAGTAGGCAAGCAAGTAGCTCAAGCACACAAGCAACTGGCTCAAGCAAGTAGGCAACCAACTCAAGCACACAAGCAACCAGCTCAAACAAGTAGGCAACTAACTCAAGTAGACAAGCAGGTAGCTCAAACATGCAAGCAAGTAGCTCAAGCAAGTAGGCAACTAGCTCAAGTAGACAAACAGGTAGCTCAAACACGCAAGCAAGTAGCTCAAGCAAACAACCAACCAGCTTAAGTAGCTTGACAAACAACATTTTTAACATTTTCATAGTTTTTTTAAGCATAAAGCTATCATAAACACAATAACGAGTTCCAAATATATAGTGACTAGCTTTAACATTCATCACATACACAATGGCTAACTAGCACATCACAATGGTTGACACACACATGTCCATAATGCATCCCAGATAGAAAGAATATCGATGCATTGCGCACTAAATTGTGGGTCCTATCTTTTCCTCCGATATACATATGAGCACACAATATACACTTGAAGTCACAAAGTATATGCAAGATATATACATAGTTGCATAAATAGATGTAGGTCACACATATGGAGATACATTAACACAAGTTGGCAGAAACATGCTCTAATACCAATTGTAATGTCCCCTATTGGGACTAACCCTAAATCTTATCCTAGAATCACAATCTTAATGTAGTTAGGGTTATAACTTACCACTTATTGCTTTAAACAAAATGAGTCTTGGCTTTAGGCCTTGCAATCATGTTAGATAATATTGAAAATATAATTCATATGATCAAAACATTATAAATGCCTTCCATATCCATAATGCATTGTGGAGTCTTTGATCATAATAGGACTTGGATGAAACACATGATAAGTCCGCCCGAAGCTATCCATCTAAGCCCAAGAGCATGTGCATCCGACCAAGACTACCCACCTCTTGGCCCCAAGTGGCAGGAACGTCCGACCAAGATTATTCCACCCTCGGAGTGGCGTGCCTAGCAGATATAGTTGTATCTGCTTTTCCTATCCATGATGTCTTGTCCATCCTCCTTATGATTGGGTCTCCTTGAATCCATCCTAACAATCAATCATAGTTTGGCTTGACGGAAAGGTTTCAAAAAGGTTGCCTATAAACTACTCAACCCATCTAAGCCCAAGAGCATGTGCGTCCGACCAAGACTACCCACCTCTTGGCCCCAAGGGGCAGGAACGTCTGACCAAGACTATTCCACCCTTGGAGTGGTGTACTTAGCATGGGAGGCCCATAAACAGCTTCCTCCTAACTTGCCTCCCTCAACCTTATGTTTGATTGATCACAAGGTAAAGATACACATAAATCTATCCATTCTTATATTAAAGAATCATAATTGCTTATAAGGCTCAATAATTGCTGCAAGCATCATTATTAGATAATCGTAATATATATATATATATATATATATAATTACGTATGCATTGTATTTGTCAATCACCACAATATATCTAAGTTACCGGGTTCGGCTCTGGGGGGCCTGGGTTCGAAATTCGGGTCCGGTTTGCCCTAATTCGCCCAGGGTCCGGAAAAATGCACTGTGGGTTCGAACCGGGTTCGGAACCCGGACTGTGGGTCCGACCAGGGTTCAAATTTTTCGAACCCGGTTCGAACCCGGGTAGAATTTCGTGCCCAGGTGGACTTCAAAGCACGAATTTGACTTTTTTTTATAATTTTTTAAGTTTTTGTTGACTTTTAAATATTTTTTTATTCTTTCCAACCCTAATATGTGCCTCTAAAACATGAAATAGGTAAAGTGATAGTCATTTACCAATTTGTGAATGAAAAAAAAGGATTTTTTGCCTCCATTGCTGAACTTTCTCTTTTGCTTGCACAAGCTTGAATAGACTTGAAGGTTGATTGTAGATTGTTCGAAGTTGGTTGTTGTGCTATTCCTAAGCACTTGCAAGTGCCTATTCGTTGCCAAGAAGATCATTGAGCAAGATTTCTTCAAAAGAGGTAGGTTTTTTGAAGTTTTTTGATTATTTTTTTTACATTTTTTTTAAACAAATGGACTTCAACTCTTTTGTTTTGTTTTTTAGTTTTAGTTTTGTTTTACTTTTCATTCCTCTAAATGTCTATAACACATGTTCAATTTTTTCATTTTTTGAAATTAATTAAGTCTGTTAGTTTCAAATTCAATCAATTAATACCAAAATTTCAATATGTTGTGCCTTAGGTATTCCATATTACAATGGCAACCGGTACCTCCTCAGGCTCAAGCCAATCTCGTTTCAAAACAAACCCAAACTCTCCTCTTTGGAAATATGTAGAAATGGTTCAACAACTTCCAGGTGGTGGAGGATATGTTTGGATTTGTAGTCATTGCCATGTTCAGTATTCAAGCTCATACAGTCGAGTGAAAGGGCACTTGTGTGGGATCTCTGAAACAGGCATAAAAAATTGTCCAGGTGAAGATGAGAAAGGCATTCCAGATAATATAGTGTTGAAATATATTGCTGAGCAAGAAAAGGCAGACCAAAGAGCAGCCAGTGGTAAAACAAGCCATCCTTTGAAGAAAGGATCTCGTTTCATGAAACCCCCTACACCGCCTTCTTATTTTCCACCTACAGGAAGCCATCCATTTATGGACATCCCTCAAGAGCAAACCACGCCCTCTTCAAATAAAAGATCTAAGGGACCGTTGGAAGCTTCATTTCAGAATGAGGCAAGAGAGATTGCTGATCAAGACATAGCAAGATGTGTCTATGCCAATGGATTGGCATTCAATGTTGTTCGTTCACCATATTGGCAAAAAATGGTGAAATCTATTAATGAGGCTCCAAAGGGGTATAAGGGCCCAGGTTTTGAGAAGGTTCGTTGCACCTTATTGGAGAAAGAGGTGAAACATGTAGCAGACTCTTTGAAGCCCATAAGGGATTCGTGGATCGAAACAGGGGTGACCATCGTTTCTGATGGATGGAAAGATGCAAAAAATCGCCCATTGATCAATGTTATTGCTGTGTCCCCTAAAGGGGCAATGTTTTTGAGAGCAGTGGATTGTGAAGGACAGGTGAAGGATGGTCCATTTATTGCTAACATCATTTGCCAAGCTATTGAAGAAGTGGGCCATAAAAATGTTGTGCAAGTTGTAACTGATAATGCCAAAAATTGTAGGGCTGCTGGGTTATTGGTTGAGGAGAAGTATCCACACATTTTTTGGACACCTTGTGCTGTCCACTCCCTTAATCTAATGCTACAAAAAATTGGATCCAAAATTGAATGGATCAAACAGGTGTATGCTGAGGGCGAAGACATTCAAATGTTTGTCACCAACCACCATATGACACAAGGAATATTTAGACAATTCTCAAAATTGGAGTTGTTGAAGGTAAGTTAATTCTCAATATTTTTAATTTTTTAATTTTTTGTTAATTTTAAATTTTGATTTTGTAAATTTAAATTATATTTTAGTTTTAATTTTGATTTTCAAACAGGTTGCCGAGACTCGTTTTGCCTCCAACACAATTGTGTTGAGACGCCTTATAAAGGTTCGTGAGGCACTCTCTGCAATGGTAATCAGCCCTAATTGGGCCATATGGAGGCAATCTACCAGTGAAAGGGCAAATAGGATCAAGCAAAGGATCCTAGATGATAGTTGGTGGGACCTTGTTGAGTATCTCGTTAGTTTCACTGAGCCCATATTGAGCATGATCCGTTACACTGACATGGATAGACCTTGTTTGGGTGAAGTATATGATGGTATCGACTCAATGATTGAGAAGATGAAAATCATCATCAATGCAAAAGAGGAAGATCCCGAAGAAAAGTTCTTCAAAGAGCTACAAGAAATCATTGTTGATAGATGGAACAAAATGACCACTCCGTTGCATCTTCTTGCTTTTGCATTGAGTCCCAAATATTATAGTCCAGAGATACTTTCTACTTCAACAAGAGTTGCTCCATATAGGGATGTTGAAGTGGGTCAAGGGTACAAGGCAGCAATTCGTAGACTCTTCACTGATCGTGACCAACGTGATCGAGTGAGGGCTGAGTTCATGGCTTTTGCATGCTCTGGTACTGTTGATCATAATCTTGATGCTGTTCGAGACAAGGTTAGGGTGGATGCTCATAGTTGGTGGTACTTCCATGGGCAAGAATACAGGCACCTCCAACCTATTGCAATAAAATTTTTATCCCAAGTAAGTTTTATATTTTGTAATTTTAATTTTAATTTTAAATTTATATTTATATTAAATTATTAATTAATATTTTTGTTTAGTTAGATCAACTTAAATTTTGTAACTCCTAACTATTTAATTTGGTCTTAATAGGTTGCTAGTTCATCTTCTTCTGAGAGGAATTGGAGCACATACTCCTTCATCCACTCAATAAAACGCAATAGGCTACATTCGAAAAAGGCAGAGGACTTGGTGTATGTGCATTCAAACTTGCGCCTCCTTACACACAAGCAAGTTTCCTACAAAGAAGGAGACACAAGGAGGTGGGATATTGAGCCAGAGCAGCTTGACTTGGATGCTTCCACAAGTCACTTAGCTGCACTTGATATTGATGATGACTATGAGCCTGAAGCAACCGCTGAGCATGAGAGTGGTAGTGTTAGTGCTAGTGGCAGTGCTTGTGCGAGTGCAACTAATGCTATTTGTGGTTCTACACATAATGTAGCATCTAATGATGATGATGATGCTGCTTTTTTTGATGACCCATATGACTCAGATTGATCAATGATCAATAATTATTAATTATTAATGGCTGATTGTAAACACTTTACATTTTTATGTTTGAACTTTGATGATTTGAGTATAAAATGGTGGTGTATTTTTCATTTTTGCTATGTTATTTAATATTTAACTATTAATATGGTGGTGTATTCTGAACTTAATTACTGCTGCAAATCTGTATATATTTCTGATTTTTATATGTTTTTGTATTACCGAACCCAAAACGAACCCAAATCGAACCCAAATCAAAAAAAAAAAAATCCCGAACCGGCGAACCGGGTTCTCGAACCTGAACCCAAAACCGAACCGGTAACTTAGCAATATATATTTATCACTTACCAACATGTCATTCAATTTCTCATTATATGTATCCATCAAAATATACTTAGATATATTCATAAATCATAACATATTTAAATATATTTATAAATATCAACTGAAATCTAAATTAATAATATATTTAATCATCCACTATTCTTACCTTTTAATTATATAAGTAATTACCAACCTTTCATTCTAATAATACTTACCTCCCAGTACTTACCCTTACTTGGATTCAATCTGCTGAAGCTTCTCCTAATTACCTAACCATCGATCTGCAGAACTTTTTTTATTTTAGCCAGCGATCTGCATTTTCTCCCTCTCTGATTTCTGTGAGATTGCTGACAGTGATATTTTTATTTTCTGCCACTGCGAACCTCGGCATATATTTCTCAGCATATTTCGATATCACTATTCTTTATATCTTCCAACTCCCATATATCTCCCCACCGATGGTTTCTTTGTCTGAAGCGATTCTTATTTAAATATCGAGCCTTTCTTGGAGGAAAGGCCACGTCCATGTCAAAGCTTTTCCTTGAGTCATGTCTATTCTAATCGCTGCATTTATAATGCTTCGCTTCATGTATTTGATTTGCCTTATTTATATTTGCTATTTTATATTTACTGTTTCATAGCTTATATTATATGTTTCCTAATATTTGTTATCATTATTTTATTTACTAGTTTATTGTATTCACTTAGTAATATGATTTATAGTCAGAAAATGGCTGGCTTAAAGCTTATGTTGATAACCATATACTATGAAAATAATATTTTGATGTTACGATTTTAATTTAATATTATGAAGGATAGTAATGCCTTTAATAATACTATCTTGATAATAAAAATGGCAATTATTTATATTTATTTATTATTTTTGATATTTATTCAATTTCGTTATTTGTTTGTCAACATCTCATATTTAGTATTTACAAATTCGGGGGCATGACAATTGCAGCCTTGCCTAATCCCTTCATGACCAATTATTGCCAAACCAGATTTCATACCACTGATTCAAGAAATAGTCTGTTGGACACATGTCAACTTATTTATCTGATCAGATGATCGCTGTCTTAATGTTCAGATGTTTATTGATTTTCAAACTGAGTCAACTTGCTGTCTAATCGATATGTTTTTAACACTCAAAAGATATTGTTAGTGTAGATCAAACAGATAAGAATCTACTATCCATACTTATATTAAAGCATCATAATTACTTATAAGTTATAAGGTTCAATAATTGTCGAGAGAATCATTATTGCATAATCATACAATATCTATATATATCAATTTATACTTAGCTTACTTCCCGTATTATTGCTTTATCATTTGCTTTCATATATTTCTCATTGAGCCATCTTCTTATTTACCGTATTCCTCCCTCCAAATCTGAGCATATCATATTAATGTTCTGTGGCTATATAAATGCTCTGCTGCTATATAAATGCAGATCTCCTTCTTATGTCTGCATACATCTGTTGTTCTTATCCTTCTTTCTAGATCTGAGTAAATTATATTCATGTATCTGCTGCTATGCTCAGGGCTATCTTCTTCACAAATCTGCTTTGATATATTAAATCTGCTTTGATATATATTAATTCTTTCCTTCACACAAGGCTGCTGGTGTACATCAGATTTATTCCTCATTATTCTAATATCAGACCCTCCTTCCCTTTTTTTTTTATACAAATATATTTGCTGCTTTTGAGTATATATTCCTTGCTGGTACTTCCCTACCGATATCCTTTTATTTTCCCTCATCTATTCATTATTATTACTCCTTTTATACCCCCACGGTGGGGGAAAAGACATGACCCTTGACTGATCGCTGCCCCTTTTAAGACTAACCGGTACCTTTATGAACACCACCTTTTTTTTATCTCCTAATATCGCTGCACTTTTTATTATTTAGTTGCTCCTTATTCAAGCCCTGCCTCCATATCATTGTAGCTGATTATTTTCTTTTAACATATATGTATTATATTATTCTATATATTTTATATTAATTATTATATGTTTTATTTTAATATATTATTTTTATATTAATTTTATATGTATGTTTTATATTATTATATTATAATAATTATAATTATAATATCAAGTTGTTAATATTTATATTTTATATTTGATAATTATAATTATAATATTAACTTAAAATAATTATAATTATAATAATATTTTAATATGTATTTTATTTTGCATTTCAATGCTTTATGTCCTACTGTTACAATTTTGAGGACATGACATGTTTGCTTCCAAAGTTCTGACATTATTTGCTGAGATTATACAAGTATAAGCAATGTGCATACACATCATTTTCATAAGAAGAAAGTACATGTTCTACAACATAGGCTAGCTACGTGAGTACTTTTCTGAAGTTTCTTTTCGTGTCTAGGTGTTCTAATGAATTCTTTTTGTGTGAGCAGGTGTTATCTGCTTTGCAGGGATGTTGAAGGAGGTAAACAGATCTTCGATGAATATGTCAACTCTGGGAAACTACTGGCATTGGAATTGTATACTGTAAGTCCATTGGTTTTTCCACTACATTAAAATTAATATTCCATATGAATTCTGTTTTTACAAACCATTTTTCTCATTGAAGATATTGCAGTGTTCAATAGTACTTGTGTAGTATGGCACACGTCTCCCTTCATGCCTTTTGAGTTTATTCAGAAACAAGTGGGCAAACGTTGTAGTAGATAGGACCTACTGGTGCAATCAAATTATATCTGGCTTGTTTGTACTTAAGGATTTAACTATTAGTTCATGTTCGACCATTTCTTGATTAATTTGCATTGAAGGTGAAGTTTTGAGTGTGATGCATATTTTAATTAACATAATCGAGTTAAAATAATCAAGTCATACAAAGGAATTTAATCCAATGTTTGAGGCCCCCTTTAATCATAAGCTATTGTACTATCTCCTTCCTAGTTATGTAGGAAGAGTGGGGTTGAAGCCAATCTTATTTCTATCTGTAGTCTGTATGGCTTCTATGTATGATTACATTCCTGGAATGGGAACACTCTACTGGTATCCTTTGTCTTATTAAACAAGAATTATCATGTCCATTCCAGTCAATACTAAGCAATTCAATTCCTTATTCATATGTAGCGCATAATCTTGTGCATAAATGTAATTCCATCTATGCATATCTTTATATATGAATATTGTATGGTGTTCTTGAACTGGAGAGGACTTCCCTAGTCGACCAGTGGGAGAGTTTGCTAGTGTTGTTATCATCTCTTCCTGAAAGTTTTTCTTAAATCATCCATGAAGTTGATACAATATGAAGTCAGCATGGGAAACCAATCATTGAGCTAGCTTCTTGCAGTCTTCAATGCTTATGTGTTGAAGAAGGCCCTGTAACAGTAAAATGGTTTTTGACTATCATAAAGGTGTATATGAGTGGGTCTCTTGTGTTATTAATTCATGTTTCCCTTATCTGGTTTCCTTTATTTCAATTTTACCACTACTTTGTAGGTTGAAGCTTACCACCCTGTTTCCAGTATCAGAGTAAGCATGTTGCTCATAGGAAATGCAATAGCTGTGCAGGCATATATTGATTATACTGGAATTTTGTTTTGCTTTATTGCGGATATGGCCCCATGCATGAGCATAGTTGGTGCTTCTTTTAAGTCATATTTCTTAGAAAAAGGGTCTTTCCTTTTATATTTTACATTGATTGTATTTTAAGATAGTTAAAACAACAATCTTGAAGCTGGTGATTTGTGTATCATAGACTCTGGCACAGGGAGCCATGATTGGATACACTCCTAAAGGAATGGAGATAGCAAGAGAAGCGTTGGTGAGAATTTTATTTTGCATGATAGTTTTGAAATTTGCTATTTTAAAACTTTTTTTTGACATAGATAGTGTGCCGTATGTGACAGGAAAAAATGACTGCAAGGGGATGGTTTCTCACTCCAAGATTAGGGGGTGAGCTCCTCACAATTGCATCAGGAGAGCAAGTAAGCGTACAAAATTTATTCAAAATGAAGCTGTTCTTTTGAATGAATATGAATGCCATAGTGTATGTTTAGATACCTTCTAATGCTCCACATTTGTGTGTCTGATTAAATGTTTGGATTATGGAAGAGCTCTTTGTTTGAGGATCTAAGTTTAGACCACATTATGCTTCCTGGTGCAGATTGGAGGATTTACAACAGCAAATTACATATGGGATCTCATGCAAGCTCGTCAAATTGTACCCGCCCCATTAACTGCTGTGGAAGCATATTATAAAGGCTTAATGGTATTCTTGATTTGGGTTTTCTACTGAGCTGTAGGATTATCACAGCTCGTTTGAATCATTTACTTATATTATCTATCTGTATTTATTGCAGGAAAGGGATATTCCTAAGGATGATCCTCGGCTATCTCAAATCAAACAAGCGTTAAGTGAAGCAAACCGAAGAAGGCAAATAGTTAGATGATTGCTATTTGTTTGCTTATAGAGTTGAGTTATCATTAAATGACTTGCAAATGTGAGGTTTTGATTTTGCAATTTGTGAAATAAAGGTTTTAATTTTGCTGTCTGATACTCTTTTCAAGTCTAATCCACATCTGATTCTTTCAGTCCTTTCATGGAGGTTCTGTTTGATTTTTTATTCAGAAGCAAACTTATGTGTGCCTTACTGGCACTGTGACAATTAATTTATAATTACTTAAACCCTTTTCAGGGTACATGCCTGGTCTCAGAATAAGAAGAAATATATAAAAGATAAACATATTTAAAAAATGAAATTTAAGAGAATGATGTGAAATCCTTTGAGACATGATAGATAGATGAGAACAACCGATTGCCCTCGATAATCTATAGTGGCCGATTAGTTACAACATGATTGCCCATTGCTCCTCATTGGACAATGGGGTGCTAAGCTTGTTGATGTAGCACACAGATATGCCATATGAATAATGAAGCGGAGCTTAATTATATTCTAAAATCATTTTTTCATTTTATGTAGATTTTTACTTCATTTAGAGTATATTCGTTTCTTTATCTACCTATATTCCATGGTTAAAATCTTTCACAACTTCGTTTCTTAAATTTTTGTGCATATTTTGTGGGTGCCTTAGGCAATATGACAATGCAAAATAGATAATACCTTGTCGGTTGAGTATTTAAGTGCAAAAATTAAAAACTAATTATTTTTTCATTTTATATAAATTTTTAGTTGATTTAGAGTTTATCTGCTAGTTGAATAATTACTATTTATTTTTGTATCTATCTAAACTCTATGGCTAAAATATTTTCCAAATGTTTGTTAAATCTTTCTGAATGTTGTGCCTTTTTGAGGTAATATGATGGTGCTAAGTGGATAATACTCTGGTTGATGATTTAAGTGCAAAAGTATAAAAACTAATTGTTTTTGCATTTTATGTAGATTTTTTCTTGATTTATAGTTATTTGCTTGTTGAATAATTGATATTAATTTTTGTATCTACCTATACTCCACGATTAGAATCTTTCACAATTTTGTTTCTTAAGTATTTATCAATTTTGTGTGGGTGCCTTTCTTAGGCAATATGTTGGTGCCAAATTGACAATACCTTGTTGGTTGATGATTTAAGTGCAAAAGCATAAACACTAATTATCTTTTTCATTTATGTAGATTTTACTCGATTTAAGAGTTATTTGCTAGTTGAATGGTTGATATCTACCTATACTTCATGTTTAAGATTCTTCACAACTTTGTTTCTTAAATTTGTGCATGTGGGTGCCTTCTTGAGGCAATATGATGGTGGTAAATGGACAATACCTTGTTGGTTGACAATTGAAGTGCAATTCTTAGTGACATGATGGTTGGGAACAATTGATTACCCTTGATAATATGATGACTGCCTTGCTCTTCATTAGACATTAGGGTGCTAATTTTGTTGATGTAGCACACATGCTATATGAAAAACGATGCATAGCTTATAAATTATTCTAAAATCATTTTTTTTTTTCATTTTATGTATATTTAGAGTTGCTAGTTGATACTTGATATTTATGATTGTTCCTTCTTCATCTCCAAATACTTCTCGACCTCTCCAATCCCAACATATATTGGATAGTTCTTATGGTTATGCCATACAAATATGTTTTTTTTTATCATAATCTATCTGCTCTAACTCACAAATGGTTTCAATACATTTGTTGACACATTCTATGCTATTTTATTTTTCTTTATATTCTCAAATTAAGTTCTCAACTTTTCATCAATATCCTCTTATTTGCATTCTTTAATATAAGTAGCATAGGAGATGATTTATTTAAATTCAAGGGATCATTTCCTTATCATGTATCTTGATGCTAGGGATTTATTTAATCTTTGTTGGTATACAAATCTATCATTACATATTTTCAATGTGACTTGCCCAATAGGCATGTAAAACATTCCAATAGTTGGATAATTTGTTATCAACGAACAACTTTCCTTCGCTTTAGAGAGGGCCAACTCCCGTGTATAATAAATTATAGAGATTTTTTGGGTGTTCTTTTGACCAAAAAGTAGGAAAGGTGAATTATCAAAACTAGAAAAAAATGGAAGGTACACAAATTATAAGCATAATTCTCACAATAGATATAACTACATACAAAGGAGAGAAAACTACAAATTATAATAATTGAATATTACATAGACTTAAGAATATAATAATACCCAAACAAAGAATAATTTCAAGATTCAAATTAAAATGCTTACATCCCACATAATATTCATGGAAGAGGTTTCTAAAATATGTTTTAAACTTAAGAAAAAATTATAACTGTAAAATCACAAACCCAAAGTTCTTGAGATTTCTATTTTAAAAAATATAGATCTCAAAGTATCCTTTTTAAGTCTTTACAAACGTTCATGCAAATATTTCACTGTGAAAGAAAAATAAATAAAGTAAAATAATAACCCTCATGAAAAAATAGAAAACTAATAACCAAATTTTAAAATATCCTCTCTTCTCTCTTTTAAAAGCTATATAATTGAAACAGTTTTGATTTGTAACTACCTCTTGAAAATATATATTTAAAATAAATTTTCTTTATATATTATTTTCTTTGAATAAAGTTTATTTTTAATTTATTAAAAAATTGTGTGTAAGGGGGAAATTGAGTGTGCAATAAGATAAAAAATGAATGAATTGAAACTAATCTATTTCAAACAAAGATCATGATTCATTCCCATTACTCATGAAATGAATGATAAAAGCTACTTAATTCAATGAACTAAAAGCAAAGCAATTAAAGAACAAACAAATAATTCATTTAACTAATGTCGTTACCCATCCCGTGTCAAAGTATATTTGCAAAAATGTTGGATCGTTGTTGTATCAATGTGAAGCCTCCATTTGTGCCTAGCAAAAGCTCTAAAGTTGTGCAATGTCAAATCAAAGATGTATGTAAAAGCTTCAATAAGTTGGTTGTAAATTTTGGCATTATTTCGTTGTGCAAAAGATGTTATATAGAATTTATGTTTCGAAATAAACACTCGAGACCGTGTAGTAGAATTTTTTGATCAATGGCTCAAAACTGTTGAGAGGAATTAGATAGGAATAACCAGTGCATTTTGATTAGATAATTGGTGTGATTGAAGAAATCAATTTGATTGTTCAGTGGAATTGGGGAAATAGATTGAATTATCCGTGGAATTGAAAAAATCACGTTGAACTTTCAGTGGGATTGAAGAACAGATGAATCAGTCAAGAAATAGATGGATCAATCAGCCAATCAGAGTGAGCATTTGGGGGATCGTAATTTCCTCAATCAATCAGAGTGAGCACTTGGGGGATCGTAATTTCCTCAATCATGAAAGTGGGTGAGGGTAATTAATTAATTTTTTTGAGTTGATTTAATTAATTAATTAATCTTTTTGATTTTTTGATTTGATCTTTTGAATAATGTTTTGAATAATTTATTCAATTATTCATGTTTAGGGGAAAGTAATTTAATTAAATTATTATGTTTTAATAATTTAATTAACTGAGGGGAGTAGGGTGAATTAGCAACATAATTAAATAATTGATTTTATTTAATTAATCAAGAGGAACAAAGTTAGATTAAGACTTTATTAAATAAATGAAATTTATTTAATTAGTGAAAAATGATGAAAACATGATTTAATTAAATAATGTTAAATTACTTAATTAATAAACAGATATGGGAAATGATAATAATGATAATGGATTATTTAATCAGAAGGGTGAGAGTTAGTTAAATAGTGTTGTTTGCTAGTCAGGATAATTTTAAGTGTACATTTTTCCCCTCTTTGATACAATGCGATTTTGAGCGTTGTGTCAAAGAAAAACCAAAAATTCTTACTCAAGAGTTGCCTTAGTATGTCTTAGAGTTGCCCCACTATGCCCTAGACAGGATAGCATGGTTCCCCCCTCGGTAAATTTGGTGAAAATTTTGGATAATGAACCAAATTTCTCGATAAGTTGTTGTGATGCGTTTAAATGCAAGGATTGACAAAAGAAATGGTGACAAGAAAAAAATGTTAATAAGAATTGAAGAATAGTTGATGTCGTTAGCCATTAATGAGTTTTCTTTTGCTTTGCATGGAGCCTTCATATATTTAACGATCGTTATTAATGTAGCAAATAGACATGATGTACCAGGGTATTAATAACCAAGGTAGCGTTGTATCCATTACGTGGACTTTGACTCAACATACAAAGAATATTCTTGCTCATACTAGACATATGAAAACTTTGTTAGTGTATGGGTGAGAAGTTTTAAAACATTTTAGATCAGTTACACAGAGAGGTATGAAGTACCTAACATGCAACTACTGCACAAATTGCCCCAAAACGACTTCCATACACAAAACAAAGCAAGTATTCACCATGGTAGTATCACAAAAATATCCAACAAACAAAACATATATAAATGATGCTCAATTGCCTTCATCCCTTCCTCTCTAAATCCTTATGGACATCCTTGAGAGATCTTGGGAATGAGTCAATTATGTAAATCGGAAAGATAAGATCACAAAAAAAGATAAAACAATTTGTTGTATCATTTGTCATATTTGTTTTGGGGCTATTATCTGGTGTTGATGATGTCTATTGTAATAACAAATTCGTTAAGACATATCTTAGGATGTTGTTGGTGAATTGTCACTAGATAGGTAGTTAATACTTTGGCTTTGTTTTAGTTTGTTTGTGATCAAATCTTTGTCATTGTTTGTTTGAAAGTGCTAGCTTTTGATGTTGCTTTGTTTGTTTGTCTGTTTTGTCAAAGGGTGAGTATGATGATTTGTTTATTATGACTAATGTTTTATTGTAGATAGGCGATGACGAAGATAAGATTTTTGATATTTTTCAAATATTTTGTGCTTTAAGGTCATTTGAGGCTATTTTTGTTGTGTTTTCAAGATATTTGAATGTTTTTGTTTTGTTGTTTTTGAGTAATAAATGCTTGAAAAATATTTTCAAGCGATAGCAGTAATTTCATGAAATTTACACTCTTGTGTAATTATTGCCACTTTTGAAGTTTTGATTGTATCGCTTTTGAATATTTTATGCCGCTTGTTGATATAAATGTTCATTTTTTCTCTAGATTTTCGCCTTTAATTTTCGCTCTTGACTAAGATGTTCGCTATTGATCTTCTTTGTTTGTAATGGCCGCCTTTGTGATTTTTGTTCACTTTTGAGAATAAAATTTTGCTTTTGCTTTTTGTATCGCTTTTGACAAAAAAAGGTCTGCTATCAAATTTCTTTATCACTTTTGTCAAAAAAGTAACCGCTTTTGCTATTTTTGAAAGTTTGAGCTAGTTTGTTTGTAATCTTAGGTTTGTTTTGTGTTCTTGTAGCAATTTTTTTTAACATTGTGGGTTAAATGTTTGCAGGTGGTTCTCAAACCACTTTACTTGAGAGAGCGACAACCATGTTAGCTATTTGACCTGATTATTGGTTTATAGGAGCTTGAGCGGGATTTTGTAGATGTTGTACTATATTATCGACGCGAAAGGCTAGTAGTTCTCTTGTTTTGAAAAGAACTTGTTTTTGTCTTTTTTTGTTTTTTGAATGTTTTTGGATATTGAATTTTTGACTAAGTTGAAAGAAACAATGATACATGCCTAAGGGGATTGACCTAAGGCCTTGAGGGCTGATAAGGCTTGCCTATGTTGTACACACAGAGACCATGTAGTTCAACTAGTGTTGACTCAAAGCATAACATGTTTTGGGATTTTTGATGTTTTCTAGATGTTTTTGATTTTTTGATAGTTTTTCGACCATGACGGGATGTATCAAGATCTGATCTGCTACTAGTTTCAGGAATTTTTGAAGGTTACCCTAGTAATGTGTTGGTGGTACACTTTGTTGTTGGAACAAATTGTTTTGAAGGTTGCCCTGGTAGTGCGTTGGTGGTGCACCTTGTTATTGGGATGAATTGTATTGAAGGGTACCTTGGTAGTGCATTGGTGGTACACCTTGTCGTTGGGACAATGCCTAGATCACCCTGTGAGTTAGAAGACATACATCAAGATTTATTCTAAAGCAAGATGTAAGTACTTGCCCCCAGTGTCTAGCAATGTAAGTGATGAATTATCTCGTGATATGATAACATGTTTGGATAGAGTATGCCCCTTTGGACAATGCCTCATGGCTTAGATAATGCTGGATAGGATAGGATCAATGATAGTGACCCACGTCAAGATGTTTTCCATAAGCAAGTGTAAAGTGTACACCAAACATTTTTCAAGATCAAGATAAGTTGGATTTGCATAAAAATGGATTGGATTTATTATGGAAAAGATGAGATGCTTCCACCTGAAATGGTGCACATAGATGCTCGATTCTACAGATGACGCCTATTTTCTAGGTTTTCACCATTGTAAGATTTTGATAATGTTGGCACTATATGTGCATTCATAGATTCTACATGGCCTATATCAATGAGTACAAGTGATTTACATGTGTACAAAAAATGATAAAAAAATAGAAAAAGGAAATAAAACATTAAATGGAAAAATAGGGGAAAATAACATAAATTGTTACTTGTGCTACGAGTACTCAACACTTAAGACTGTGACTACTAACTTCTAAGACTGAATTGTAACTAAAATCACTCCAAGAGTATGACATAATCATTTAAGCTATAGAATTTAATTCAACCACAAAATCATGAATACCACAAGCATGTATTTGTAAACTATTTTAATTCAACAATGAATGAACTAATCTAATAATGGAAAATAGAGTAGATAGCAGTACCTCAAGTGGCCTTTGATTGAGTTGCTGCTTCCACAACATATATCAACAATTACTACTTAATCAACAATTCATGGCATTGGACAAACTCCTTTATTGCATGATAACTGTGAACTTTGACAAGAATCTAATTGACTAATATATGAGCTACAATGTATGCTATTTATATACTGTTTAAGATATGAGCTATAATGACTAAAATAAACCCTATTGCAACCTATAATACAATATGATATGCAATTTTTTGAATTTCTATGCCTTTTTTGATGCAAAAATGAATGTTTGAATGAACAATACAAAACAATGCAATGTAAAACCTAGGTCTAGGATGAATTGTTTCAAATTTCGAAAGGTATATAATGTTAACATGTCGGATTCACCAAAATGAAATGGTGGAAATTGTGTGAGACACTTTAGGGGAGATCTCCCTTTGTGGGGGTTTGACACCTTTTCTTTATTTCATTAAACAAAAGGAGGGGGTTTGATTGAATTTGGACCAAATATATGATTGAATTACAACTTGAAAGGTGAGTCAACCTATCCTTGACAAAATCTAAAATGAGCTTAGGGGAGATCCAATTTCATATTCCTCTGGTACCATATTCAAGCTTCTATTCTTTGCTTATCACACTATCGAATCACCATCAAATTCTAAAATAATCGAGTTTTTGTGAGTTTTCAAGGTGTAGGATTTGAATGCAATAATGGATAATTGACCTTGAAACTTCTTCCAATCTTCTTAAGATCTCAAAACCTACGCGTTAAAAGAGAGAGGAAGGGTTGTGCCATTTAGGGGCTTGCCTTAGTCAAACCCCATGTTAGTGTTTCCACTTCCACAATGGAAATATCAATAATAAATGGATAAATAATAAAAAGGAATGATGAATCAACAAAGTGATACAACTCACCACCATCCAATGGATTCCTTGAAGGACTGAAGTCATACAAATCTCCTCAAGGCTTGAATGTTGTTTTCTTGAATGCTTGGAGACCTACAAGGGCTAGTCTTCACAAACAATATGATAATGTAAACATGGACTCACATACACTTTGACAGGATGCTTGGATCTTGAATTGCTGCAATAAATCTCTGAAATTCTGCTCTTGACTTGCTTGATAATTTCTTGATCACCAAATTTTCCAATAATTTCTAGATCTTCCTTGTTAGTTTTCAAATGATGCAATAACTACGTATTTATATGCAATTATTCTAATTTCCCAAAAAATAAATCTCAATAGCCTACAATAGACATTTTGAATTCAAATAATAAAATGTCGACCCCGACATATTTGAATTTGGAGCCAAAATAGGGGGGCATAAGCGTCCTACGCGCTAGTGTCCCATACCTACTTTTTAGGAATTAAGGAGTCGGGGGCAAAATATTAAATGAATTTTTTTGTTTTGTACTCGTAAATGTCATAAAATGATAAAATGGTCCACAAAATGCATAATTTAGGAAATTAGGTGTTTAATTAGGTCTAATTACTTAAAGGGGAGAAACAAAAAATGTGAAATTTTCATAGGTGACAATTTACAAGGCTACAATGCCTACAAAATTTATAATAATATTAATACAAGAAATATTTTGCTATGGGTTTTCTCCCATAAGGGTTTCCATGTAAAATCGTGTGTCTCTTATTTGTGTTCTTACTTGCTAGATCTTGCATGTATGGTAATTACTATAAATGTTTAAGTTTTGAAGTAATACTATTGTGATTATTTAATTTGTGAAAAGTAAAGTCTTGATCTATACTAATTCACCCCCCTCTCAATATAAGTGTGTGTTTCATCAACGATCAAAACCCAAATTAGTAATCCAATAACTACATCAATGAGAGTGTGTGCACAAACAAAGTAAATGAAATTGAACTAATATTACCTCAACAAATATTCTTATACCTTACTCCATTGTACTTGATTGTTGTAAATAAGTTGATATATGGATTGCTCTTTCCTTAACATAACCTTGATTCACAAAGTGATAGGAAGATGGCATAATGATAACACAAATTCTCAAATAAATTGCAGATTCACAACATAATTGTGGATGCTTTGAATGATTGAATGATGGTGGATTTATAGCTTTCACCTGATACCTAATCAATGATGGAGGATGATTTGAAAGATTGATTGATGAGATTGATTGAGAGATCATGATAAACATGTTAGTGACATGTGTCAAGATGAAAGGCTAGAATGATGAGTTAAATTACTACATGGATGAGTGAAGTGAAAGTGAGTAGGAATTATCAAGAGTTTCTTTTTTAGTCAATTCACTAAATTAGGAGATATAATAAAATTAATAGAATTAAATAAATAAATTTATTTATTTCATGTGCATGAGATGAAGATATATTTAGGGAATAAATAAAATATTAATTTTACTTATTTTTAGAAGAATCTAAAGATAGAAACATAAATTGAATAAACTAAATTAATTTATTTGATTTTAGATGAAATATATTAAACTAATTTATTTAATTATGGTGGATGAGAAGAATGCATGAATTGATTAAACAAGTACAAAATGTTTAATTAAAGAGGATGAGAAAAATTTAAATTAGTTAAATAATTTAAAATTATTTAATTAAAGTGGATGAGAGGATTTATGAAATTAATTAAATAATTAAAAATATTAGTTAAAGTGAATAAGTAAAATGATATATTAATTATATTAATTTATTTAATTTTAGAGGAAATATTAGCTAATTAAATAATAATGTTGGTGATGTGTTAGCTTAATAGTAGTGGATAGATTGATAAGAAATGATAACGAGAAGTGATGATTTACATGAAATGTGTTACTTAATTTTAGATGTCTACATTTTCCCCCTCTTTGAGACAATGCACCCTTTGCATTGTTTCAAAAATATGTTGTTGGCGTGAATTTTTTTGATGATGACGTGCCTTAGTGTGTGTTAGTGAACTAAGGGATGGAGGTTGGTTACCCCCTTGAGATATTGGTTAGGAAAATAATTTTTGAGTTGAGTTGACGATAGGAAAAGAGGGTAAGTTTAGTGGATATGTGGTAAAAAAAATGAAGCTAGTTAGAAGAAAAAAAGGCAATAAAGGTGATGAGATGAAGGAAATGGAAGAGATTAGGGTGTAGGGGTGAATATTAGGGTTTTGGAATGAAGATGAGTTAGTATGGAAGAATAAATCAGGTAGAATGTAGGATAATGAAAAATGATGAATTTTTGTTGATCAAATATCGAATAGTGAAAGCTATAAGTAGATAATGAGATGGATATAGAATATGGGAGAAAAAAGGTGATTTTCTTTGGTTAGGCTTGAAAATGTAAAGAGAAATTCTTATTTTGATATAAAAATTTATATTATGCACCACAGTATGAGGAACCAGAGTGACATATCCATTGCATGGACTTTGAATCTACAAATAAAAGGATTATCCTTGTTCATATCGAACATACGAAAACCTTGTTGGATCTATGTGAGAGAGTAAGAATTATATCATGATAATCCTAGTGTACAAAAGGTATGAATGAACTGATATGCAAAGGATGTTTATAAAATAAGATACCTCAATGCACACAAGGTAAGTATTCACCTTTGTCATATTACAATAATGTCCCACAAAAATGGCATGCAAAAGCAATGACCATGCCCCATTCTATGCTCCTCTAGACACACCAAGATATTGAAATATTGAGGTGGCTTTGAGAAAGTGTTGGAAAGAGATAAAAGATAAATAAAAAATAAAAAGAGCAATTGATAAAACAAATCAACAACCATCATATCTCTTTCCAAAGAGGGTGTGCTTGTTATCTAATTTTGCCTGTTGTAGGAAGGATACATATATTAAGGAATGATTGGGATGATGGATCAAATAATTAGGCATAGGTATGTAAATGTTACCTAATTTAGCTTTCATCTCAATTAGGTAGAGCTGAGATAGTTTTTGCAAAATAAGGATAAAGGTACACATTCAATTATGCTAAGTTCCATTCATATGCACAAAAGTAGTTATCAAATAGATTGCAGTTTATTATGAAAATGTATACAAGAGAAATATTTCACAAGCTTTGCATAAATGTCTTTTATTGATAATCACAAATGTATGGTGACCCACACAAGACATGGGAATAACTATTTCAATACAATATAAGACATAAACTATACAGTTGAAGATATAGAAAAGAAAGAGCATATGGAAAGAGTAGGGATCCATCATTACCTTAGTGATGAATGCCAAGTTGAATTGTTGCATCCTTGCTTCAGTCCCTCTTGCTTGGTTGCTCCAGAAGTTGAACTGCTGCTGCTTGAAATGCATACAAGGAATGAGCAAAGTTGTGTTAGAGCTCGAGACCCATATTCTTTACATATGCTACAACGAAAAACATATAGTTTATTCTCATAAATCATTAAAATAGTTTTGCAGCATCACATATATCAAGAGAAAGTAGAAGATCATTATCAATACCCATCAATTCTAAGTTTCTTTTGTTTTATCTAACATGTTCATTATGCAGGTATAAGTGAAATTTTCATTGTTGGATTGTTTTCATTTGACATCATAGCATGTGGAGTAAAATGGGCTCCCACAAGGGTTGAGCTCAACATGCTACCCTTTTGGTTTAAGAGGGGAGTGAGAGTGTATGTTCATCATTATGCAAAAAGAAGGTTTCAATATTCATCACATGGACAGATCTTTGACAAGATTAATAAGATCATCATGTCTCAAGACAGATTTCATCAAATGCAGAATTTCAAAATGATATAGTTAGTCTATAGTCATGACAGATGGGATTCAAATGAGTTATATTAAGCTTGAGTAAAGGTAAAGGAATCATTCAAGTTAAGAATGTAAAACATGATAGATTTATAACTTATGAAGGAACAATACCATTCATAAAATTTGTACTTCCAAATTTCAATGATGCACAAGTGAAGGAACAACCTCAACATATAAATGACATTCATATTCATTGTTATCATAGCCACATAATTCTACACTCCTTGCAATCTAGCTAAAGCAGTGATCTTAGTGGTCAAGCAGATTGATGCCATAGAGTGTAGATATAAATCATGACAATGAAGTAGTTTACAAAGCCACCAGTGACTAATCAATGATTAGCTTTGTTAGTTGCTTAAACAGTCATAGTGGCAAAGGTATTCATGATTGGATGCCTTCTAAGACATAGACATGACATGTTTTCAAAAGCATCCATATATATACTATCATAGAGAAAACATGGTGTCCATTTAGACAAAAGTAATACAAGTGCATAGGTTGCAATTTTAGCAAGTACATGAGACTTGATCACAATTATAGTCACGATGCAATCAAAATCCTTGTAGCTACAAGAAATCATAGTAATAAGTGACAAGGGTTACAAGATTGCCTCTCACAAGGATTTGATAAAAACTAGATGCTAAGGGTGTGTTCATACAATCAAATGCAAGTGTGGTTATGAAAATACAGAACCATAAAGGGAGCACCTAGAATACACATGGATGTCGAGTCAAGAGATGAAGGTTTCTCCTCTTGTATTTTCCTATGAAACATTAAGAGCCTCAGTGTAAAGTGAAACCTTCGGCCATAACCTGGAGAAAAATGTGTGTAGCTACAGTAGCGGTTTATAAAAAGTTTCAAAATACAGTGATAGGGGTTTCCACTTATTTGTTTAGGCCTAAGTGCTGGATTAAGAGTCCCTTGATCATCAATATGTACTGCCATGAGGTTGGATGATGTCAATATATCTTAGGTTGGATTATTGCTAGACTTTGGTGATTGACTTTGATCATGTGCTTGGGATTAAATTCTTGATGTATTTCCTCTTGCTCATTGGATAATGTAGAGATATTGTCAACATGATTATTGGTAGATGGCTCTTTATCAATGTCTTTAACTTCTGAGATATTGTTAATATTTTCAACCATGAGATCAAATGACAAGATTTCTTGAATTGGATCATTGTTAGACTTTGGTGAGTGTTTTTTATCATGCTTTGGGAAAGAGTCTTGATGTATGTCCTCTTGCTCACTAGGTGGTGTAAAGACATCTTCAATGTGATCAATGGTAGATAGATCTTGATCATTGTTTTCAAATTTTGAGGTTGAGATAGTGTCAATGTTGTCATTGGTATTCAAATCTTGAACTTTGTCCTCAATAGCTATTTTTTTAAATCAATAAGGTCTTGGATGAGTTTCTTTAGTATAAATTTTTTTGATGCATCATGACCTTTTACTCCATGGTATTTGCAATAGGCCTTGTCATCGTACCATGGGAATTTTGAAGGAAAAAATAGGGATGAATCTAACGACCCAACAGTGCGGAATACATTCCCTTAACACTAATACAACAGAGGAGAAGAGCAAAAAATGTTTCTAATAGCTTCTAAAACTACTGATATGAATACATGCAACATAAAAGAGAACAAAATATAAGCATTCATAGATGACACAGTATTTACGTGGGAAAACCTTTTCAAGTAAAAAACCCACCACACTAAGCAAGAACAATTGTATTATAGTAATAATGAATTACATACAATATCAGCCCTTACTCTCTAATCAGCTCACAATAGCTTCAAGATTATTTTCTCACTGTTACAATACTTGCTTGCCAAGTATATAATCAAAATCCTACCCTTACATCGACTTGCACTCATACGTACTTGTCCATCAACCTCACATTGACTTTGCAAGTCTTCATCACATTTACCCTCTCAACCAATCCCACAGCTTTAGGTTCATGCATCAAACTTCCAGTACGTCATCGATCTTCATTGATAGCATCGAGCCACCCAACAATAACTTCACCACCCAAATCGGGTTCCTATCATTAGCTGAAATCGGCTTGCAATTACTGCTTTTACCACATTGGTCTTTAGCCAATCAAGCTACTGTCAAACTGCTACATGTCCACCAACTATTCGTTGATCTCATTTGACTCTGAGTCCAACTTGGTCAAACCTGGTCTAAGCTCATCCGAGCTCTCTAAGACTCTACCGCTCCACCACTGAGCTGACTCTACCCATCCGAGGTAAAGTGGTGAGCTCTGTCGAGCTCACCCATGCTTTCCTGCACTACTGCCAAGCTTGTCTTCACCCGTCGCTGTATGGCGGTAAGTGCCTTCGAGCTCTGCCTTGTCTTGCTCATGCTACTGCCGCTCCATCCGAGTTGACCCATGGTAATACAGTGAGCTCGTCTGAGCTCACCCTTCAACTCCACCGAGCTTTGCCAAAGATACCCCGCGCTACCGCCGAGTGCAACCGACCCATCTGTGGTGTGGCGGTATGACCATCCGAGGTCGCTCCTAGTCTGTACTGCGCTACCGCTGCTCAGTTTGAGTTGACCCGTGGTGTGGCGGTAACCACCGAGCTAACTGTTAGCGGTCATATTGCGCTACCGTGGGGGCCACCAGGCCACCCCGTGGTAGGGCGGTAACCGCCAGATGGACCACAGGTGGTCTCACCGTAGTGAGTGGACCCACCGCCCGTGGTATGGCGGTAACTGCCAGGGCGACCGTAGGCAGTCTCACCACGACCACCGCGATGAGTGGACCCACCACTCGCAGTATGGCGGTAAGTGCCAGGGCAACCGCAAGCAGTTTCATCGCGGCCACCACGGTGAGTGGACCCACCGCCCGCAGTAAGGCGGTAACCGCCAAGACTGTCACCGCGGTATCGCTAAGGCAATGCCAGACCGTTGTGGTAAAGCAGTAAAGGCAGAAGTGAAACATTTTTCGCCAAGACCATAATGTCTGAGGCTCAAAACTGAAAGTTGAGACACAAAATTTCTCAACAAGCTCCCACTTGGCGAAGACTTCCAGCTTCCTCAAGACTTCAAAAAATCATTGACGGTCATAGGCCCCAAGGCCCATTGATTCTGCGCACCATCTGAAGTAGTCTGTGCTCACTGGCTTTGTCAAAGCATCTGCAACATTCTTCAAAATGTCGACCTTTTCAAGACAGACTCTTCCATCTTCCACCATGTCTCTCACGAAATGAAACTGCACATCAATTTTTTTTGTCCTGGCATGGAAGGTCGGGTTCTTTGCCAAACAAATGGCACTTTGACTAACACAACAAATTGTAATCTACCCTGCATTAAAACCAATGTTTGAACACAAACGTCTTAGCCAAACAACTTCCTTGCAGGCGTGAGTTGCTGCCATGTACTCAGCCTCTGTCGTGGATAGAGCAACAACAACCTGTCGCTTGCTCATCCAACTGATTACTTCACCATTTAGCATGAATGTGTATCCCCTGGTGGATCGCCTGCTATCAATGTCCCCTTCCCAATCAGAATCAACATATCCTTGAATGCTGAGTGTTCTTTGTGATGCAACCAAACTGCCATGGTAACACAAAGCATAATCTGAAGTCCGCTTCAAATACCCAAACACTCTCTTCACAACATCCCAATGTGATCTTCCCGGATTTTCCATGAAACAACTTAGAACTCCCACTGATTGGGCAATGTTTGGTCTTATATAGACTATAGCATACATCAAACTACCAACAACACTTGCATAGGGCACACTGGTCATGTCCTCCATCTCAGTAGCAGACTTTGGATAGTCTTCAACAGATAGATTCGTTCCCTGCATGACTGGAACAACTAGCTGCTTGCAGTCAATCATACCAAACCTCTCTTGAACGGTGTTCACATACTTACTTTGACTCACCCAAAGCTTTCTACTTGTTCTGTCCCTGGTTATCTCCATTCCAAGAATGTACCTTGCTGCACCAAGATCCTTCATTTCGAACTTTGCAGACAACTGAGATTTAAGATAAAAAATCATAGTCTTGCTATTTCCTATGAATAACATATCATCCACGTACAATGTAATAATAAGCAAACGATCATTCTCAGATTTATAATAAACACAATGATCAGATTTTGATTTTAAAAATCCCATAGACAACACAAATGTGTCAAATTTATGGTACCACATTCTAGGAGACTGATTCAAACCATACAAAGATTTATTTAACTTATAGACCAGATTTTGTTTACTGTTCACAACGAAATGCTCAGGTTGGAACATATAAATTTCTTCTTCCAGCTCACCATGGAGAAATGTTGTCTTCACATCCATCTGTTCAATTTCCAAATCATACACAACTGCCAATGACAACAAAAATTTGATAGATGTCAGCTTTGCTATAGGGGAAAAAATATCTCCATAATCAATTCCCTCAATTTGGGAAAATCCCTTTGCAACTAGTTGTGCCTTATACTTCTCAACACTGCCATCGAGGCCTGTCTTCCTTTTGAATATCCACTTACAGCCAATAGGCTTTTGCCCTTTTGGCAATGGTACCAAATCCCAGGTTTCATTCTTCTTCAATGAATCCATCTCTTCATTCATGGCTTCCAACCAAGAATTCAAATCAGTCATGCTGATTGTTTCTTTTACAGTCCTAGACTCATCGTTGCTAGTAATTAAAGCATAGGCACAGTTCGAATCTAACATAGAGAAACCATACCTTTCAAGTTGCCTTTTTCTTGTGTAGACCTTCTTATAGGCTAAGGTTGTGGTTCTTCATCATCAGAACTTCCAGAGCTGCTTGAACTCTCCTTAGTCTCAGGCACACCATGCAACTCTTCCCTTTCAGGAGTTTGGGGAATCTCAACTGCATCCTTCTTCTTGTCACTCTGATATGTCTCAAGCTGTTGATTACTTATTAAAGGTTTCAGCTCACAAAATATCACGCTTCTGCTGTACATAACCTTCTCAGTAATAGGGTTCCAAAGCTTGTATCCCTTCACACCAACTCCATAGCCGATGAGAATACATTTGACAACCTTGTTATCCAATTTCAATCTCTTTTCATTTGGCACATAAACATATGCCTCATAGCCGAAGACACAAACATGCCTTAGAGAGGGCTTCTTACCAGACCATGCTTCCAAAGGTGTCTTATCAACAAGAACAAAGCAAGGAGATTGGTTTATTAGATAACATGCTGTAGCCACAGCCTCCGCCCAGAACTTCTGCTCCAGACCAACACCACTCAACATACTCCTTGCCTTTTCCATCAGTGTCCTGTTCAACCTTTTAGCAACTCCATTTTGCTATGGAGTGTAAGGCGTTGTCTTATGCCTTTTAGTTCCATGATTAGTGCAATACCTTTCAAAATATGTAGAACAAAATTCACCGCCATTGTTTGTCCTCAAACTTCTAATTTTCCTTCTAGTCTGATTCTCTACCAAAGATTTAAATTCTTTAAACTGACTGAACACTTCTGATTTACTTTTAAGAAAGTATACAAATGCCCTTCTCCAACATTCATCAATAAAAAAAACATAATATCTGGACTTCAATAACGAAGGAACATTAACTGGAAAAAACACATCTGAATGAACATAATCTAGTATGCCAGAAGATTTATGAGGACTAGAGTAAAATGAAACACGATGCTGTTTTCCATAGATACAATGTTCGCAAAAATCAAACTCAAGGTTACAATCATCAAGCCCTTCTACAAGATTTTTATTTTTCAAGGTTTTTAAACCTTTCTCACCTATGTGACCTAGTCTATGATGCCACAACATAGTCTTCTCAGCTGGGATTTTTACCTCCAAAGCATTTACAAACAGAGAAGTGTCTTCATCTTTCTCTACAGGGATTGATTTACATGACTCTACAGAGGCATTGTTACATTGAACAGGACGTGCATCCAACTTATATAGAGTGCCAATTAGAACACCCTTAGCCAACACCATTGCACCTCTAGCCATTTTACATCCTTTACTTGAGAAAAAACTTCTACACCAAAATCATTTAACTTACTGACATAAAGAAGATTTCGAGCTAGACCTGGTATATGCAGTACGCCACCAATACCTTTGACTCTCCCGTCAGGAAACTGAATTTTGACTCTTCCTCTTCCAACTATCTCTAGCGTTGAATCACTTGCCAAGTACAACTTTCCACCATCATACTTCTCGTATTTAGAGAACCATTCTCTATTGTATGTCATGTGAAAGGACGCACCTGAGTCAACTAGCCAGACATCATCTGATGCCCAAGTTGTCAAGGCTGATGCAATGGAGGCGTCTGCATCACTTTGAGAAGATTCATTGTCTGAAGCATTCTTCTTCTTCTTCTCCTTGCAGTTCTTTTGGATATGACCAGGTTGCCCATACTTCCAGTATCTCACCTTGAAATTTTTACCAGGAGACTTTGATCTCCCTGCAGGTTTGGATTTCAACTTCTTGTGCTTCTTCTTGCCTTTCTCCTTTGGTCTACCTCGAACAACAAGAGCCTCTTTGGCCATCTCAGAAGACTTCCTTCGCATTTCTTTAGATAGAAGCAAAGCAACCACATCATCCATCTTGAATGCAGTGGTTGTGCTTCCAATAGCCATCACCAGATGATCCCAACTATCAGGTAATGAACACAATAGGAGCATGCAATGATCCTCCTCCTTAGTCTTTACACCTACAGACTCCAGTTGAGTAACACTCATATTAAATGAGTTCAGATGGTCTGCAACAGATGCACCTTCTTGCATTTTCAAGGAGTACAACTTCTTCCTCAGGAATAACTTATTTATCAGAGACTTTCCCTGATAAATATCACCAAGCTTCTTCCACAATGAAGCTGCAGATTGCTCCTCATGGACGTTCAGGAGTACAAAATCAACCAGACTCAGTCTTATCAAAACTCTTGCTTTTCTATCAGCAAGATCCCAAGCCTCGTGCGTCGTACTTTGTGGCTTAGTTCTAGACACTGTTAACCAGAGGTCTCTATCCACCAACAAGTCTTCCATTTTGAGTTTCCTTAACTCAAAGTTGCTGCCATTAAACTTTTCAATAGCTACTCTACCAGATGTACTCACCATCTCAATCAGAAACAAGTTTTAACAATGCAAGACTCCCACTGAAACAATATTAGCACAAAAAAATGAGCTTTCTCTCAAGGATAACACAATGGGCCAGGCTCTGATACCACTTGAAGGGAAAAATAGGGATGGATCTAATGACCCAATAGTGCATAATACATTGCCTTAACACTAATACAACAGAGGAGAAGAGCAAAAACTGTTTCTAATAGCTTGTAAAACTACTGATATGAATACACGCAGCATAAAAGAGATAACAAAATATAAGCATTCACAGATGACATTGTATTTACATGGGAAAACCTTTTAAGGTAAAAAACCCACCACACCAAGCAATAACAATTGTATTACAGTAATAATGAATTACATACAATATCAACCCTTACTCTCTGATCAACTCACAATAGCTTCAAGATTATTTTCTCACTGTTATAATACTTGTTTTCCAAGTATATAATCAAAATCCTACCCTTACATCAAATTGCACTCATACGTACCTGTCCATCAGCCTCTCACTGACTTTACAAGTCTTCATTGCATTTTACCCTCTCAACCAATCCCATGGCTTTAGGTTCATGCATTGAACTTCCAGTACGCCATCGATCTTCACTGATTGCATTGAGCCACCCAACAATAACTTCACCACCCAAATTGGGTTCTTGTCATTAGCTGAAATTGGCCTACAATTACTACTTTTATCACATTGGTCTTTAGCCAATCAAGCTGCTATGAAACTACCACGTGTCCACCAACTATTCACTGATCTCATTTGACTCCGAGTTCAACTTGATCAAACCTGGTTCGAGCTCATCCTAGCTCTCTAAGACTCTAATGCTCCATCGCCGAGCTGACTCTACCCATTCGAGGTAAAGCGGTGAGCTCTGTCGAGCTCACCCATGCTTCCCCAAGCTACCGCTGAGCTTGTCTTCACCCGTCGCGGTATGGCGGTAAGTGACTCTGAGCTCTGCCTTGTCTTGCCCATACTACCGCTGCTTCATCCGAGTCGACCTACGGTAATGCAGTGAGCTCATCCGAGCTCACCCTTCGACTACACCGAGCTTTGCCAAAGATACCCTGCACTGCCACCGAGTCCAACCGACCCGTTCGTGGTGTGGCGGTATGACTATCCGAGCTCGCTCCTTGTTTGCACCGTGCTACCGCTGCCTAGTTGGAGTTGACCCGTGGTGTGGCGGTAATCACCAAGCTAACAGTTAGCAGTCATAGCGCGCTACAATGGGGGCCGACAGGCCACCGCGCGGTAGGGCGGTAACCGCCAGACGGGCCGCAGGCGATCTCACCGCGATCACCGCGGTGAGTGGACCAACTGCCCGCGGTATGGCGGTAATTGCTAGGGTGACCGCAGGCGGTCTCACCGCGACCACCGTGGTGAGTGGACCCACCACTCGCGATATGGCGGTAATTGCCAGGGCGACCGCAGGCGGTCTCACCACGACCACCGCAGTGAGTGGACCCATCGTCCGCGATAAGGCGATAACTGCCAAGACTATCACTGCAGTACCGCCAAGGCAATGCCAGACCACCGCAGTAAAGCGGTAAAGGGAATAAGTGAAACATTTTTCACCAGGACCATAATGTTTGAGACTCAAAACTGGAAGTTGAGACACAAAATTTCTCAACAAATTTAATGGTAGGTTCACCACTTCATGGCGGTTTTGGAAGTGTGATAAATTTGGTATTGACTAATTTGTTTAACACCCCCTCAATTGGCTCCCCTAAAGGAGTGTATTCATGTTTAGCGACTTGTGGTTGGATTGTGAGGCTTGTTGTGGTGGAAATGATTGTTGTATTTGAGATGGATTTTCTTGTTGATTTTGAGATTGACAATCTTGATGATGTTGTAGTTGATGATTTTGATGTGGATATTGTTGATGGATTTGATTTTGATGTTGGGTGATCTGATTTTGATTTTGTGACCATTGATGTTGTTGATTCACTTGATGTTGTGGAAATAGACTTTGTTGTTGATATGAATCAATATTTTGATGATATGAGAAGGGTTCTTGATGTGGATATTGGGATGTTTGTGGAATGATGTTTGTTTTTTGTTGGTGGTTTTGAATGAAGGAAGATCCATATTGATTTTTCATAACATTAGGATCTTGATTTTGATGTTGTAACCCTTGTTGATATTGTGCATTATATGAAGGGTCAGAGTATGGGGGTTGTTGGCATGAGGTTTTTTGATGTTGTTGATATTGTGACTCACTCTTTTGATGGTGTCCAAAGCACTATTGATAAAGTTTGGCAACTTATTTTTCAAGCACATTTAGGGAAATTTGATTTTGTATATTTTGATCTTGATGGTGCTTTTGAAACCCTTGATGTTGTTTCCCTACTTGGTGTTGTGACCCTTGATAAGAGTGATTTGAGTAATAGATTGATTTTTACATGTTTTAGGATGTTATGGTTGCGTGTTTGGGATGTTTTGATGCAAAACTTATAGCAGTAGCAATCCCTATTTTGGTTTGTGACTGGTAACAAAGAGCTCAAAAGCGGTAAGTTTAGGCAAAATCAGTTTTGTTTGTCAAAAGTGGCTAAATTTTGGTCGACTGTGGTTGGAGCCGAAAGGCAATTGTGATAAGATTTTTTTTTTAAGAGTGGCTTCTATTTCAATTTTTATGACTGGTAAATAGTGTACACAAAAGCAAACTTCTTGGTCAAAAGTGGCCTCTGTTTAGTTTTGTTTTCCATTTTCTATGTTGGCAACAACTTAGATAAATTTGTAGTTTTGAATGACTTTGTTTGATCTGATTTGAGATTTGGCAAGTGATATCATGCAACACGACAATCAAAATTATTTGACCCTAAATGTGTACAAATTTAACCATGTTTCCTTCCACAAAGGCTCAAAATTCATGAAAGTTGAAATGCTAAAGCCATAGTTTCCAATGTTAACTTCGTTCTTACTGCGACTTGAAATGTTAGCCTAAATATCTGAAAATCTTTAGGGATATTGTTTTAAGATATCCTTAAGGAGTGCAAATATAGGCCTCTTTTCAAAGGATTCACACTAAGTCAAAAGAGTTTGAAGTTTGATAACCATGTTTAATGCTTGTTTTGACGTGTTCATTTTAATTCAAGCACATGTTTGATGTTTCAAAGTAATTGAAAGATTTGGCAATTTTGTGAAGACAATTTACACCGTAGGGATATATACATTCTTTTAGGTGGGCTTACCTCATGCCCCGAAGGGATGATTTTACATGCAATGAATGGAGAGTGTTTTAAGCTCAACCATAAGTCAGACTTGGTAAGTAACTTCTCATAATCGAAGTTTCGATGCACCGCTTCAAAAAATGTTTTTGGCTAAAAGGGGTAGCTTCTACAACATTGGTTCTTATTCACTGTTTCAAGATACTATGGTGTCTATACATGCGACAATCACTCATTTAAGAGGTCTCCGAACCCTTAGAAAGGGTTTTTACGCATCTCATGGATACTGAGGGAGACTTTTATCAGTATACAACATCTGTACCAGGTGGTTGATGAATTTCATCACACCCACAATTATTTGTATAATAGACTAAAATAAAATTACCATGTGGGTCATTCCCTCTCACAATGGGAGGCAAGCACTCTAAAGGTAATGCTTTGAAATGAAAACAATGTGTGAAACTCAAAATGCTTGTTGTCACCCAAGATCACCAAAAGGCGTGAGGGGAGAGGATAGAAACCTAGTTTTTCAAACATGAAAGACATAGTATACACTTCATTGCAATGTTATTTTTAAACCCCTCGAATGACACTACCCCGAAAAAATGAAATAAAATGTCTAAGATAACAATTTGTTTTTACGTGCACCAAAATGAAAGGTTCTAGATTTCAAGCAATTAGATATCAATGTGCAAGTCAAAAAATTGATTTGTCCAATTTTAATCACCAATTGAAGTGTTTTATAGCCTTGTCTTAATTGGTCAACAAAATGAAATCGCTCACTTCGTCAACATATTGAAATCATTGGTCAAAGGAAATCATTTTTAGAGCACCAAAAAAATTTGTTTGTTCTAATCTAGAAAGCTTTAGAAAATTCTTTTTAGAGCACCAAACCGAAGGCATGTGGATTTGTGGGGTTAATTTTAGGCACCAAATTAAAATTTTCCCAACTATGAAAGCTTCTAAAATATTATTTTTAAAGCACCAAACTGAAATTTTCCTAAGCTAGAAAGCTTTTGAAAATTCTTTTTTAAGCACCAATTGAGAAGTTTTCCTAAGCTAGAAATCTTTCAAAGGATTATTTTTAAGCACTAAATTGGAAAGAGTGTGATTTGTGGGGTTCATTTTATAGCACCAATTTCAAAGTTTTCTAATCTAGAAAGCTTTTGAAAAAAAAAAAAACTTCAACCGTTCACCTTCTTTGCAATAAAACGTGTCAGTTGTTTCTCATGTAACATGTTCCATATCCTAGAAGAGCTACACAAATGAAGTTAGAAAACACAAACATCACCACAAAGCACTTGTTAGTGTCAGAAAAATGAAAAACATCTTCTTAGATTTCAGATAAAAAAGAAACAAGACAAAAGCAAAAATTTTAAGCAAAAGTAGCCCTGTTAAAAGCAACTACAACTAAAAATGTCAGAAGTGGACTCTGTTTATTAAGAAAAAGTGACTAAAAAATGAAATAGTGCCCTTGTTACTTTGGAAAAAGTAGCCAAAAAATGGGCAAGTTCGACTGAAATGAAAAGTGAATCGCGTAAACTTCTTGTAGCTTCCATGTGAAAAGTTTTCAATTGTGTTTCTGAAACTTGCAACTTAAAAATTCACTCATAAAATAGTTAGTGCTAAGGATTGTGGTCCCACCGAGCGTGCCATAATGTGTAAGGGGGAAATCGAGTGTGCAATAAGATAAAAAACAAATGAATTTAAATTAATCTAATTCAAACAAAGATCATGATTCATGCCCATTACTCATTAAATGAATGATAAAATATTCTGAATTCAATGAACTAAAATCAAAGCAATTAAGGAACAAACAAAGAATTCATTTAACTAATGGCGTTACCTATCACGTGTCGAAGTATATTCGTAAAGATGTTGGATCATTTTTGTATCAATGCAAAGCCTCCATTTGTGTGTAGCAAAATATTCAAAGTCGTGCAATGTCAATTGAAGATGTATGCAAAAGCTTCAATAAGTTGGTTGTAAATTTGGCATTACTTTGTTGTGCAAAAGATGTTGATTCTTCAATCGTTTTTGAGGAAGAAGATGGTTGTTATATAGAATTTTTTTTTTGAAATGAACGCTCGAGATCACGTAGTAGAATATCCTGATCAATGGTTCAAAACCGTTGAGAGGAATTAGATAGGAAGAATCAGTGGATTTTGATTACGTTTAATTAGTGTGATTGAAAAAATCAATTTGAGTGTTTAGTGGAATTGAGGAAATAGATTGAATTATCTATGGAATTGAAGAAATCATGTTGTTCTTTCACTGGGATTGAAAAACATATTAATCAGTCAGGAAATAGATGGATCAGTCAGCCAATCAGAGTGAGAAATTGGGGGATCATAATTTTCTCAATCATGAAAGTGGGTGAGGGTAAAAAATTAATTGATTTAATTAATTAATCTTTTTGAGTTGAACGTGCAAATCATGTTTGACTTTTGCAAACAAAGTTGTATTTGTTTGATTTGATCTTTTGAATGATGTTTTGAATAATTTATTCAATTATTCATGTTTAGGGGAAAGTGATTTAATTAAAGTATCATGTTTTAATAATTTAATTAATTTAGGGGAATAGGGTGAATTAACGACATAATTAAATAATTGATTTTATTTAATTAATCAAGAGGAATAAAGTTAGATTAGGACTTTATTAAATAAATAAAATTTATTTAATTAGTCAAAATGATGAAAACTTGAATTAATTAAATAATGTAATTTTATTCAATTAATAGAGGAAATTAGGGTTTTTGATGCAATTGATGATTGAGGATGAATTAATTAAATAATGTAAAATTACTTAATTAATAAATGAGTATGAGAAATGATAATAATAATAATGTATTATTTAATCAGAAGGGTGAGAGTTAGTTAAATAGTGTTGTTTGTGGGTCAAGACAATTTTAGGTGTCTACAAATAGTAACAAAAATTAATTTATAACATAAAGGAAAAAGGTATCCAACAAGGATTTTTTTAGAGGTGAATGTTCACCAATTGGCGAATATTACATATCGGGCAAGTTGAAATTGGCGAATAAATCACATCCAAAAGGGTGGCCAATTTTCTTGAATTTTATGAATTATTGGTCCAATGCATGTCCATTTGTCGTTGATTTATTTTATGAGGCATATTTAAGTAATAAATTTGCCATAACAAACTATGCGTTTCAAATGGACCGATTAATATTTTCACCTAGAATCTCAGAAGCATGTAATAAATCACCTAAATATTCACCAATACTATTAAAACAACATTGTCTATCACGAAATTTCACCAATTAAAATTTACAAAGAGTTTCTTATGAGGATCCATTTCGCCAATTAAAATTTACAAATAGTTGCTTATGAGGACCCATTTCAGCAATAACATTAAAAAATAATTAAATTTGAGGATATATTTTGCCAATTGTCGTGACACCTCCATACTAATTGTAGGGCCATAATCACCTTGAAAATTATAGCGTATGTGTTCCGTTGAGGTTTGACTCGCCCGACACTTAAATGTATTGCTGTATAATCACACAGGATTCACCAAAATTTTAATATACCATTTAAAAATCCCATAGAATTCGACAAATATGGATTGATATAAGTACAATTGAAACTATCATTTATTCTTATACATTTTGTTTAGTTTTGAACTTGTGAGATCTCGATTCAGAAGTTGGACTTGGAACCTTGAAGTTGATCATGGCAAGTTACAAACTTACACATAGGCATTCTTGCATTAACAAATATCAAGTCAGTGAAAACCTAAACTTAAAGGTGAGTGATCATTTCTTCATAGTGTTATAAGATTTTTTTTTATCTCTTTTCCATTCTTTCTATTGCAAGTATGAAGGTGTTGTCATTGATGTCAACTAGTTAATTGGCTGTTGTTTTCATTGATGTCATGAATGCTGGTTATTGGCTGTATATGTCGAGGATATTGAGAAAACTGTAATAAAGAAGGTTTATTGGTTTGCTTCGGGATGTGTTCCTATACTTGTGTGGTTTAGATATATTGTTCATGGTTGTTTATGGTTGCTATATCCATAATTTGGGCTTTGGGATCATTGTACAAAGTGAGATATTTTCACCAGTATGTGTACTATGCTTTTCTATGTATCTGACTATGGTCTAGGAGAAATGTAGTTGCTCTGAATTTATCCAAATTATGGTTTCAGGACTTATGGTTCTGAAAATAAGCTTATATGATCATGTTCAAGTTAATTTTGTCATCTAGAGAGATTGGATCATGTTAAGGTTGCATGTGCTTAATTAATTTATGTGTTTTACACGAGTATTGGCCGAATTTGTGTTAAACACTACTCAAAAGTTTATGGAAGCATGTTGAGGCATGTTGGGACTTATTTAGGTCCTCATTAAGTGTATTTTTGGGTTGCCCTTATTCTAATTCCATCATAGAATTTTTTGGCACCGACCTAATTTGAATTTGTAAATACAAATGGTGTGTAGCTGACCTTGGATGAGTTTCGAGGTTGAAGATGGTATAAATACAAGTTGAGATGTTTGTGAAAGATGAATGCAAGCAAGATAGATGTGAGATAGATGTGAAATAATGTGTGTGATGCGAGGTTGAGAAGATCAGTGCGAAATTCAAGTGGCGAGTTTTCAGAGGCAGTGAGCTGAAGGTGTACTCTATCATTCAAGCATGTTTGCAAGTGTGTGAGTGAACTATGGTGGAAATATCCAGTGCATTGAGATTTTTTTCTCTTTGTAACAAGTCTCTTCTATCTTATTTGTAATTTTGTGGCAGTGAGCCCTTTGAGTGGTTAACCCTTATTGGACAGTGAGTCCTTCAGATAGTAAGTCATTTTTTGGAAGTGAGCCTTTGTATTCAATTTTTGATATTCTATATATTTTGAGTTAATCCTCACCATGGATTTTCCCTCATTGGGTTTTCCATGTAAATCTGGTGTTATTGTGTATATGATTTTACTTCTTTTAGTTTCTACTCTTACACTTAATGAATAATCACATTAGCAAAGGAAAATATTTGTGAATGATAATTGATCTTTTCGTGGAAGTTTTAAAGGTTAAAATTGCTACTACTGATTCACCCCCATATCAGTTGTCTTGTTCAATAATTGGTATTAGAGCTTGGCTCCTTGAAAAGAGCTTAACCGCTTAAGGAAGGTTTAAGATGGTGAGCAAGATCACTATTGAGTGTCCTAGGTTCGACGGGACTGACTATGCCTTCTAGAAAACAAAGATGGAAGGATATCTGGAATACTATGGATATGATGTTGAGAAAGCTTATAAGACTGCATACACTTCTCCTGCTAATAGTTCAAGTATAATTGATGAGATCAAAGTGCATGAAGAAAATAATAAGGCAAAGTTCATTTTGAAAAATAGTCTTTCACATTCTAAATTAATTAAAGTTGCAAATCTGAAGATTTCTAAAGAGGTTTGGGATGCATTGGAAAAGATGCATGAAGGAGATGAAAAGGTCAAAGAAGCAAAGTTACTAAACTTGGAGGCACAATTCAAGATCTTGCATATGTCTGAAGATGAGAACACTAGATCCTAAGTACAAAGAGTGGATAAGATGGTAGGTGGAATGCGAGGAATTAGTGCAACAATGGATGAATCTAGAATAGTAAAGAAGATTCTCAGAACTCTCCCTGATGCATATAGTGAAAAGGTATCTTCTATTGAGGAATTTGTAGATTATAAAAATTATATTAAAGATCAGTTGTTGGGTACTCTAACATCATTTGAAATGAGAAAGCCTCACTTGAGAAATGGATCCAAGATAAAAAAATTCTTTCAGGGTTACAAGAGTTGAAGATCCAGATGAAGAGAACTTCGATGAAGTAGAAGATAACTTTGTAAGAAGAATGAAAAAGGGCTCCAGTAAGTTACCTTTCAAATGTTTTAGTTGTGGAGGAATAGGTCATTATGCTTTGAGATGTCTAAAAAGAGCTAAGAAGAATAAACAAAGAGAAGGTAAAGATAACAAAGGAAAAATGATCAAAAGAGCATATTATGTGAATGAAGATGCTGGCATTTCTAATGATGAATTTGATTATCGAGATTTTGATGATAATGAATTCTTGTTCTTGGCTATAAAAGATGAATCTAATCCTGCTAATACTAAAAGAAAGGTGAAGGAGAGTGCTCTAGAGAAAGTTGAAGATACTATAATCTTTGCTCTTCATGCTAAACAAGAAAAGAAATACTGGGTTGTTGATAGTGGTTGTTCACATCACATGACTGGTGATAAGAGTAAGTTTGTTAAACTTGAAAAATATGATGGAGACATAGTTAAGTTTGGAGATGATACTGGTGCTAATATTTCTGAGATAGGTTCAATTAATTTTGATGGCAAGCATAATATTGATGATGTCTACTATGTGAAAGATTTAAGGCATAATCTCTTGAGTGTTGGACAAATGTGTAGTAAAGGATATAATATTGTATTCGAGGATGAGAGATGTAAAATCAGGAAAGGATTCAGAACAATGATTGTAGCATGAAAGAAGTTTGAAGGAAATATTTATCAGCTTAAAGGTGTTGATGGACATTGTTTTATGTCTCAGATTAATGACATTTGGTTATGGCACCAGAGGATGTGTCATATGAAATTTGATAATATGGTGAGAATCAATGTTGTAAAAGCTGTGAGATATTTACCAAGGATTACAAAGCCTGTTATTGCTATTTGCAAGGATTGTCATTTTGGAAAGCAAGCTAGAAACTGCTTTAGATCAAAGGAACAATCTACTACTAGACCACTGGATTTGATTCATATAGATTATTGTGGTCCTACAAGAGTGATAAGTCTATAAGGTGATAGGTATTTTATGCTTCTGATTGATGATTACTCTAGATTTACATGGGTTACTTTTCTTAGAGAGAAATTTGATGCATTAGATAAGTTCAAGGAATTTAAGGCTATGGTTGAGAATGAAGCAAATTTGAGAATAAAATGTTTGAGGTCTAATAGAGGTGGTGAATTCACCTCCAATGACTTTAACATGTTTTATGGAGCTCATGAAATAAAGAGGCAATTGTCTACCTCTAGAACTCAACAAAATTGAGTTATTGAAAGAAATAATAGAATGATTCAAGAAGGGTCTACCAGAAATTTACTGGAAAGAAGCTATTCACATTGTTGTTTACATGTTCAATCGAGTTCAAGAAAAATCCAACATCACTAAGACCCCCTATGAGCTATGGTGTGGAAGAATTCCTACTGTCAATTATTTCAAGGTATTTGGAAGCAAATGTTATATCAGAAGGGATGAAGAAAATTTAGGGAAATTCAATGCTAGATGTGATGAGGGTATCTTCCTTGGATACTCTACGAGAAGCAAAGCTTACAAATGTTTCAATAAAAGAATAAGAAAGATTTTAGAGAGCACAAATGTCAAGGTGGATGAAGCATTAAAGAATTCAATTGAAGTTGATGGCTATGTATCAGATGAAATTGATTATAGAGAAGTAGAAGAAGTTGGGAAAGAACAAGAAAAGTAGAATGAAGAAAAAGAATCTCTGATGGTCTCCTCAAAGACACCTAAATATGTGTAAAAGAATCATTCAAAAAATTAAATCATTGGAGACAAGAGAAAAGGAGTATTGACAAGAAGCAGAGGTGTTGTTGTTGAAGTAAATATGTGTTTAATTGTTGAAGTTGAACCTAAGACAGTAAGTGAAGCATGCAAAGATGAGAATTGGATGAAAGAAATGAAAGAACAACTTATGCAGATTGAGAAAAATCAAACCTAGGAATTGGTCCCTAGATTGGAAAATAAAAAGTTAATTGGATCAAAATGGGTATTCAGAAACAAATTGAATGAGAATGGAGAAGTGGTCAAAAAAAAAAAAAATTTGTGCGTAAGGGTTACTCACAAGTAGAAGGTATAGATCTTCAAGAGACTTTTGCTCCGATGGCTAGGATGGAAGCTATCAAAATGTTTTTATCTTTTTTTGCTTATAAAGATTTTAAGGTTTATCAGATGGATGTAAAGTCTGCATTTATGAATGGTGAGCTAGAAAAAGTTTACATGGAACAACTGAAAGGATTTCAGTTGTTAGATCAACTGGATATGGTCTGTAGAACGAAGAAGGATTTATATGGATTAAAGCAAGATCCTAGAGCTTGGTATGCAAGGTTAGAAAAATATTTGATTTAGCATGGTTTCAATATATGTACAGTAGATAGTAATCTTTATTTCAAAATTGAAAATGAAAAAATCTTGATAGTGGTTGTATATGTTGATGATATTATCTTTGGAGGAAATGAAACAATGTGAAAAAAAATTAGTAAAGAAATGCAAAAAGAGTTTGAGATGTCTATGTTTGGTGAGAAGTATTTCTTTCTTGGGCTGAAAATCAATCAAATAGAAAAATAGATTTTTATTTCATAATAAAAATATGTAAAAGAAATGTTGAAGAAGTTTGGGATGGATGGTTCCAAACTGGTATGCACTCTTATGGTGACTGGCTGCAAATTGAGTAAAGATGATGATTCACTTAAGCCTAATTAGAGAAAATACAAATCAATGATTGAAGGTCTGTTGTATTTAAGTGCTACTAGACCGGATATCATGCATGCAATTTGTCTTGTGGCTAGATTTTAAGAAGATCCTAAAGAAACACATGTTGTTGTTAAGAGGATATTCAGATATTTGAATGAAACTCTAGATTATGGCTTGTGGTATCCTAGGGATACTGATTTTACATGAAGTGCTTACACAGATGCAAATTGGGTAGGTTGTGTTGATGATAGAAAAATTACAAGTGGCGGTGCATTCTTTCTTGGTTGTGGATTGGTGTCATGGTTAAGTAAAAATAAAGATTTAGATTCCTTATCCACTGTAAAGGTTGAGTATTTTTTTGTAGCATCTTGTTGCATACAAGTTTTGTGGATGAGACAAACATTGAAAGATATCAAAGTAATGTATGATGATCCCATTTGTATTTTCTGTGATAATACAAGTGCAATTAAAATTTCAAAGAATCTAGTGATACACTCAAGGACAAAGCACATATCTACCAGTTATCACTTTTTGAGAGAAAAGGTTATGGAGAATGAATTGAAACTTGAATATGTACCTACAAAGGATCAAATTGTTGACATATTTACTCTCTTCTTAAATATACTTTTGAGTATCTCCGGGAGAAGTTAGGGGTCATTGCCCCTCCTTTCTTGAACTAGATGCATATGGGGATGCATTAGTCTAGTGGATGTATTGATCTATCTTCTTTCTAGACTGATGTTTGGTGGCTACCTCTTAGGGGGAGTAGGAAGTATCTTGTATTGCCATTGTGTAATTGTTTGGGTTTACTCCTAAGGGGGAGTATTTAGTACTGGTAATGTCAAATATCTTTTGCCTTTGTCATTGATGTCAAAGGGGAGAAAGTATCACGTGAAAAATAATGAGGAGAAAGCATTCTAAAGTTTGATGGTTTAGAGATACTATGTTTTATTTGATGGTTTTTCACATCATGTGTTTCCATCAATGAAAAATGGGGAGATTATTGCAAGTATGAAGGTGTTGTCATTGATGTCAACTAGTTAACTGGTTGTTGTTGTCATTGATGTCATGAATGTTGGTTATTGGTTGTATATGTTGAAGATATTGAGAAAATTATAATAAAGAAGGTTTATTGGTTTACTCCAGGATATTCTCTAGGATGTGTTCCTATACTTGTGTGGTTCATAGATATTTTTCATGGTTGTTGATGGAATTTGGGCTTCTGGATCGTTGTACAAAGCGAGACATTTTCACCAGTATGTGTATTATGCCTTTCTGTGCATCTAGCTATGGTCTGGGAGAAATGTAGTTGCTCCAGATTTCTCTAAATTCTGGTTTTAGGACTTGCAGTTTTGAAAATAATATGATATGATTATGTTCAAGCTAAGTTTGTTATCTAGAGAGATTGGATCATATTAAGGTTGTGTGTGCTTAATTGATTTATGTGTTTTACACGAGTATTGGATGACTTTGTATGAAACACTACTCACGAAGTTTATGAAAGTGTGTTGAAGCATTTTGGGACTTATTTAGGTCCTCATTAAGTGTATGTTTGGTTCGCCCTCATTCTAATTCCACTCTAGAATGTTTTGGCACCGAACTAATTTGAATTTGTAAATAAAAATGGTGTGTGGCCAACCTTGGATGAGTTTCGAGGTTGAAGATGGTATAAATACAAGTTGAGATGTTTGTGGAAGATGAATGCAAACAAGATAGATGTGAGATGGATGTGAAATAGTGTGAGTGTGATATGAGGTTGAGAAGATCAATGCAAAATTCAAGTGTTGGGTTTCTAGAGGAAGTGAGTTGAAGGTGTACTCTATCATTCAAGCATGTCTGCAAGTGTGTGAGCGAACTGTGGTGGAAATCTCTATTGCTTTGAGATTGTTTTCTCTTTGTAACAAATCTCTTCTATCTTCTTTGTAATTCTATGGCAATGAGTCCTCCAGGTGGTTAACCCTTATTGGACAATGAGTCTTGTTCCAGACAGTAAGTCTTGTTTTGACAATGAGCTTGTGTATTTAGGTTTTAATATTCTTTATATTGTGAGTTAATCCTCACCATGGTTTTTCCTTCATTGGATTTTCCATGTAAATCTAGTGTTATTGTTTGTATGATTTTACTTCTTTTAGTTTTTTCACTTACACTTAATTATTAATCACATTAGTAGAGTAAATTATTTGTGAATGATAATTGATCTAACCTCTAGTGGAATTTTTAAAGTTTAAAATTGCTACAACTGATTCAGCTCCCGTCTCAGTTGTCTTGTTCAATAATTTCTTCAATCTTAAAGATGATATTGAGTAGGGAATGTGATCTATATTCTTTATCCTTCTTAAACAAGAAGACATTTTTTCCAGCTTTTATTCGTGTGTGAGGGGGAAAATTATAGACGCTAATATAAGTAAAATGTACTTGAAATAAAATCTAATCTATGCTAAAAAATACTAATCTAAGATCTATTCCTACACTTATGAAATACACAATTTAAAATACTGAATTCAGGAACATGAAAATGAAATACATAAATAAATGAATTCAACAATAAAACTATTACCCATCTCGTATTGGAGCATATTCGCAAGGATGTGGTTGCTTGTATCATTGCAAAGCCTCCATAGTTCATGTGCAAAAGCTTGAAGAATGATGTCTTGGTTGGTTGATCGAAGAAATATTGAAGCTCTATCAATGGTGTTTTGGCATTACTTTGTTGTTTGAATAGGTTGATTCTTTGATCCTTTTTTATGAGGAAAGAGGTTTGTTATATAGAAAATGTGATTCAAAATGGATGATCAACATTAAACAATGTTGAATCAAGATCGACGGTTGAAGGTTGTTGAGAGGATTTAGACATGAATGATTTGTGCAAAATAGATTGCATAATTTGTGTGATTGAGGAATAGATTGGGTTGTCCAGATTTAGATTGATCAGTTAGTATTTAGATGGCTTATTCAAGAAATTAGATGGCTAAGTTAGAAAATTAGATGGATCAGTCAACAATCATAATTTGCTCAATCAAAAAGTGGGTGAGAATAATTGATTAATTGATTTAATTAATTAATTCCTAGAGTGGAACATGCAAATCAAGTTTGATTTTTGCAAATAAATTTTCATTAGTTTGATTTAATTTTGATAATTTTTTGAATAATTTATTCAAATTACTCAAATTTTGGAGAGAAAGTGGGTTAATTAAATTATTATGATTTAATAATTCAATCGAATTAGGGGAAGTGGAGTCTTCTTCAATTGGTCTACAATGTTTTATTCATTTGATGTCTTAGTTGTAGGTTTGGGTGGGGCTCCTTGTATTGTAACTCTTCCTCGATGGGTAGTTACATTGCAGTTATTGTCTCCACCTCGTATAGTCACTACGTTTTCCCTATTGTCATTAGCTTGAGAGAGGGTTCCTAAAACTGTATCACCATATGTGTAATTAGCATTGTGCTACTCTTGTTCTTTTCCTTTGTCATTCCTTTTAGTGTGGTTTGGGATTGGGTTGGTGTATATTTGAAGGTCCTTGTTCCTGGGACGATGTTCAACATATACCTCTCCTTTGTCTATCAAGTCTTGGATGAGGTGTTTGAGTCTCATGTAATTGTTGGTAATGTGTCCTTTGATCTTATGGAATTCACACAAGTATTTCTCTTTATAACATGGTGTCTTGAAACTAGGTTCCTCACAGTTCAGGCGATCATTCACCTTGAAGAGGTTTTGTTGTACCAATTTACGCATAATTGTTTCAAGTGACTCTCCTAGTACAATGAAATACCTCTTGGGTTGATCGTATTTTCTCTATTTCCCTCCTTGATTCATTTGTTGGTTGATTACCCGATTGTTCTTGGAATAAGAAAATTGGTTGTTTTGTGTACTATTTGGAACATAGGTTGTTTGTGCCTTTTGTGGTTTATTTTGAGGTGTGTTTTGTGCATGCCATAGTGTTATTGTGTCAACCACTCCATCGTTTGTGACGTTCTTTTTCTTTTCCTAGATCTTAGGTTTATCATTTGAACTAGAGGGACTATCTTTCGAGCTATTCAATTTAAGGACTTCCATGGAAATGAGTGTTCTCTCAATATGTAATCCTTTTTTGATTTTTTCTTCAAAGTCAATAGGACATAACATAGTGAGTTGATAGTTGATTTCAAGTAGGACATTGGAGATGAATATATCTACCAATTCCTTTTTAGGAATGGGCCATTTACATCAACTAGCCTTGTGTCTCCATCACTGTAGGTAAGAGGTAAAGGAATCTCCTTGAATTTGTTTGATTGTAGATAAACTTGTGATGGTGACATCTATGTTAAATGAGAAGCGACTTTTGAACTTGCTAGATAGTTCAACAAAGGTTTTAAGTACTGGTTTTAGATGGGTGAACCACTCCATATCATGACCTATAAGGCTGTGTGGAAAGAGTCTCATGAGATAATCGTCGTTGTTTTGTACTTCCATACATGACACTGAGAAGTCTTGTACATGCTCTGCTGGATCTCCTCTTCCTTTATATTTGTTGTCAAACCTAGGTATTTCAAAATTATTTGGAAAAGTAAATCAGTGATGGAACAATCAAATGGGAATGGACATATTTCCTGAAGGGTGTAGGTCTTATTTTGTTTTCCTACTTGCATGTCTGCTATCTATTGGGTGATGACCTTTAGTTTTAGTTCCATCTTTATTTTTGGTACATTTGTTTACAAACCTTGCATGTAATAGCCTTGTTATCCTACCCTACTTTGGTCATAAGTCAGATATAATGGGGGTATTGAACCTTGGTAGCTGTTTTGGACATAGAGTGGGTTATATCCTTTATGTGTGTAAGAAGGGTTAGCTCCTTGTTGCTGGGATGAAGTATACTAAAGGTTTCCCTGATAATGTGTTGGCAGGTTACCTTGTTGATGGGATGGGCTATACTAAAGGTTTCTTTGATGATGTGTTGGTGGGTTACTTTTTTGGTAGGATGAATTTGGGAAGGGTACCATGTGGCACACCTTGTTGTTGGGATAGACTATACTGAAGGTTTCCTTGATGGTGTGTTGGCGGGTTACCTTGTTGATGGGATGATTGAAGAAGGGTAACATGTGACACACCTTGCTGTTGGGACATACTATACTAAAGGTTTCCTTAATGGTGTGTTGGCGGGTTACCTTGTTGATGGGATGAGCTATACTAAAAGTTTCCTTGATGATACATTAGTGGGTTACCTTGTTGGTAGGATGAATTGGGAAGGGTACCGTGTGGCACACCTTGTTGTTAGGATTGATATGGAAGGGGACCATGTGGTCCACCTTGTTGGTAGTACTGATTTGGAAGGGGACCTTGTGGTCCACCTTGTTGATGTTACTGTGTGTTTTGGGAAGGGTTAACATTCAAATTATTTTGAGGTATATATTTTCTAAGAGGTGGATTGTTGCTTTGTGGTACATACTGAGATGGACCTCCTTGGTATTGTTGTTCCACTACCACTTGCTCGATCTAAGTCAGTTTTTTGTACAAGGGGTTTTCCTTGGTTTTACCACTATTCTATGAGAATACGAGTGACATGTTTGGCATCTCTAGGGGTTTGGTTATTTGTCTCACAACTGAGTTATCCCCTAAGGGAATAAGAGTAGGATCCTTGAAGGCCTCCACACTAAAATCTATTGGTAGTTTAGCATCATTCTGTGCTAACTTGAAGAAGTATGAGTTTGGGTCTTTCCTCAACAACTTGTCCATTAGTTTGAGAACCTTGGGGTTGTTGGAATGCTTGATTATTTCCTCCTCCGTATCCACCTCATCTACAACCACTCTATTTGGGTTCTGATTGTTTTGTTCTATTACTTCTTTTTGTTTGCGATTTAGTTCTTCCTCACTAAATGTGTCTCTGTACATGGGTCTCTTTTGAGGTGTTTCAAGGTCACTTGGCCTATAGCCCCATAGGCCACCTTCATTTTTTGTGGTGTTTGCTGGTGGGATGTTGGTGTTGTTCTTTCTTACTTCCATTTTCTTCTTGTGTTGTGATCTTGTAGTTGTCATAAATAAATGCCAAGATATTGTGAACAGTTTCATGACTCATATCCTATGGAAAAAGTTGGCCAATTGGTGCAAAGTGTAGATATAAATGTTCTAATGTATTTTGGCAGATGTGGTATCTTCTCAAGATGTACCCTTTGGCAAAATTTTCTATAGGGCGCTTCTTTGGAAGGTGGAGTATGGATTTTTTCTTAAAGATTTTTCTCTTGCCGGTCTAAGGATTTTTTCTTGCTATAGCATATGAGGGATGTATATCTATTTCCACACAAGCAGTGGAAACACAGGTCTTTCGCCTACTAGGTTTTCTTTCTCTTCCTCTTTGTCTAAGATGTTCGTTGCATTTCTCCACTAGTTGGGTGTTTCATTCTTCTCAAATATGAAGGTCCTTAAACTGCTAATGATATCAGTTTGTTCACCTTCAATGTGTGTGAGACTAGGTTGTAGGATTGGTGCTACAAGATTCGGTTGTAGTACCAAAGCAATTGGTCACCAAATGGTCATATGGTGGAAGTGTGGATGTTTTGATATGGTTGTTATGAAGCTTAAGACCCTAAGGTTTGAGTGTTGTTTTGGAAGTGATACTAAATTTGGAACTCAAAATGTTGAGGGGCCTGGATCGATATCTCACTTCTCGTTCTAGAGGATATGTTGTGGGAAATCTTACTTGAACTATCTGCGAGTCCCAAGTAACTGTTGATATCTTAGAAGTGCAAGTGAGGGAATAATCCAGGTATGTGTTCTTTGATTCTAATTTCTGAAAATAAGATGGAATGGTGAAAGTGGATGAAGGACTATATGACTTATCTGGTTTTACAAATGTAAGTAGCTTCAGTTCATTTTTCCCAATTGTCAATAGGATAGAGCAATAGCACACTAGTTTCTAAGCAAAGGCACCAATCTGGGAGCAAAAGTAGCTAGATTTATCAATTGTTGGCTAAAATATGTCCAGTGCATGGGTTTTTGTGAAGCAAGTGCAAACTAAAATAGCAAGTGTGCTGGTTCTATGTGTTTTTGTTAGATGCAATGATTACCTAGGCAAAATCGAGTTTCTTTCGACGATGGCGAGTAGTTTAGTGGAAAGTGTGTTGGTTCAGGTACTGAAGAAAATGTGAGCAAATGCGAGCAAGTGTGCAGTTTCTGCTGAATGTAACTAATTTTTATCAGTGAATTTTCTAGGACAAAGAGAAAATGCAATGAATTTTTAGCAACTATTGCAAAAAATATGGCAACTACACTAGAATTTTGTGCAAAGGTGGTTTCTGTGTGTTTTGTTTCCAGTTTGAGTAGTCTTTCTCTAGATTTTTACAAGTTTAAGCTGGTTTTTTTCCTCAATATCTATGTGTTTGGAGTATGGAAAACGATACAACAATACTTGACTGACTTAAAAAGTGTGGAATTTGTGTGACCTTCATGTCTATGGCTTTAAGTTGTGAAATCATGACACACAAGCCATAGTTTCCAAATATTTACTTTGATCTACTACAGCCTGAAATTGAAGCCTAAATATTTGAAAACCTTTAAGGAAATCCTTAAGGAGTGCAAATATAGGGCTTCTCTTAAAAGTATACACTAAGTCAAAGGGTTTGTGATTGAACCATCATGTTTAGTCTTTGTTTGGATGTGTTATTTTTAAATCAAGCACAAAGTTTGATGTCAAGTTTGTTTTGAATGTTTTTGAAAAGTTTAACATGAACAAACATTTACAACCCTAGTGGATAGAAACCAATCTTTTTGGTAGGCCCACCTCATGCTCCGAAGAGACGATTTTACATGCAACTTATGGCACAGGCCTGAAGTCAAGCATGGCAAGTAACTTCTCGGAAGTAAATTCTGATGCACCACTTTCAAAGAATGTTTTGGATTAAGGGCAACTTCTAATTTTTTTTGGCTCTTAGTAATAACTGTGAACACAAAAATCCAAAACTCACCTGTTGGCCACTTAATTCTCTTTAACCATTCCCATTCCACTTAAAGCGTGGGATTAGGTGTAGTATGTTGTCCACACAACTTGAAGCTACTTTCTTATGATTTCACAACTTTTGATATAGCTCACCAGTAAATGTGCTTCAAGACCTTATAATGAGTTCTCCAGCACGAGATGTTTCTCAAGGCAAGCCCCCTCTCTAAGGTATTCTTTTTAAAAATAAAAGTGCAAAACTTAAGATGTTTTTGCTCACCCAAGATCACCAAAAGGTGTGAGAGGAGAAGACAAACACCTTAGCTTGCAAAAAATTGAATTCACGACATACAATTCATAACAATTTGATTCTTTTTAAGCACCTCAAGTGGTGCTATCCCAAAAAATAGGTGAATAAGATATCAGTGATTATTTTTTAATTGCATCCAATGGAAGTGTTCTAGACATCATTCAATATCATAGCAAAGGTGCCATACAAAAAGAATGATTTGTCTATTTTTAAGCCCAAATTTGAGTGTTTCTAAAGTGATCCTAATCTTAATTGGTCAACAAAAACAAATGCGAGTGTACGCCAACTTTTTAGAGGACCAAATTAAATGTTTTTTGTTCTTTTTATGCACCAAATAGAAATTCCTAACTTAGAAAAACTTTGAAATGGTTCATTTTTAAGAGCACCAAAAGTGAAGTGTTCATTTGTGTTGTTCCTTTTAAGCACCAAATAAAAATTCATATTTTAGAAAACATTGAAATTGTTAATTTTAGAGCACCTAAAAATAATATGTTTGTTTATAGGTTCTTTTTAAGCACCAAATAAAGATTCCTACTTTTAGAAAGCATTGAAATGATTCATTTTAGGAGGACCTTAAAAACAAGTGTGTTTGTTCTTTTTATGCATCAAAAATAAAATATTCCTAACTTTAAAAAGCGTTGTAAATATGGAATTCTTTGACCGTTCATCTTCCCTACATAAAACATGTTAGTGTTTCTCAAATCCTACATCCACAAATGTTAATACCTGTAACACATCCAAAATTAGGCATTCGTTAGTGAAAAAATAAAATTCTAGTTAGAAGATCTTAGACACAGGTTTGACAAAGCAAAAGCACATGAAAAACAAGTGCGCCCTTTGTTATAGAGAAAATGCACATAAAAACTTCAAGTGTGCCCTCTGTCATCAGTTAGATGCATGGAAAAATATCAAGTGCACGAATCTTAGTGTCAAGTGCACAGATTTCAGAGTCAACTGCGCAGATTCTTTGACATACAATTGCAAAAAAAATTAGAACAATGCGTGAATTTTTTTCAAAATCACTTTAGAAACCTGTAACTTGAATTTAAACTCATGGAAACATTATTATTTAGGACCATGGTCCCACCGGGTGTTCCAAAATGTGAGGGGGAAAATCATAGACACTAATATAAGAAAAATGTACTTGAAATAAAATCTAATCTATGATAAAAAACACTAATCTAAGATCTATTCCTACACTTATAAAATGAACAATTTAAAATACTGAATTCAAGAACATGAAAATGAAATACATAAAAAAATGAATTCAATAATAAAATTGTTACCCATCTCGTATCAGAGTATATTCGCAAGGATGTGGTTGCTCGTATCACTGCAAAGCCTCCATAGTTCATGTGCAAAAGCTTGAAGAATGATGTCTTGGTTGGTTGATCACAAAAATATTGAAGCTCTATTAATGGTGTTTTGGCATTACTTTTTTGTTTGAATAGGTTGATTCTCTAATCCTTTTTTGTGAGGAAAGATGTTTGTTATATAGAAAATGTGATTCAAAATGGATGATCAAGGTTAAACAATGTTGAATCAAGATCGACAATTGAAGCGTTTTGAGAGGATTTAGACATGAACGATTTGTTCAAAAAAGATTGCACAATTTGTGTGATTGAGGAATAGATTGGTTAGTCAGGATTTAGATTGATCAATCAGGATTTAGATTGATCAGTCAAGATTTAGATGGCTTAGTCAGGAAATTAGGTGGCTTAGTTAGCAAATTAGATGGCTCAGTCAACAATCATAATTTGCTCAATCCGAAAGTGGGTGAGGATAATTGATAAATTGATTTAATTAATTAATTCCTTTTTGGAGTTGAATAGGCAAATCAAGTTTGATTTTTTCAAACAAAGTTGCATTAGTTTAATTTGATTTTTGATAATGTTTTGAATAATTTATTCAAATTATTCAAATTTGGAAGGGAAAGTGGGTTAATTAAATTATTATGATTTAATAATTCAATCGACTTAGGGGAATAAAGTGATTTAGTGACATAATTAAATAATTGGTGTTATTTAACTAATTACAATGAAATAAAGTGAGATTAGGACTTTATTAAATAAATTTAATTTATTTAATTGGTCGAAATTGATGAAAAAGTGAATTAATTAAATAATGTTGTTTTATTTAATTAATAGAAAAAATAGGGTTTTAGGACTTTATTAAATAAATGGAATTTATTTAATTAGTCAAAAATGATAAAAAAGTGAATCAATTAAATAATGTCATATTATTCAATTAATAGAGGAAATTATTTTGGATGTAATTGATGTGAAATGCAGTGATGTTTGATGATAATGATGTCGATGATGTGAAACTATCATTTAGAGTGTGTGATAAGTGTTAGGTCAATTTTACAAGTCTACAATTCGAAGTGAGAGATCAAGATGTCGAGCAACAAGTGCAACAAGGGTAAGACTCCTCAAGGTGGTGAAGGGACTAGGAGGCCATCAAAATGCCCTAAATGTAGAGTTACCATTCAATCTTACTTTGGAATTGGCAATTCTTATGATCCACCAAATATTAATGAAGAAGGCATTCACAATACCTCAAAGCCATCGAAAGGTGGGATTGTCATTGAGTTAAATGAGTCAAACGAGGATGGCAATACCACATAAGATGTTCCAAGAGATACCCTAGTTATCTATAATGAGATAATTGATTTGAATGAAAATTTTGGGGTCATAGATGATGTTGGTAGCAAGAAAAGAAAAAGAAAATAAAAATGGGGCATGAGTGGGAAATGACAAGGAATTTTCAGCTTGATTGGGTGTCAAAGTACCCATTCATTGAAGTAGTGGAGAAATCAAACAAAGATGAACCTCCAATAGAATGCAAGTGTATTATTTTTAGTTGGAAATGTAAAAGAGACAAGAAGTTGTAGCTAAAGCTTGACACTATAGAAAATCATATTGGTAAAGTTTATGAAAAACAAATCATAGACGAAAAGGAACAATCGGTAGTACGAAGGAAATCAAAGGAAGAATGTCTTCATGTTAAGTATGCCATAGAATATGAAGAGCATAAGAAAAGAATGTCAAAGGTTGTTGCATGTGGAGATACAATTGAGGCTCAATTTAGAAAAGTAATGGAAGGAGCACAACTAGCAAAAACTATTCAGATGAGTTATTTTTCATATTTTTTTTAGAGAGCATCCTATAACAGACTACCCATAATATTTTAATTTATTATCGTTTTTGGGTGTTCCTCACTTTCCTAGCGCACATTGGTCTGTAAACATTGGATGGGAATGGGCAAGCTATCTTATTGTAATGGATACTTCTTGGGTCTATATGCATGTGTATACTGTAAAACAACATGTCCGCCAAGCTCATCTTCTCATTGTTCATAAAATGAAGGACAGTTCAACATCACAAAATATATTTGAACTAGTTAAGAAATCTTTGAATACAATTGGAGCTATGGATGACTTGACAATTGCCAAAAAATTGGTGTGTAGGAGTTGATGGAGTTGTAGTAATGCAAGGTCACAAGACTAGCATTTACACAAAGTTACAAAATAATTGTGCACCATACATGCTTGGTATTCACTGCATGGCCTATAGAATGAATTTAACATTTATATTTGTAAGAAAGTATCCTACAATATCAAAATTTGAAAATCTAGTCCGCGAGCTCTACACATACTTGTACCAAAGTACAAACGTTTTGTGGAACTTCAATTTTTTTTTAGGGAATAACAAGAAACAAGCTTCTTAAGGATGTTGATACTGGATGGATCTCATTGCATGGACCATCGCAAGGAGCTCTTTCAAAATATTGATCCTTGATTGGAGTAATGTACGAGCATCACAACACACTAGATAAATCTCCTAACCTCTTACATAGGTTAAGCAATATAGAGATACTCTTGAATTTAGCTAGTCTTCTCCCCATGCTGGATGAAATGAAAAACCTTGTGAAGAAATCCCAAGACAAAACTATGTATATCTATGAATATACCAAACTACATAAAATGACATGCATGGCCCTCAATAATCTATATCTAGAGCTAACTTCTAAAAGCCCAATTTTTTAAGCTAGCAGAAAATTACAAATTTGAATCATCCCAAAAATTATTTATAGTTTAATGAAAGCGAACACTTATGTGTCTATGTATGTGGATTTGAGATACCAATGTACCATTGTACGACTATCAGATGCTCTATCAAAGAAGTACCTGTTACAAAGGAAGATTTTAACAACATTGTCAAATCTGTTAGTTATAATTTGAAGGAAATTGCAAAATATCTTTCCATTGAGATTTATAATAGATTCCCTCAAGAAGAAATACTTGAAGCTATGGTTATTATGTATCCTCAATTTTGGATTCAAGGCAATTGAGATAGACCAAGCTATTTTCATGATAAAGTAACCATCTTGGCTGGACACTTTTTAAAAAGTGTAAAATACAATGAGCAGACGATAGAAGGAATTATAAATGGAGATAAGCTTAGAAAAAAATGTAAGCATTTTCCAAGAATTATGATGGACCATTTTGATTCCATGGAGAAGAATTTTGAATCGGGATCAATAAAAAAGGCTTGGACAACCTTAGGTCAGAGTGAAATATTGTGTGGTTCGATATCAAAATATTTTAAACTTGTTGATTTACGTCAAACAATGATATTGGGGTTGGTGGAGGATGAGAGTTTTCAGTTCATTGGTATTTTTGAAATCAAAGATAAGAAACAAAAGAGAGAAGAATTTGGAAAATTTCTTGAGGGTGTTTGGAACTGCATATAATGTCAAAAACTTTCCTTTTGAAAGGGAACTCATAAGCTAGAGGTCCATATGTGAAAGAAGAGGGTTGTGCAACACTTCAAATGTTGGTAGTGGTGGCACTAGCAATGGGACAAATAAGAGTGACACAATGAATGTTGAATTTGAGACATAGGGCAAAGAAAATGAAGACCAAACTCATAATCAAGATGACTCTTTTACTTTACCTCTAATTGAATGCCAGTTTGAAAACCTTGAATTGATTTGGAAAATGGAAGTGAATTAACTATTTTTAGGTATTTATAGTACACTTCATGAATCATATTCCAAACTGTAGTTGATATTTTATATTGTATTCTATTAAATTTTGAATTATAGCACTTCATGATATTTTATTTTATATTTCACTTCATGATCATATTCCAAACTATAGTTGATGATATTTTATATTATATTCCATGATATTGAATTTGATATGTGATTTTGCATCATTTTTCACAGTTTATAAAATATTTTGATCAATGCCTTATCCACAAATGATTCAGAAAATGAAATATACTCCTACAACAAATGAACTCATGGCTTCTTATTACCTCACCGCCTTACAATGAGAAACCAAGAAAAGAACAACACTTATCACACTACTTATAAATTCCTATTACATTTATATTCACACAATATTTGATAAATAACTGAAAGGAATATTAATCCATTCCTTGAATAGAAGCTAACAATTCAATATCCATAGCATAAACAGGTGATGTGATATGACAACTTATAAATAACCCTTGATTATTTTGAGTCAAAAGATAGTGAATACAATACTGGAGAGAAAGATAGGTCGATGTTCAAAATTAAATAAGTACACTTAAGTATTTGAGTCATCTATGTTATAATAGAGAAAAATTACAACATTTCCTATCTATGCTATCGGCTAACTGAAAATGTGCAGAAGAGCTTACAAAGAATTAGATGAAAGATCAAAAAATTAGAATGCTTTGAAATTTTGAATGAGGCTTGGGATTCCCTTTTATAACATAAGGGAATCAACAAGGAAAGAAGTGAAGAACCTCACCCCAAAACTTTCTGACAATCAGATTCTCAGACAAGAGGCATAGGAATAAAAGTATGGATCCACTCATAGGCCAGGTAAAAAATTATACTTTTCATTCCATGCATTAAACATATCCTCAGAATGCCAGTCATGAGCTAAGAGATTTTTGAATTCTCTAAATTTTTATGATACTTGGCATCAAGTAAAGCACTAGCCTCTCTACAAATATTTTCCATCCTTTTTTCTACATCAACCATCATGTTTGAATAGGAATCAAGCTGATTTAAATCAAGTTTGTCATCTTTACAAATCAAAGGGAGGAGTGTGGGGATTAGAATATTAAAACTATCCTTCCATTTCTCTAGGGTCTTCAACTCCCCATTATCTTCTAACAAGTGGGGTACAACCCTTTTGCCAACATTTATGAAAGAGTTCATTCTTTCATGTGCAGCTTTAATTATACTTTCCGAATACCCTTTATGATTCTATGCCATCTTGAAAATCTCAAAAGTAAGATAGTTACTAGGTGGGGCATCAGATGTGTTTGCAAATCCCTTATACATACCTTCCAAAGATGAAAATCTAGGAACCCATTGTTCAAATATATATTTGAGTTTCTCTTGATCTCCACTTACTCTGGTAGTGGTATTTTTCAAATTCAGATTTGACATGGGTATTTTCCAGCCTTCTTAATATTTTAGACATTTTGTGCTCTAGGATGCACGTTGCAATGCACACATTCTCCTTTTGCTGATTTTGTTGAGCATTCTTCAACTACTCTTCCAACATTTAAATCTTTTCTTTAAGCTCTATATTTTAAATCATCACATGAGCAGGGGGGACTATAGAAGAGGAGCTTGCCTCCTGCACAATTCAAGAAGGGATTTTTGTTTCGCCAATCATACCTGCTATTGGTTGTAAGCTTCCTTGAGATTATTATGTTCCTTCAACACTATATTAAGTCTATCTTGCATCCTTCAAAAACTAGCTTCATTAAACTTGGAAACAACTACCACTAATGTAGCAGCTTCAGGGCTAGATGTGTCAGACACCCTCTTTACAATCAAGTTCCCTTTCATACCCTTACCCTTTGATGCTTCTGTAATCACAGGCTTCCTTTTATTTGGGGCAAGGGCCTGGATTGCAAGGGCTTCCCAATGTGGATTGAACCGTGATCCTAACAATGCCATCTTTGCTTCTTCTTATATAGAGAAAAATTCTCCTTCTTGTTTCCTAATAGTATCAAAGAAAATTGTAGAAGCAATGTCCCATTCAGGGAGTAGTAGCGATCCACTATCTTCTACCATTCTTCTCCCTTCATTAGGCATGATTTTTTTGGACTCAAAATTCATTTATGCCCTTACCTTTGCAAATACTTCATCATACATTTCTCTAGGAACATTTTCTTGTGACAATTGAACTCTTTTAAGGTACCCCTCCCTCTTTGATCTCAAAACAAACTCTTTAAACTCCTGGGATTTTATAAACTCATGATTAGACATGAATTGTGAACATACCAATTCCCTCACATCATTAAGGTGATCTCTCCCCATAGCCACGTCCAACCCAAAAATTTGCTAAAGAAGGCCAACAATATTTGGTCTTAGGGGGATGGCATATATTGTTGAATTTCATCCATGGTAATATGAACATCTTCAATTTAATATGGATTGATGGGATTGTCAACCAATGATGGTGGTTTCTCAAATTTTAACCTCTTATGTGGTTACTCTCTTGGGGGAGAATTAAAATTCACACTAATTGTTTGAGGGGAAGGGGAGGGAGTGACCTGTGGTGGGTTTGATTGCAAATTTTCTCTAATAAAAGGCCCATGGGATGGGGCCTTCTGATAGAGAGGCTAGGTGAAGGTCTAGATTGCTTTGCTAGTTTCTCTTTCAGGATAGGGGCCTTACCTACAAATCTATCAAAATTATTGAACACCACCTCAATCTTAGCAATTGGGTTAATAATATCAGAAAATGCTCTACGATAATCCTTATCATTATTTATCCTAGCAACCTCTACCTTCATGAATGCAACCCATTTCACCTTTTTGTCTATTACCTCAGATTCATCCTTGTAATTTATTATGAAATCTTCATTTTCATCAACTTGATGGAAAAACTCGAACCTTCTGATACCTTTCCTGACCTCGTGTATGAAAACTTTAGGGTCAAAATTCTTAGAATTTAACTGAAATAACCTGTATTCCCCAAGAATTTATTTCAGCCTATCTAAGCCATCTTTGGTAAAAATGAAATCTAAAAAGGGAGTAAGATAAGGGAAAAAAGACCCCTTCCTTTATTTCCTTAAATGAAATTGATTAGTCTCATTCAATTGCCATGTAATTTTCATGAATGCCAACCTAGGTGACACATATTTGGGTAGCACATGGGGGCCTTGAGGTAAACCATATACTCTAATAACAACTGAGTTCTCATGGAGGTAATAATCTCTCCGATTATGTTGTACTCCTAACTTTGGCCTCCACTCTTTGGGCCTAAGGAAATCCAAAATTTACTTGTATAATCTGATTCCAGGTCGAGCCAACCTTGCCATGACTTGTCTTACAAAGAAAATATCAAAAAAATAATAGTCAGACTCACTACAATGTTTGTACCAAATATGGGTCCAACATAGCACCAGGAGATCATAACCCTCTTTATCTTTCATGTTTAGTTGTAAAAATATGTTGAAATGATCTTTCCCTTTGTACAAAATTATATGGAAAAGGAGAGAATACCACATGAAATTTACCTTTGGCTCCTTACCACTTTTCCTTCTCTTAATGTTCACTAGCCGATTGTGAATAGCCTTAGCTAAAAAATTGGCATAGTTAAAGTCACTATTGACAAAAGGATTTTGTATATCAACAACCATATACATAAGAGGTATGTCCATTTTTGAACATGCATATTCTCCCAACACCTGGCATAATGCCCAATATGTTCTTTTGAAATAGTCTTCAAAAGACTTGACATCAAAAGGCTCAAGTTTGTTATCAGGGATTCTCAATGAATTTCCATAGAACCTTTTCTATCTAAACCTAGGGAGTCATTTCACTCTAAAGCTAGTTTTGTCTTGCTTGTACTTTCTTCTGAAAGAAGTAAGGTCTATAACCTTATTTGTGACCACATTAAGTCTAAAAACCTCACAAATAAACTCCTTGGTTATATCCATTACGACACTTTCATCCAATGAATTAATTAGTCTGATATGCTCATCATACCTAGAAGCAAGGCATTTGATGAGTTCTACATTTATAAAGACATTAGGAAAAACCAACTTCCCTAAATCATAGTTCCATGCATTGGAGACAAGGGAATGACAATTTATTTTTCCATACCGGTCTACAAACAATTCCACTGTGCCATCTTAGTACTTCAGCTCAATATCTCTACAATTTCTGGTTGTCTACCATCCCCTCTATTGCATTAGGGCCGAGGTTATGTTGATGTTGAGGAATCTGACAACTGGGCCAAAATATTCTCCTCTAAGGGTCTTTTATATGTAGAGCTAGAGGGTTGGATTTTTGATTGACTCATAATTCCAGAATGATTTAAAACTGATTTCTATAGTATTTTGCAATAGAGTTTGTAGAACTGATTATGAGATTCAAGAATAACAATGGTGAATTTTTCGAAGAAGGACGTACCTATTTTTTAGCTCAACTCAAGTTGCCACGAAACAGGTGCACCTCTACGATTTTTGCTACTATGTTGGACCACAAAAATGAATTGAAAATTTATGAAGACAAATATGAGCCATCATCTGTCACATCTGGCATTACTTCTTGTTTGTGTGAGTGCAGTTCATTCATCTACACGTTTATCAATTTTGAACATGGGACATCCATCTAGAAAGGGACATACAAATCTAAAATTTCAATTATGAGTAAAGCCTTGATTTTCTTGAAATAGATGCATCCGTCTTCTCTGTGCAACAAAATTATCCCACATCCTACATGCTAATATCGTCACACAATGTCCTTCTACAATTCCACAACCAAGAAAAGGAAATTCTGCTATGGGCCTGTGGACTTGCAGAATCCTTTATCTTCTACCATGTAACAAACATAAAACAATAAAATTACATAAAATTAAAGGTTTTTATTTTGATTTTATATCCGCTATTAAAGGGGAACTTCCTAGAAAAATGGGATGTGGGACTCACGACATTAATATCCATAAGTCAACTTAAACTCAAAGACTAGTCAAAAAGTGTCCTTGCATGATTCTGCAACCAAGAAAAGGACATTTCACAATGGGCCTGCTGACTTGTAGAATCTTTTATCTTCTACCACATAACGAACATAAAACAATAAAATTACTGAAAAGTAAAGGTTTTGATTTTAATTTTATATCTCATATTAAAGGGGCACTTCCTAGAAAAATGGGACACGAGACTCATGACATCGATACCCATAAGTCATAACTTAAAGACCAGCCAAAAAGTGAATGATGTCAATAAAAAAACATAAGAATGCCAGGGTTTAAGGATAATAGGCTTTGAGAAAGCCCTGGTTGCAGACCTAACAATCCTAATCTACCAGTTGAGGATTACAAAGAATTTTACGCCAGGATTATAAGATAATAGGGTTTTAGAAAGCCCTAGGTTGCAGACCTAACAACCCTAATTTAACAAGTTGAGAATTACCAAGAATTTTATGCCAAGCTTTTAGGATAATAGGGTTTCAGAAAGCCCTAGGTTGCAGAACTAACAACTCTAATTTAACTAGTTGAGGATTACCAAGAATTTTATATTTCAAACTGTAGTTGATATTTTATATTGTATTTGATATTTGATAGTTGATAGTTGATATTGTATTCCTTGAAATTATGCATCAGATTGAATAAATTAACATATTATGAATAATTTCATATTTTAATTATGTTGAACATGTACTCAGTGATTCATCACTCAACTCAATGCTTAATAACATATTAATAATAGTAGCATATACAACAATGAACATCAACAAAAACATGCAAAGGAAACTGAGGCGGGGAGCCGGAAGAGCAGGGAGCCGAGATTTGCTAGTCAAATCTTGGAGAAGGGTTTCACCCTCTCTCTTGCTGGTGGTATCTATGGTGAGGCCTCTCTGATTGCTGACACTGGGTTAATGCAGGGGAAGGATGGTGTTGTGGATGGTGGTCCTGCTGGGGGTTCTAACAAAGCGGAGGAGGATAAGAAGTTGAAAAGGATGACCATTGCAGAGGATCTCGCTTGCTCCATCCGCAAGCTGAAGTCTCCTGCCCCTATTGATAAAGGTAAGAATATTGTGGATGATAAGATTCAGGTTAGTTATGCTGATGAGGATGATGTTGTGGAGGATAGGGTTGAAAATTTTGATAGGGAAGATCTGTTTGATGTGCTGGGCTCGGCCCGTGAGACTGCTAATCTGCATTTTAAACTTTTTAAATGGTTTTTCCATGAAATTAATTGGATTAATGTTAGGATAAGAGGTGTGGCTAGTAAGGCTGAGGACCCTGCTGTCCAAAGCCAAATTGAAAATTTGATGGAATCTCTGAATATTGTGGCTAATACTGTGGTAGAGGAAACCATCAATCTGAAGAAAAATTTGGAAGGTAGAATTTTATCCCTTGAGGATAAAATTGATAAAATTGGGAAAATGTTGATGAAGAGTGGTGAGGCTACTAAGCTTGTGGGTACTCTGGATTCTGCTATGAGGAAAGTGGTGAGGTGTCTAAACTTGTGGGCACTCTGGATTCTACCATGATGATTTCTCTTCTGATTACTACTAAAAAGAGAAAAGAGTCTAGGCCTGCTGTTGTTTCTATTACTGGGGACAAAGTGTTGGATGCGGGTGGTGCTGGTGTGAAGGATACTGATAAAGGTAAGGTTTTGATTGAAGAGGTAAAAACAGGTGGGCTTGGGGTCAGAACTAGAAATAGAATGAAAGCTAAGGTTGGGGCCTCTGGGAAGGAGGTTACTGATACTGTGGATGATGCATAGAAGATGGTTGATACTGACATGGAAGTTGTTGAAATTTTGAAGAATATGTAGTGCGTTTGGCTAGCTTCTTTTGGGCTATTTTTTGGCTGTTGGTATGCTTTCGTTGGGCTGATTGCTGCGTAGTGTTATTTTCTTTTCTTATCAGCTATGCTCTTTTGTAAAGGGTTTCAGGCCCCTTCAAAACCTATTTTTTACCTTTAATCAAAACAATGAACATCAACAATCGTTTAATGTGTCTCTAGTAGTTGAAACCAAATTTTTTCTTTAATTGATAAAATAAATAATATAGATAATAGAACATCACCACATTATTGAATTTGATTTTTCGATTGATTTTCAAATGAAGGCATACATAGAGGCAATGCAAAATATTTCTCAAAGAAAAATCTGCACAGAGTTGAGTTGGAACTTGGAAACTCATATTATCAATATCGAATCATTCTATCAGCTTTTGTAGCAACTTCCCCTATTCAGGTGATGAAATTGTCAATTGTTCCAACTGATGTTATCTGACTTGAAAATTTGTTAACAATGTATGATTGAATTTAGATCTTGATTTGAATGTTCCATCCAAATTTACATTCAAGGTTATCAGTGGTTTGATGGAATCAAAATAGTTTTCCTCATTTGGGTTATGAGGAAACTGGTCTAAATCAATCTTCCTTGCACCCTCCATCTTATTTTTGAAACCATCATTTCCAATGAATCACTCATTTGTGTCAAAAGCCTCTGGAAAACCAAGCTCTGTCATGATCCTTACCTTTTCATCCATCTTCTTCATCTTTTTGTAGCTAGATTCACAAATTCTGTTGTTTCACGCATTCTTGAACACTTTTGAATGATAGATGACACCTTTATTGAGGCTTCAATCTGATTATTAATCCATTTTGATTTCAATTAATTTTCACTGGCTTTGTAGACTATTTTTTGAACTTGATTTGTAGATTTCTCTATTGCCAACACATTTTTGTTGTCCATTAAATATTTTTTGAGTTTCTTATAATGTAGTCTCATAGCATCAATCAATTGAAACAATTCACAAAAATGATCAATCCTCTGCATCATTTCCTCCCAGATATTTTGTTTCATATGCCTCATTATTTCTCTACAAAATGCAATTAAATTATTTTGACAAGTGTTTATTTCATTTTTTGCTTCCATCAGCTTTGCGGCCAATCTATCATTTTTTTCTCTTTCTCCAATTTTTGTTCCCACTATTCATTTGCATTCCCAATGCTTTGTCTTAATTGTTTTGAAGTGGATTTTTCCTCAACGTATTTCTTTTTTCTCTCATCTAACCTTTGCTTCAATTCATTCAATTCCACCTCTATTTGTTTATCCTCTTTGCTTGTTGATGTAGAGGCAAATTTTTTATTCTTTTCTCTAATTTGTTGCTCTTGTTATCTGCTGCTTTCCTCTTTTCTTTCTCATTTTCTAGGTCTTCCTGTAACTTTTATATTTGAATTTTCAACCTTCTCTCTCTCTCTCTCTCTCACACACACACACACACACACACACACACACACACTTTAGCAATTATGTGTACACTAATTCATTGTTCTTCTTTGATACATAAATTTTGTCAATATTTTTGAATCCAAAAAAATCCAATTCGAAACTACTCACCTGAAATTTAGATTGATCCATCTGATTTGCTGATTTATTTTGAACTCTGGGAACAAAAAACATGTACTCCATGATTTCTTTATTTATGTCAAATTTGGGTAATACCATGGTTGTTGAAAGCTCTGAAGTTACAGTAGACACACTCTCCATTAATTGATTCCTTTCTTTTTTATACAATTTTGATTTCTTTTTAAACTCATCAATGTAATAAAAAGCTGGGGATGTAGGAATAATGGAATGCTTGAATGGTGAAGTACTAGGAGTACTTTCAGTTGTTTTTGCAGCCACACTAATTGGGGGAGTGCTTGGAAATAACTCCTTTGTGGTGGAACTGGTAGTTGGACTTGGACCTGTCAAAATCCTTGACCTCTTCAGTATGCCTTGATCACTTGGTGTTTGTGTGGTATCTTGTATTGTTGTCCTCTTGTGTGTAATTTTTTGTTGTAGAAAATGTTGACCACTACTAGTAATAATACTACCCATACCATCTTCACCGGTGGTAGTGCCAATTGCATTAGGTTCTCCACCATGGGCATGTCCTAGTTGTGATTGTATCTGACCTTGAGGATTAGGATTTTAATCTTTAACAAAATTTAGTTGTACTTGTATGCCCTGGGCATATTTTATTAGCTCCAAGGCCTCATTTATCACCTAGTTTTCTATGCTCTACATCTGCTACTGTCAAAGGGCCTTGTCCTTGGGACCCTAAAGGACCACCTTCATAACCCATTTTTTCAACTATGGTTTCTCCTGAAGTATCTGCTTCTTTTGTGGCCTCACTTAAACTAGCTTTGACATAGATTTGTTCTTCCCTATCATCATTAGATTCATCATCAATTTATTGATCTTCATGTTCATTGTGATACTCTATATTCCAAAATTTGCTAAACTCATAATCTTCTTTGTTATCTCCAAAGTCTGCAAGAGTTCTTGGTTCACCTAGCTCCTTCCTCATAGACCAAAAGGTAGCGATTTTTTACCATGACCATTTTTTTTGTAACTTCCTTATCTAGAGAATTTGGAGTTTTTACTCTACTAGATGTTTTATCACCTTTTTCATAAAAAATGTTGTACCTCTTGATTATCTTTTGGTGCAATACCATAATTTCTGCTGACAATTGTTCAAAAGAAATACATTTCTCAGTAACACTTTTCTCCATTGCTATTTTGACCTCATCTCAAGAATCCTTGTTTCTCAAGTTTTCAGGAAAGGGTTTACTTTTATGTTGAATTCTACTTGCAACATTCCTATTGGCCATAATCATTGATTTAATGGTGTCGCATGAATCATACTTCTAGTGACAAATAACATCAAAATTAAAAAATATTCAAAAGATCATGTACCACCATAAATGCTTTTCTCTTGAATGTGAACCCTCCACATGAAAAAGTTAAAGAAGGAAATAAGGTCTTCTTCTGCTAACTGAAAAAGTGTAGTTCATTAGTACTCTGCATCTACCTTACATATTCCAATGCAAAAACCCTTTTTGTCACATGTATTAGAAGTTTGCATGAGTGTACTCTTGATCCATAAAATCTTAGCACATTATATTCTTCCATTGAGTACCAATCATCCAATTCTATTTCTTTTCTTAGTTGAATGCAATTTCTACAGGACATAGGCAATCTAAGCATTGGAGTATTTGTAATTTCTTGATGCAATGGATCCAAAAAGTAGACTACAAAATGATTGTAGTTCCTTCAAGAATCATGCATCCTTATCTTAGTGGTCCAATCATATACTAGAGCCATTTTATTTTCCTCGACATTCCTATAGGGTTGACTCTGAAGCTTATTGGTATAAAACATTCCACTAAATTTGAATAGAAATAAATAGCACAAGTAGGTTGTGAACCCAAATGTCTTAGTGGACTTTGAGTGTGGACCTCCTTTAATCATTAAAAAATGTTTATGCATGGATTCTAAAATGTTCTTAGTAAAGTTATATTTGACAAGTTGAGGTGGAACAACATAATGGATATTATATTCCATTTCAAGGAGGCTTGCAACCACTTCTCAAATGCTATCCAATCCGAGGAAAAATGCTAGCATGGAAATAGAATCCTAAACCCATGATTTAAAAATATCAAAATCATAAGGAGGCTTATGATTACCTTTCAATTTTTTTCTAACTTCTTTGGTATCCTAAACTATTTCATTTAGGAAATTTTTTTTCTCCCTTTCATCCACTGCTTCATAATCACTAGCAAGATTTTATAGGTCAATGTGGACGTTTCCAAATTCTTTGGTTGTAAACCCCAACAATTTTCCAAATTCTTCTACATTAATGGATAACAATTCTTATTTTCTATCTTTATTAATAATTATTCTTTTGTTATCATCATAATTGTGGGCACAAACCATGATAAATTTTGGGCAAGAGAAAACCTCATGTAACAACATGCACCCTAATCCACTTACACAAGGTGCACTGAAACTATTATTTTTCATTTGGTTTGCAACCTTATTCTCAAATGAAAATCTAAGTTCTGAGGTAAGCCTATCATTTTAGGATCATAAATATCATGGTATTGATCAGTGATAGTTGGGGTTTTAAGCAATCTAGCATAATGCATTTTTTTATCCAATTTTTCTCTACCTTTTCCAACAACTTTCTTTGGTTTGATAGTGATGGTATACATGCTTGTACAATGTGAAATTTTGAATTCCTTCTCAGTCCTCCTTAATTTTTCTGAAGTCTCTCAACCCTAAATCCAAACTTTAAAGTTTGACAAAATAAGATTTTAAGAAACGATGAAATGTAGTCGTAGGAATTATGTCTTTCACTTATCCAGATTTTGATTCTTGAAAAGATTAATACTGACAGGCATGGAATGGATTTGTTGGAACCCAGAATCTCTCTGGTGCACTATAATGAGCAATCTGAAATCTCCCCGTATGTCGACTCTCTCACTTAAAAATAAAATCACTTAGCAGTAGAAATTTCACTTATTTTTTTTGAATATTAAAGTGAATGAAAAATCAATATGTTGCCTCCGAAATACACAATTAGTACATTACATTTCTTTAATGACACTTAAAAATAAATTCTCAAACAAATTCTCAACTATTGATCTTTGTAAATCTAATGGCTATAGGGTGATTCTAGAGGTTCGAGCTCACAAGCCTAGTGCTCTGTGCATTTCATTTCAGATTGCAACTATGACCATCCATCAAATGTTCATCAAGCGGTTGAGTAATTATGATATAAACAATAAAAATGTGTTTTAAAGTTGTTTTAAACACGTGTTTAAAGTTGTTTTAAAATTTAGTGGTGCTACGATACATAATCCTAATAGAGTCATTGAGATGAGTCCACATGTCCATTATGCAGTTCTGTGAGTCACATATAGATCTACTTGAAGCATCCGTGAGTCACATATAGATCTACTTGAAGCATCCTATGGACTCACATAATCCCTTTAAAAGTAAGAAATTGATTGACATCAATACCAAGGGGACAGTAACTTAACATTGCAAAGGACTTAATAAAATGACTAATGATACCAGGAACTGGGGGAGTAGGTCAACTACAAATTATAAATAAATAAGATTTTAGAAAACCCTAGCAAGAGTGAAAATTTTTAGTGTTTTTAGTCAATTTGATGGCAACTTTCTTTTATCATTTGTATTGCTTTATGTTTTAAATCCGCATGCAAATATTTCATAAATAGATAGTACTTAATCTCTTACAAGAAAAAATCTGATTTTTCTAAGTTTATTAAATATTTCATTCAATTATTTTATTCCATTTACATTGTATAATTTAAATAGACACTATAAACACAAAATAATTCTTTATTGTAAATGAATACTGAAGAATAACACAACCATTTATTTTATTACCACTGAATTAAAAATTTACATTATTACATAGCTTTTTAAAGATGAGTAGAGCATGCAAGCTCTTGTTTTGTATAAATGACACATATCACTCTACATCAAACACAATTGATTACAAGCTACTACTGGTGACCATGGAAGAGCATTTCTTATACCATATTATCAAACCACAAGGCTTGTCAACCATGGTTTGGATCTTGGTATCTTGAATATGCTTCTACATTTATAATATGCTCAATTTGATGCACCAAAACAACCCAAAATGACACAACTGATTCCAAACTGGTAGTGGCAGCTATGGGATCCAAACCATATTACCAAACAAATGACTTTGAGAATCCATAGGGCTTTCCTACCATGTTGGGGAAATGGGAGCTATGAAGATACAAAATGTACCTATCCTACTTAAGAACCAGAGTCATGGAAATGATAAGGGGTAGTAAATATGCTCCCACCTTCTACGCATTGCTTCCATGCATCGGGATAGCACATGAATCTGAAGTCCATAGTTCCTCTTCGAGGGCCTTTGTAAAAATGGAGTATGAGAAGTCACCGAATTTGAATGCAAATAAAATTAAAATAATTATGTGGGTGTACTCTTTGTGAAAGCACTTATCTCCATCAAAGCTCCTCATCTTCGTTCAAAACCTATCTCAGAAGTTAGGTGAACCAGATCAACTTCTTTCCAATTCCTCACATTCTAAACTTGAAGGAAATTAGCCTTTTCCTCTATAACTACATAACTAGAGGCAGGAGAATTTAGAGTATCTCGAATAATACCACATCATCTTCTTCCTTATTAACCTTGCAAAATGAAAACCCTTGTGATAATTCAAAACATTGCATTTAATATTAAATCCTTTAGCCTTCTATGAATGATTTTAGTTGTGCTCACTATCCCTATTTATGGGCCAGTGGCCACCACTACCAGCTTTATCCTTGTTTACTCGTGAGTCATGCGAGGTATAATCACGCAAACCAAGTAACCAACTTAATCATGTAACTTAATTCTTACATTTACAATGTTTATTTTGATTGATGTTTGGCTACATGCACACTGTACCTCAAGTTGACAAGCTGCCAAAATTGCCACTCAAACTATATGAAATCATTATAAATATTATTTCAATTGATCATTGGATTAATGACATCATCATCTATAGTACGTTGTGCAATTTTCAATATCAAGATATCCAATCACTCGCTTTAAATGTACATATGGAATTAATCTATGATACCGTAACCACACTTTCTTCAAAGAAAGACAATCCAATGGATATGTGGAAATCGATAAAAAGAAAGCATGTTCCACATGTCATACTTTCTACCATTTTCAGTATCAAGTTATCAAATAAAAAATTTCACTCACTTTGGATTAGAAGAGAAACTTAATTTTGAAAATTTTAAATATTTCTTAGGTACATATGGCATTAATCTGTAGTACTGCAACCACATTTTCTTCAATGAAGGACTATCTGGCGAATATGCAAAAAATGATAAAAAGATTGAAAATTAAATGAAAGGTAGAGTACTTCGAGGCATTGAAAAGAGAGAATTAAATGGCTTGTTTTAGCTTAATCATTATCAATCTCCCCTAGTAAGTCACAAAAAATTTCACTCACTTATGATCAGAACTATATGTTGAACTTGAATCATACAAAAAATATAAATATTTTTTCAAACTTAAAAGCCACATTTTTATATTGAACAAAGAAAAAAGGATTTACAAGAATTGAGCCACAAAAAGTATTTTAATTTGAGTAGCCATGAAGTACATAGCCAACTTAGAAAAAATTCCACTAACCGTGACAAAAAAAGCTAGTCATAAGATACATATTATAACAGTTGTACAATAAAATATACACAATTCATTACTAAAAAAATATGTAACAATAGCAAAGGCCCTCAACTGGGTGTTTGAGCAATACATGAATTGAATTGAACAAAGTAACAATGGAGAAGAAAAGGGAATCACCCAAATCCTTCCTCCAAAACTCTAGACTCTGTAGTAATTGATTGGTCATATCACACACCAGACCACACCTCATATTCACCACAACAAAAGCTTACACTATAGAAGTAGCTAGTTCAAGTTTGTGGAAAATTCCACCAACAGGCTTTAACCTAATTTCAAAATTGTAAAGCTCAAGTTCCAACTCCAACGAAGAAAGAGAGTAAATGAAAGGTTGCAAATAACATATTGCCAACGTCTTCACCAAATCTTTATATAACAAAATTTTCATGCAATTAGATAAGAAAGCAAAAGATACCTCATAAAATAGAGTGTGAGGGTTGTTCTAAAGTCATTCCCTATAGAGAATTATTCTTCTAGCCTCCTCAACCTGCACACAGGGAATAGTAAAAACCATACCCAAAATTTGGCTATTGTAGGCATCGTTGCTTCTTTTCTCCCAAAAATATTTGGGTGGCATGACACACCATGAAGACTCCACGACATCACATATAAATTGATAATAGAGAAGAAATAAATAAAATACAATTATATTATAAATGATATGAAGAACATCAAGTTGGTGAAGTATATATAGAACAAAGACATCAAATACTCAACACTGGAATATTTAATTCACCATTTGATGTGACAATATTATTTCAAAAAAATTGATTCATGACTTTAACTGATTAATAAATAATAAAACATCAACCATAGATATTTTAAAATATAATAGTTCTCGCATTATTTCAGAGGTTTGAATTCACAAGGCTAGTGCTTCAGACATTTTCTTCCAAAATGCAACCATGTTACTACAGTCATCCATATTGCGATAACCGTTGATCTTTGATGAACTTAGCTTTGACCATTGATTTATTTTAGATAATTAACCACGAGCTGAATCTTGGTCCCATCGAGGATAGATGCCACAATTATGCATTACCATGGAAAAATGATGACATCACCTTCTTAGCAGTGCAGGCACAAGGGAGCCGCTTGATCGTTAATCACCAATCTCAATGTCATATCCCAAATTTTGTATTGCATTTAAATTATAATATGTTAAATTGAACAATTGAGGAAATTCAATATGTTGAATGATAAAATGATATTTTAAATTTTTTTGAAAGAAATTGATTTTCTTTTGACTATGTGATCTTTTGAACTATCTTATACTTTATCATGATTGAACGTTACTGATGAACTATGTAAGTGCAAGTGTGTGAAAATGAAAGAAATAGGTTGAAGGATGAGAACATAGTTGAGGTAGGATCGTTTAGCTCGATTGAATGGTAAGATTGATTTAATTTGGGTGCACACACCACTAAACAACGCGATATCTGCATTTAGAAGATTATATTGATCTGATTCAAAATGATTCAATGATTGAAAAAAATAGGCTTATGGGATGTTATACATGTGATTTATTATTCAATTTATCTATTTTGATATCGTGTTTTCAAAATCTAGAAGAAAATGATAGCATGGTTAAACATATACATATGTATTTAAAAAGGAATACTTAAAAGATAAGAAAACAACTTCATTTAGAAGCTATCATTTGAGTAAAATAAAAGTTCATTCTTTATTTAAAATTGATTAAATACTATATTGTTATAAAATAAAATAGTGATATATATATAAACATATATATTCCTTTTAAAAGGAATATGGGATCAAATTTATCAAATATTATTGTTGGATTCAAATAAAATTTATAGAGAAAATAAAAGTTTTAATAAAATCATAAAGATATTATGGTAGAGTGGTCTACATTCGAATTGAAGGCTAATATTTTCGAATGCAGTAGTGGGCAGCTAATTAATGGTAATAATGAAGTGAAACAACCCCTTAATGAAGTGAATAGGTAAGGGAGGACATGTTACCATTTTGGTGATTCAAAATTATTACAAGGAATCAAGGAGAAGAATGATTGAGGTCATGAGGACTGAGGAAAAATAAGGCAAGAGAATCGACCCAGCTGGAAGGAGGAAAAAATCCATGGAAAAAGCCCACAAATTAGAGATAAATTGATGGCTTTTGTATTTTCTTGATTTCCCAGTTCAGTCTATTCACAAAATTGCATTTCCTTTCATGTTGTAGATTTAATTTGAAATGGTGTTAAACCATTAGATGTCCATTTATATGCAAGCATATTTTTCTTCGATTCCATGAAGTCATTGTATGAAATTGATCATATTCTCTATTTTGTTGTAAGGGCCTTATTGACCATCCCTGACGTGCACAAGATCCGTGCATGCTCTCCCTATCAGTATATTAGCCAATCATGTTCATGCATTGTATATTTTATGTAATTGACCTTTATTTGTTTTATCTCTTAGATGCATGTTTTAATAGCCATTTTCATGGCTATTTGGTTGAAACCAATATCTAGAGTATTCTTTGATTTGTAACGATTTTAAAATCGTTTACTGTTTCCCTCTAAGGGAAGCGGTAGTTTTCTCCATTGTTATCCTCCATATTTTTGTTGTTCTTTGTATTGAAAACACCGAATAGGTATATCACACCATATGGGTGCATGGGTCTTAATAATCATTCATAGAATGATGAACAATCGTCACTATTCTTTAACCATGTCACATCATTCACAGTGAATGATGGCATAATGATTATATCATTCCACTTTTACTTATGTTGGGACAATCACTAAGATCATATAACAATATGCCATTAGAACAAGATTTAATCATTCTTCAGAATGATTTCCATCATCGTTGATCCCAAGCAATGCTTGTAATGTTAGTGTTCACCAGTCTTTCTTGCATGCACATTATCATTCCCTAGAATGATACTTAAATATTTCCTTAGAACGATTATCATGAGCAAGCCTTACTAGCATTGCCGTTCGAGCAATGAAGGTTGATGATCAACATTCACAAAGGTTTCAGCTATAGTTACTATTAAGAATAAAAATGAAACATTTGTTCAATTGTTAGTCATTCCTTAGAATGATAGTTGCATGAATACATATTTTGTTATTGTCAACAACATGAATGTGGGTTTTTCCATAACCCAAACGATAATAAAATTGTTCCAACTTTATATGTGTATTATTATTTTAAATTGACAAGCATGTTTCAATTATTATTTTTACTTTGGACAAAATGATACCAGTATCGTTTAACTTATATATATATATCCAGAATGATAGTACCCTTGGATGAATACATGTAACTCTGGTCAACTTGAAATTGCATGTGAGACACATTGACACAGTAACATGCAAAATTTTGTAAACAACATGGTTATGATACAAATAGTGTACTAGTATGAAGTAACTGCTTTAAATTGAACTATTCTTTTACTTCTTTGAAAAAGACAAATTTACACTTTGTATAACTGTCAATTGATATGACAATCTAAGGCAACAAATTGAATGAAAGAAATATATTGTAATGGTTATTCATTTCAGAATGTATGTACAAATATATTAATTGAATTTGGCACATATGTGTATGCACATAGACCTTCGTCTATGTACATACACATACTTGTGATATACCTTCTTTTGTTACTTATTTTACTCATTTTATTCTATAATGCGAATTGATTTATGTTAAATATGAAGTGGTAGAATATGTTGAATGTAATTATTGACAAGTTAATGTATGAACTAAATAGATAATGAAATGATTAGAACCACTTGATTTATCCTTTTGAATTTCTCAAGTTGTTGAATGAAGTAGATTGAACTAATTTTCCATTGATATGAATTAGAGAATATTCTCTTTGTTAGTAGAATATCAACACCTAAGTAGACTAGAGCACCTTTGGGTAGATGCTGCTAGAGGGTAGATAGTTGCTAAGGAATCTACTTGTATTGTTGAAAGTAACCTTTCGGGACAGTGCCTAAATAGAGTTACAAAGGGTATAGGTTTTTCTTTATCCAAAACCTATCTCTTGTTGCAACATTTTTTTATGCTTGGCCAAGTAGTTAGCCCATTTTGTATGTATGGACTCATATGTGATGAATCTCTCTATCATTCCTAGTATAGATCTTTCATTTTTCTATTTATAGATAGAGATGCATATTGTTCTCTTGCATGAATCTCTCTATCATTCCTAGTAGTTCTTTATCCAAAACCTATCTCTTGTTGCAACATTTTTTTATGCATATTCATTGTTCTCTTGCTAAACTTTCCATGTAGGGTCAAGTATTCTTCGAGTAGGAAGAATTTAGAGGAAGTGTAAGCTTCGTGGTTGGGTGGTAAAGCGCCTTAGCCATGTTCTCATCGACCAATGGAAGAAAGCATAAAAAAGAAATCTTGGAAATTTTCAAGTAATCAAAGGATTATGATGTAACCTTGATGTAATTTGTAATTTGTATTGACTTTGTGGCCAAGTGAGCCAAGTAAAATTTGTTATTGTAATTGACATTTGGAAATGAATATATTCTAACTCATATTTTAATTAGACATGTGTTGCTATGATAGAAAATAGTTGCTTAATTTATGTATTTTTAAAATTCAATATTCATAATGTCATTTGCAATTAATATTTAAGTAATAATTAGAATGAGTTATTACATTTGGTATCAAAGATTAGGGTTCAGCTCTAGACCTTTTGAGTCCACAATGACCATGACTAGGGGATAGTTGACACTTTGACCAAATTTGAGTTGTCTTGAAGATTGAACAAACTTGGATTGAATGCAAGTATGGGAAGGTCTAAGTCAGGAAGAAAGAAAGGGAAGACTATTAAGACCTTGAAAAAGAAAGTCGTAGTTGAAGAGTATACCAAAAATGAGGTTCAATCCGAGATTCTCGATGATGAGACTTTAATTCAAGCCCACTCGGCTTAAGCTAGAGAGGGGCAAGAAGATTGAGGAGTTGAAGAGAACTCCTAAGATTAAGAAGATTTCTAAAATCAGAGATTGTCCTCTAGGGTGTGGACCAAACACACCCTTACTAACCAAGGAGGAAAAGGAGAGCTTGTGTGCTCAACCATCCTCTTCTAATAAAATTGATGTAAATTCTGACGAGGACCTAAAGGAGTGTCCTACCTCTAAGAATGAGAAAATTGAATAATGTAAAGAAGAATATTTTTCAAATAATGGCCCATGTGACCCATACTTAATATAAATAAAGCAAGATTTATTTTGTGTGTTCAAGTGAAGAACTCAAAAACATGTTTTATTGTGAATGGATGTGTATATATTTAATGAACGAGTGATATATACATGTGTATGTAGTGTTATGTGAATATGAAAAATTTACTTGTAGAACCCTGTGTTAAGTTACGGTAGATGTGAAATGTGATGCAGGTTGAGTGTGAGTCAGTATGGTGACCATTTGATAAGAAGTAGGTTGTAGTGGGTTAGACTATGGGTCAAACAAAAGGCTAGATAATGTTATAGGACTTCTAAATAGGCAAGATGCTCGTATGGAACACTTAGAACATGAGGTCTGAGTGGTACACAAGGACTAGATTCCCAAGAATGCAAAAGTCAATTAGGGAGGAAGCAGTCCAGGAGAAGGCCCTCGAGGTTGAATTGAGGAAGAACTAGGAAAGGATCTCAAAAGAGTAACACCACCTAAGTTTAATGGTAAAGCCATCAGAGCAGGAGCTTGGGCATGGATCATTGAGATGGAGAACTATTTTTTACTCCGTAACCTATTCGACCAGACTAAAGCCATGTGGGCTATGTATCAGCTTTCAAGAGAAGCAACTACTTGGTGGGACAATGAAAAGATAGAAAGGAATCTTCAACCTGGTGAGATTACTTGGGAGCTCTTCCTCTAATATTTTAGGAAGAGATGGTTACCACAACTCTTTTTTGATAAGAAGGTGACAAAATTCCAGAACCTAACTCAGGGGAGCATGACTGTGACCCAATACTGGGAAAATTTCACCAATCTACTAAAATGTGTTCCTCAGTATCAAGGAGATGAATATTTCCATATCCAAAAGTTCATATTGGGACTTAGACCCCACATTGGAGTAGAAGTGGACATGCATGATCCTCTCACCATGAATGAAGTCTTCTATAAGGCCACCAATCAGGAGAAAAAATTGTAGTAATGATCAAATTACTACAACAAATCAAATCCTAAGTTGTGACTTGGGAACAAGAAGTTTCAGAAAGGAGACAAGACCCACTAGATCCGTACTCTCAAGAGGGGAAGTGAGCCACAGAAGAAAGGTAAAGGTGGTAATGGTGGAAAGAGCAAGAAGGTAAACAACAAAAAAAGTAATGACGACCAAAAGTAGAAGGGCTTTAGAGAAGACAAGCCAGGAGGTCACAAAGGGCCTCGCAACAGGTGCTATACTTGTAAAGGTGATCATTATGCATCTAATTGTCTACAACGGTCAAAATCACGAAGGGAATGAAACTATCAGTTGTCTCAACATTATCAGATCCATGCTACAATGGATAACAAGCAGGTAGAGTATTAGGCTTCGCCAATCCAGTTGACAAGTAAATTCTATGGCCAAATTGTCTCTATTTTAATTGATACCAAATCTACTGAATGTTTCATAGATCCTAGAGTAATATCCAAGATACCTGGGTAAAATCACAAAGTTGTGTCACACTTCAACCAACTTATCAGCACAACTGAATTTAAGTATTTCTAACTAAAAATCAATTTTGTTCAAACATATGATCTAGTAAGATTCATTCTAGCTAAGTTAGATAATTCCACAACTTTTTCAACCAAAATTGTTGGCTAGAAATATATGTTCCACTTTGAGTCCAATTTATCAAAAAAATAAAATTATTTGAAAAACTTGAAGTTTCAATAACTCTTGCTTATGTAAATAACATTTAAAAAAAATATAAAATACCCTTTTGTATATCCATAAGTGTAGTTTTCAAAAATATATTTATTTTAATAGTTTAATTATTATTTATATTTATATTTTTTTATTTTTACTAAAAGTAGGTTTTGAACATAAAATATTAGGTTGATTACCATGCCAAGGAAAAATACTAAAACTTATTGAAAAAAAATAAAAAAAAATATGATGCACTAGATAAAAGAATCTATTTCAAGATGGAATATTTATTTATTTATTTTAGATAAATATTTATTTTGAAAGTTGACATCTGATGGAAACAACTATTTTTTGATTCATGCACAATTTAATATTTATTTAAAAATATATAGGCATTCGGTGCCATTTGAATATGCTCAGTTTCAAGATGAGCCAAAAATGATGTAAATTTGTTGTTATCAATATATTTCATGCAACTATGCTGCGTATTACGAATAAAAAAAGGAAAAAAATATATCCATGCACTAAAGTTTCAAGTTATAAATACACACAAAAAAATTGAAAGAAAAATTAAATAAAATTTACAATAAAAAGTTTAACATTTCATGCAACTTCATTTTTTAGCATTTTATCAACAACTAAATTATAGTGTTAATTTATTAAAAAACTAGTTTAAAATATTTTTTTAATTTTTTTTTAAATTACAAACATAAAATATACTAAAAAATACATATTTTACTAGTTTACATCATTTCAAAATTAAAAACATATATGCCACTTTTAAGTGACTCCAATTTAAAAGCTGGATCGGTATTGGTCGTTTCCTTTATAAAGTGTGACATAGCTTTGTGTTTTTACCCATCTATTAGACCTGTATACATGGAAAACTCATGGATAATCTAGTATGGAAACTGAGAAGAGCAGAGGGTATATATCTATCTCATTTGTAGCGAGTTAGAGATTCCAACCTTCCAGACCCAGGTCAACCTGTATGTGGCACCCTTAGGCTCATACAATGTAATTTGGGGATAAATTGGTTAATTGAGCATAAGTCTATAGTGAATTGTGAGGATAAGATAGTTAGTTGTTTGGATGATTATGAGAACCTAGTCAAGATCTATGTGATGCAAATACCCTTAGAGCTTAGATAGATCTCATCTACGCAGCTTAAAAAGGATCATTGAAAGGGATGTGTTATTTATGTTGTGCATATCAGTGACCTTGATAGCAAAAAATTGTATCTAGATGATTACCCTATCCTTAAGGAATTTCAAGATGTATTCCCCGATGAAATCACAAAGTTGCCTTTGAAATGAGAATTTGACTTCTCTATTGACCTAGTACTGGGAGCTAAGCCACAATCCAAAACACCATATCGGATGACCACTGCCAAACTCTATGAGTAGAAGGCCCAGTTAATGAAGTTGTTGAACAAAGGGCTCATAAGACCTAGTGTGTCTCCTTGGGGAGTACAAGTTATCTTTGTAAAGAATAAGGATGGAACCTTGCATCTGTGTATAGACTATCAGATGTTGAACAAGGTGACCATCAAGAATTGATATCCACTCCCAAGGATCAATGAGTTGTTTGACTAGATGAAGGGAGTGACAATGTTCTCTAAAATCAATATGAGGAAAGGATACCATCGATTGAGAATAAAGGAAGAAGACATTCTGAAGACTACCTTTTGAACTCGACATGGACATTATGAGTTCACTATGGTACCTTTTGGCTTGACCAACACACCTACAACTTTCATGAATCTCATGAATAGTGTGTTCAGAGACTACTTGGATGCTTTTGTTTTGATTTTCATAGATGACATCCTAGTTTAATCAAAGTCTATTGAAGAGCATGATAGGCACTTGAGGATAGTTTTACAATGTTTGAGAGAGAAGAAACTCTTTGGGAAGCTATCCAAGTGCTTGTTTTATCAAGACAAGGTGTACTACCTAGACCATATTATTTCAGTTGAGAGAGTCTCTATAGACCCTAAGAAGATTAAGGTGATTGTGGAATGGCCAATGCCTTAGAATGTGATAGAAGTTCATAGTTTCATGAGCCTCACAAGATACTGTAGAAAGTATGTGCAAGGATTTCTCCCATATTGTGTCTCCAATCATGTCACTCCAAAGAAAAGGAACACAGTTTGAATGGAGTGAGAAGTGTCAACAAGCATTCCAACTCTTGAAGGAGAGGCTCACGATAGCCCTAGTGTTCGCCATCCCTCATCCTAATGGAAGATTCATTGTAATCATAGATGCTTCAGGAGAGGGAGTGGGAGCAGTGATAATGTAGGATGGACAAGTGGTAGCATATGAATCAATCAAGATTAAACAAAATGAGGTGAACTATACGCCGCATGACTTAGTGTTGGCCGCAATAGTTCTTTCTTTGTAGATGTGGAGACACTATCTCTTGGGAAATCCGTTTGAGCTCAAGACATACCACTTGGGATTGAGATACATTTTTTACTTAGCCAAATGTTAATATGCGCTAGAGAAGGTGGTTGGGATTACTTAGTGAGTACGAATTTAGAATTGAATATATAAAAAGAAAAGAGAACATAGTGGCTGATTCTCTTAGTAGACGAAGACACCTAGCAGCCATGATCTCGACAAGGTCCAATCAAACATCAGGTGACACAAAATTTGTAAGGGGGTGAGCACTTTGAAAGAGTGAAGAGTGCCCTAGTAGAGAATCCATCAGATCATTGGTTTAATGGGCATGAGTTTGAACCAGATGGAATTTTGAGATACCAGAAAAGGATGTACATTCCAGAATCTGAAGAGCTGAGGAAGTTGGTTCTAGAAGAAGTATATAATGCACCTTATTCAGGACACTCGAGAGTCTCCAAGATGATCGTAGAATTGAAAACTCTGTACTTTTTCCCTAAAATCAAGAAGGATGTAGTTGAGTATGTAGCCAAATGCTTAGAATGTCAGTGAGTCAAGGCTGAACATGCACATCCAACATGGCTTTTGTATCCTCATGACGTACCTAAGTATAAATGGCATGTGACTAGTATGGACTTTGTACATGGGTTACCTTTGAGAAAGAGCCAACATGATGTTATCTTGGTTGTGGTCAATAAGCTGACCAAGGTGGTGCGCTTCATCCCAGGGAACCTTAAGGATGGATCGTTGACCCTGACCAAGAGATTTTTCCAAGAGATCTTCCATTTACATGGAGTGCCAAAGACTATCATTTATGATAGGGACACATAGATGACCTCAAGATTTTGGATGAACTTGAATGTCGTATTGGGAACCAAGTTGAATTTCAGCTCGGCTTACCATCCTCAGATCGATGAATAGATGGAGAGGGTGAATCAAGTAATTGAAGACCTCCTTCGAATGTATTGCATGGACTAATAGTATAAGTGGGAAGAATACTTACCATTGGTAGAGTTTTCTTACAATAAAACCTATCACTCATCTCTAGGTATGGCACCATTTGAAGCTCTTTATGGGTGGAAGTGTCGTACACCCATCAATTAGGATAGAAGGGAAGACATGATCATAGTAGGTCCTTAAATGCTCAAGGAGATGGATGAATAAATGAGAGTTATTAAGGGCAAACTAAAGGAGGTAGCAAATAGGCAAAAGAGTTATGCCAACAAGAATATAACTTTTAGACAGTTTTCATTGGGGATAAAGTCTTCTTGGGAGTTAGGCCTCAAAAGTTCCATTACCTTTGGAAAGTCTTCCAAGTTATCCCCAAGATATGTGGGTTCCTTTGATGTCTTGGAAGTAATCAACCGAGTTGCTTATAGAATTGCTCTACCACTTGCTCTAGCTCAACTTTATAATGTGTTTCATTTTTCCTTGCTTAAGCCATATTATCCTAATGTAGCTCATGTGCTCGATTGGTAAAATTTTAGGTACAGGACCCAGGAGTGGTGCTAGTGGATCCCATTAGAATCTTGGATAGATGCAACGTTAAGTTGAAGAGTAGAGACATTACTTATTTTAAGGTCAAATGGGACTAGTATTTAGAAGATAGTGCTACTTGGGAGGATGCAAAAGACATAGAATGCTCCTTCCCACATTTTCTTTCTTAAAACGAGACTCTTGTTATTTTATATATACTATTGTTTGAATATTTTGGATTGAATTATGTGTTGTTTTGGCTTGGAAACAATATGAAATGATGTTTAAAGAGATATATATGATCTAATTTGATTAATTAGACATCGGGATGATGTTTCTTGCAAGAGGGGAAGGATGTCATATCCCAAATTTTTATTGCATTTAAATTATAATATGTTAAATTGAACAATTGAGGAAATTCAATATGTTGAATGAAAAAATTGATATTTTGAAAATGTTTGAAAGAAGTTGACTATCTTTTGACTATGTGATCTTTTGAACTATCTTATACTTTATCGTGATTCAAAGTTACCGATGAACTATGTAAGTGAAAGTATGCACAAATGTAGGAAATAGGTCGAAGGACAAGAACATGGTTGAGGTAGGATCATTTAGCCAGATTGAACGGTAAGCTTGAAGGAATTTGGGCACACACACCACTAAACAACATGATATCTGCATTTAAAATTTCATTTAGAAGATTATATTGATTTGATTCAAAATAATTCAATGATTAAAAAAAATAGGCTTGTGGAATGTTATACATGTGATTTCTTATTCAATTCATCTATTTTGATCTCATGTTTTTGAAATTTAGAAGAAAACGATAGCATGGTTAAACATATAGGTATGCATTTAAAAAGGCATACTTAAAAGATAAGAAAACAAATTAATTTAGAAGTTATCATTTGAGTAAAATAAAAGTTCATTCTTTATTTAAAAGTGATTAAACACTATATTGTTATAAAATAAAATAGTGATATATATATATATATATGCATACATGTATATAAACATATATATTCCTTATAAAAATAATATGGGATTGAATTTATCAAATATTATTGTTGAATTCAAATGACATTTGTAAATAAAATAAAACTTTTAATAAAATCATAAAGAAGATATTATGGTAGAGTGGTCTGCATTTGAATTGAAGGCTAAGATTTTTGAATGCAGTAGTGGGCGAATAATTAATGGTAATAATGAAGTGAAATGGCCCATTAATTGAGAAAACAGGTAAGGGAGGACATGTTACCATTTTTGTGATACAAAATTCTTGCAAGGAATTGAGGAGAAGACTGACTGAGGCGATGAGGACTGAGGAAAAAGAAGGAAAGAGAATCGACCCAATTGGAAGAGGAAAAAAGCCAAGGAAAAAGCCCACAAATCAGAGGTAAATCGATGGCTTTTCTATTTTCTTGATTTCCCAGTTTAGACTATTCAAAACTTGCATTTCCTTTCATATTGTTGATTTCATTTGAAATGGTGTTAAACCATTAGATGTCTGTTTATATGCAAGCGTATTTTTATTTGATGTCATGAAGTTATTGTATGAAATTGATCATATTCTTTGTTTTGTTGCAAGGCTTTTTTGGCCATCTTTGGCATGCACAAGATCTATGCATACTCTCCCTATCAACATGTTATTCAATCATGTTTATGCACTGTATGTTATATGTAATCACCCTCTATTTGTTTTATCTCTTGCATGTGTGTTTCAATAGCCATTTTCATGGCTATTCAATTGAAACCAATAGGTAGAGTATTCTTTGATTTGTAACAATTTTAAAATCATTTACCACTTCCCTCTAATGGAAGCGGTAGTCTTCTCCACTATTATCTTCCATATTTTTGTTGTTCTCTATGTTGACAAGACCAAACAGGTATACCACACCATATGGGTGTGTGGGTCTTAGTAATTATTCATTGAACAATGGACAATCGTCACTATTATTTAACCATGTCGCATCATTCACAATGAACAATGGCAAAATGATTGTATCATTCCAATTTTACTTATGTTGGCATGATCACTAAGATCGTATAATAGTATGTCATTAGAACAAGATTTAATCATTCTTTAGAATGATTACCATCATCGTTGATCCCAACTGATACTTGTAATGTTAGTGTTCACCAGTATTTCTTGCATGCACATTATCATTCCCTGAAACGATACTTATATCATTCCTTAGAATGATTACCATGAGTGAGCCTTACTAGCATTGTCATTCAAGCAATGAAGGTTGATGATTAGCATTCACAAAGGTTTCGACTATAGTTACTGTTAATAATAAAAATAAAAAGTTGTTCGATTGTTAGTCATTCCTTAGAATGACAGTGGCATGAATATATATTTTGTAACTGTCAACAACATGAACGCAGGTTTTTCCATAACCTGAATGATAATAATTTTTTTTCAAATTTATATGTTTATTATTATTTTAAATTGACAAGCATTTTATTCAATTCTTTTTTTTAATTTGCACAAAATGATACCAGTATCGTTTAACTTATATATATCCAGAATGATAGTACCCTTGAATGAATACATGTAACACTAGTTAACTTGAAACTATATATGAGACGCATTGACATAGTAACATGCAAAATTTTATAAACAACATGGTTACGATACAAATAGTGTACCAGTATGAAGTAACTATTTTAAACTGAACTATTATTTTACTTCTTGGAAAAGGAAAATTTACACTTTGTATAACTGTCAATTGATATGACAATCTAAGGCAATAAATTGAACAAAATATATTTTTTGTAATGGTTATTCATTTTAGAATGTATGCACAAATATATTAATTAAAGTTGGCACATATTGTATGCACATAGACCTTCATCTATGTACATACACATACTTGTGACATACCTTCTTTTGTTACTTATTTTACTCATTTTCTTCTATTATGTAAATTGATTTACGTTAAATATGAAGTGGTAGAAGACATTAAATGTAATTATGTGAAAAGTCAAAGTATGAACTAAATAGATAGTGAAATGATTAGAACCACTTGATTTATCCTTCTGAATTTCTCACGTTGTTGAATGAAGTAGACTGAATTACTTTTCCGTTGATATGAGTTAGAGAATATTCTCTTTGTTAGTAGAATAGCAACACCTAAGTAGACTAGAGCACCTCAGAGTAGATGCCACTAGAGGGTAAATAGTTGCTAAGGAATCTACTCGTGTTGTTGAAAGTTACCTTCCGGGATGGGTTTCAAAATGGAGTTACAAAGGGTATAGGTTTTTCTTTATCCATAACCTATCTTTTGTTGTTGCAACTTTTTTTATGCTTGGCCAAGAAGTTAACTCATTATGTATGTATGGAATTATATGTGATGACACTCTCTACCATTCCTAGCATAGATCTTGCATTTTTCTAACTATAGATGGAGATTCATGTTGATGTTATGCACACACTAGATTCCACCTTGCAGATTTCTCTCTTGCTAAAATTTTCGTGCAGGGTAGGGTATTCTTCGAGTAGGAAGAATTTTGGGGAAGCGTAAGCTTCATGGTTGGGTGGTAAAGAACCTTAGCCATGTTCTCATCCACCAGTGGAGGCGAGCATCAAAAGGAAATATTGGAATTTTTCAAGTAATCAAAGGATTATGAGGTAACCTTGATGCAATTTGTATTTTGTATTAACTTTGTGGCCGAGTGAGCCAAGTCAACTTTGGTATTGTAATTGACATTTGAAAATGAATATATTTTGACTCATATGTTTATTAGACATGTATTGCTATGATAGAAAATAGTTGCTTAAATTATGTCTTTTTAAAATTCAATATTCATAATGTCATTTGCAATTAATATTCAAGTAATAATTAGAATGGGTTATTACATTCAACCATTGATTTTCGTGAGAAAATATTTATCACCTGACTTAGGAGATATTAAAGTCTTTGATACTCCATGGAAATGATAATCACCTAGATCGAGGGGCTGATCACCATGATGAATCCAAAGGCTTAAGTCATAACTTAAGTGACCTTCAATTGCCGATAGCCAGTCAACGATAAAATATTATTTTGGGTGTCATGAATTTAAATGATTTAATAAGTAATAAAATGTCAACCATTGATTTTTGGAAATCTAATGGTTCTAGTGTTATTCTGAAGGTTTGAATTCACAATTCTAGTGCTTCAAACATCTACTTCTAGAATGCAACTACAACCATCCATCAAAAATTAATCCAATGGTTGTGGGTTATATTAATTTATGCTAACATCTAGCTTCAAACATAATAAATATGTTGACTCTTGTCCCCATTTCAGATACTTTATGAAGGAATTTGGATGTGTGGAAAATGTGTCCAAGAATAGAACAATATGTAGCATTTGATATTTTCACCACCCACGCTATGATTTTTTACTGGCATACCAGTTTATTTCGCCAATGAATTTTTTATTGGTTTTAGATTATGTTTAATTTGCCAATGTTTTTAATTCATTTGAAAATAGGTTTAATTAGCCAATGAAAATATTATTCTAGTTTGAAACATTTTTTAATCGTCAAAAAAAATATTTTATTTGTTTGAGTACAAGTTTAATTTGCTAATAGAAATATTTTATTGGTTTGAAAACATGTTTAATTTGCCAATGGAAATATTTTATTGGTTTGAAAATAGGTTTTAATCGCCAATACAAATATTTTATTGGTTTTAAAAAATTGTAATTCGCTAGGATTTTCCACAAACTTCTAGCGATTACAAAAGATTCGCCAATTGAGATTTTTTTTCTCGAAAAATAAAAAAATCACCAATAACATTAATATTTTTTTCAAGAAGTATACATGATTCGCCAGGATTTTACACCTTCGCCGAGGGGGGGGGGATTCTTAAAGTTATCCCCAGTATCCAAATAATGTAACATTGTGCCTTTATTATTATTTTTTTATTTTGGAACATTGCTTTGGATATCAATAAGTCTTACCTTGTAGTCTTTAAACTTTTCCATAATTGGGTGTAAGTAATTTTAATTTGGAATGGACACACTACTGAATCTTGACTTCTATGTAAACATATCTTCATTAATTTCATCCAGTTTTCCAGGCAAATTAGAAACTTCCTTTTCAAAGGTGATCAGATGTGTTGACATGTGTATATTTTTTTTTATTGCATTACAATCAAAATTATCCTTATTGTATATTTATTTTGATGTCATATCTTTGAAGTATTTTTCAATAGTGGCATAATCTGACAAACTAGCCTCATCATCCTTCAAGATATCAACATCAAATGATAAGTAGTTGATTTTAATATTGTAGACACCTAAAAATGTCTACCACATTCTTCTAAATTCATCATTTCTCATCACCGTCACTCATCACCCCTTTCATGACTATTAATTGAATAATTTTTAATTTTTTGATTATACTAACCAATTTCCCACATTAATTAAATAATTTTTAATTAATTAATTAATTTTAATCATCACTATTAATTAAATAATTTTTAATTATTTAATTAATTTCAAATTATTCTTCCATTTCCATAATTAAATATTTTTTTAGGGCAATGGGCCTAGCTCGATTGGCTAAAGCATCCTGTTGTAGGCAAGTGGTCACGAGGTCTAGTCTCCCCCAAACTTGTGGTACCAAAGGGCATGTCGCACCAGCGCCACTAGTCACGTGAAAAAAGTTTACTAGGCGCACTTCAGTTTATAGGGGGCAGATACTCGACCGATTCTTGTAGTCTAATAATATATATATATATATTAAATATTTTTTAATTATTTAATTAAATATCCTTTACTTATTTATTTACATATTTTTAATTATTTAATTAAATCTTGCATTGTCCTCTATCCACGTAATTAAATAATTTTTAATTATTTAATCAAAGCATGTATTCGTCTCATATCCTATAATTAAATAATTTTTAAGTATTTAATTAGCTAATTGTTCCTCCAAAATTAAATAAATTATTTAATTTATTTAGTTTACGACATTCCTCTAAAAATAAATAAAATAATTATTTTATTTATTTCCTATTAATAGAAAATCCTATCTTTATTCTTCTAACCCTAAATTTAGAGACCAAAGCTAAATTTAGTGATCAATGCTAAAATTGGTGAGTTGATTGAACTTCAACCCTAGTTCACTCTCACTCACTCCACTTCATCTCTATATGAAGCCTCATGCACATTCCTCCTAATCTCTCAACAATCATCATCCATTGATCTCATTTCACATCTCATACTATTGATTTGATATCCTTGAAAGCTATAAATCAACCATTAATTGATCATTCAATCCCTCCTCAAATTTGATAAATTTTGCATCCATACTACACATCATTTATCTCACTTTTTCTTGAAAAGGTTATGCTAAGGTTTTATGAGCAATCCACATGTCATCATAATAGCATATTTTTATACTTTATAATGGAGTAAGGCTATGCATTTTCCATGGAGGTAAAGTAGATTAGATTAGTTTCATTGACGTTATTATGGCTTTGATTTTAATGTGCACATGCTTCACTAAGATTAGGTATATGTGATCATTGGATTTAGATTCTTGATTATTTCAATTGTCTCTTATTTCATTGAATTCATTGATTGTCAATTTATTCCAATTCATATATCAATTTATTCTAGTTCATCTATGGTGTTTGGGAAAAGCCTAAGGTCGGGGTTTTCTCTTTGTTTTCATGAAAAATCCCAAGTGTTTTATCTTACGCCTTGGGTGGGATCTATTTGGCCGTTACTTTTTGAGGAGGGTTTTAAAACAACTTATGCCCCATCTCTTCATCTAGGATGGGTCCCTTTTGATCTATTATTTTATTTCCTGTGCCTGACTTTATTATTTCCTAAGTCTAGGATGGTCCCGTGCTCCCTTGTTTATAAACAACTTATGTCATTGTTTATCTTTAGCCTAGTGATGTCCCCTTGTTCTTTTAATAAATGTTTTATATTTTGTAGAGGGACAAGTTTGTGTGACTATAGATCAATTACCATTTGATCTCAATCATTCCCCGCCATCCCGTGATGACCCCACCACACTATTTTGGTTGATCGCGATATCATGGGTGAGCGCCATGTGTCTCATCTGGTGAAGCCAAAGAGATTGATAGAAATACTTGAATACATTTATTTGGATTTATAACATTATGTTGTGGGTTAATAAAGTAGTTATGAGATGCACGTGCTTCAAATCAATGAAGATGTCACAATCTTGACAGGAAAGGTACTCGATGGTTAATGAGAAAGTTGGCAACTGTGCTAAACGAACATGATTGTCGATGCTTGAGATCCATGGTTGCTCACCATTGCATGATTAGAAGTTGCATGATCTTTATTGATCTCGATATCACGGGCGAGCGCCACGTGGATTTCCTTGACAACGCAGAATATGGTGGGCCCTTATCACCACGGTGGAGATCATGTCAGTTTTTTTTGAAGGAAGTCATTCGATGATACGACCAAAGTGAAGGATCAATGACTAGTATTTGAATTTTCATCAAATGTGATTGGAGCCATTGGAACAGTGCCCGAGTGAGCTTTAATGGTGGATGAGACGTCTATTGGCATGATTTGATCAATATAAAGCAACCATTTTCCTACTTTATTGTGTCACAAAGCATTCAAACATTTTTGCTGAGCAGTCTCAAGGCCGAGGACAAATTTACAAGTTGTTAAAACAAAGATTAGGGTTTCTACAAGCACAAAGCCATAAGTTGATTTATGTATCTCTTGGTTAATTTGCAATCTGAATTTGGGGGAAATTTGTTATGTGTTTGTCGAGGGGCTTGTTGATAATTGTTTTGGGCTATAGGTTAATTGAATTGTGGGAAATTGCAAGGTTCTATTCTGTAATTTCATATTTCTATTTAGCCCTAGTTTGTTTGAAGTTTGAAGTAGCAAGGAAACCCTAGTTTATCTAGGATGGCACCGTCAAAGCAGAATTCTAGCCAGATTGATTATTTAAATAGAAACCTATATGATGATTTACTGGATCAATTTCCCTTGTCAACGAATGATAGGAAGAAGGGGCTGGTCTTGATGTGAGGAAAAACCCTAGGGGAGGGATTAGTATATAATTGTTCCAACATAGCCAATGCTAGGGTTCCTCTTACAGGTTTAGAGATGTTCAGATTATGATTTGGACAGAGGAATTTCCCTACCCCTTTTCGAATGGTTGGATGTATGATATGGGGAAGCTGGTAGTACCGAATGTGTTCCCTGATGTGGACTTGCTCAGGGCAGTGGTTGCATGATATGACTCTGTTGAATGAGTGATTAGAGATAGTGATGGAAGGGTTATGTTGAGCATTAACAAAGAAGAGTTTCAACAGGTTTTTGATCTGAGTGAGCCCAGTATGTTGTTGGTTCCTATTGATCTTGAGGAGATGAAACTAGAGTATGGGAAGTTGAAATCAATTTTCAGAGGTAAGTTGCTCCCACCTCATTTGGCTAAGGAAGGAGGTTCAAAATTCTATATTAGCCCTAGTGACCAAGAACCTTTCAGACTGAACTGCTTTTCAAATCATTTCTTGGCCACCTTTTAATCATTGTGCCAAATTTTGGGTTTTAATCCCAACACGGTGATGCCTATTGCTTACATGTTTATGGGGGTGCAAATACAACAACCTAATTTCTCAGTGATATATGATTTTGCTTCCTTTTTGGTCAAAAAGATACATGAAGGGTTGTTAAAGTTGCAAAAAAATGATGCAGGCACTCCATTCTTCTAGTATTCCATGTTGATGTACATGTTCTTGTATAAGAATGTTGAATTATTCTCTGAGAAGATGGAGTTAAGGCAGTTGGTTAATGGAAAAAGATTGCCAGTGCAGGTATGGATTGCAAATTTATCATATAACAAGGGGAATGCTAGTTATGTGCAGTTTGACAACTATTTTGCTTCCATATTGAGAGCCAGGCTCATGGTGAATGTACCTAGAATTCCTGAGGAGTTGCATGATTTCCTCAGACCAAAGGGGAGGAAGCAAGAGTTGAAGGTTTACCACAACTAGGGTGATATTATTCCATACCCAGTCAACATTGTTTTGAGGGTGTATAGTTTTCAAGGGACCCATCATATATTGCCATACAATGTGCCACCAAGAGTGGGATTTGCAGAGGTTATATGGAAAATTGGTTGTATCCATGAGGACAACCTTACTGGAAAAGGTAAAAGAACATTTTTCCCGAACTATACTATGGTGTCAGATTTAGTCTTTTCGAAAGGAGGCTGGTACATTTTGGATTTTCTTTTTGAAGAATACCATTTGAGGTGTGGTCCCAAGCGGAAACATGATCTTGAGGGCTTCTTCACCCTTTTCAGACAAAGGATAAAAGGTGGTAATTTTGTGCATGAATTTAACTTCCCTGATGACCTGATTAGAAATGAGTTTGATCTAATAAGTAGACAAGAATTGAACAAGGAGAAATGGATACCTTATGACAATCTATTGGCAATTGTGCACAAAATGGATCCAAAGTATGATCCATTGATGGAGTTCAGTCCATATCATAAGAAAATTGACTTTTTGATGGAAAAATTTGAAGAAATCATAGGCATCTTGATGGCCAAGAAGATAAAATTGGAGTTGGACCTGGGCATACATGAGCAAGATGTTAGGCCACTTGAAGAGAGGCCAACCTACCAACCTTCAAAGAACTGGCCTATCTACAAAAGGAAAAGAAATGATAGCAGTGATGAGGAAGAAGAGGATAGAAAAGGAAAAAAATAATGAAATTGCCTACACAACTAGGTCCAAAGCTCAAAACACCAGGGGTAATTAAGATTATTGATTTGGAATCATCACCCAAGAATAGTCCATCACCACCACCATCAGAGCCAAGCCCTAAGAGGAAAAATATTGAGAAATCATGAGAGAATTTGGTGGGTTAAATTGTTCACTGACTAGGACATGTAGATGGGTATGCCTTCTCCTCCTAGGCCAGATGAATCGGTTCTCTTCGATCTAGATATGAAAGGAAAATGTGTGCAAGATGATAAAATAGAAGCATGTAAGGAGTTTCTAGATGATAATGCATTTGTAACAACTCCAGTCTTCTTGCAACTAGTGTGGAGAATTAAATTGGAAGAGTATCAGGAAAAGTGCAAGAAGAGAAGAGAATTGAGACCTGACAGGTTAGACCAGGAGAATGACGATGAAGTGAAAGCTGAATTGATGAATGAGTTCAAGAGCATCACTTTTGAGGAGGGGAGAAAACTGGTAAATCAAGCTGGTGTCTTGATTTTTCCTAAGTGGGACATTGTAGATGCAATAGATTTCAATGCTATTATGAAGTCCAAGAATCCCTTGCAAGATTCTGAAGAAGAGGTCAAGGCAGCATTGCAAGATTTTTCCTTTAGTGAAGAATACAAGACTTTGGCAATTTGGGCTTTGGCCCCTCAAGGGATAAAGCCCAATATTACTGATATTAACCCAAACCTAAGAGGAGGGTTCATAATAAAGAGAGCTTCAGAGACCTCAACCACACATGCCACTAATTTGACTGTGAATGTGGCCAAATTGGCCCAAAAGACTACTGAAAGAGAGGAGGCTAAAAAGAAAAGCCTAATGGAGAAGTACAATTTCATAATTGGAGAATATAGCAAGGTGCAACAAAGGAATGTTGAGCTGCAGACTGAGGTGGACAGGTTGAAGTACAGGCAGATTGGGGAGACATCAAGTGCTTTAGGAATCAAAACATTGCCTTCCACATCAGGGTCGGTGCCTCCTACATCTCCCATTGTTTCTACACCAGGGTCTCCCAACCAAACTCCTTCACTCAGCCCTACTTTAGAGCCAATTGATGAAGAAATAGAATGATTTTTTGATCCTACAAAGAAGTAGCTAATGCAAAAAATTGCAAAGTTACAGAAATCCTTGAAGGTAAGTGAGGAGGGAGTACTTTTAAAGAAAGAGGAGATTGTTAATGTTGTATTGAGACATTTGAATGAGAAGGTTAATGACAGATTTTCATCTATGTATTCTTCATATTCTTTATTATTGGATGCAATAAAGAACATTGATAGTGATCAGGAGGTAGTAATACCATTAATTGAAAAATGGATCCCTAGGGCCAATGACTTAGACATAATGTATAAGGCCTCAAGGTTTGATATAAAAAATAGGCCCCAATCATTAAGTCCTACTCAAGTGTTAGTTAAGTCATTGCAAGGATTTCAGGCCTTGCCAGATGATTTGAGTAGGAAGATCAAAGAGTTGGTGAAGAAATTTGATGATTGGAGTGATACATTGTTAACTGACATAATTGATGAGCAAGGAAATATCAGGTTACTCCAACAGTGGCAGGATCAGGCAAATGAGGTCATCAATGCTCAAATTAGATTAATTTGTGATGACTCAGATTATGATTTATTGGTGAGTTGTATGGACAAAATTATCAGCACCAACTCATTCTTGGAATCTTTTGAAAGATAAGCAAATCAGGTGGCAGTTAATTATACGCCATATAATGTCAAGGTAAATAAGGTAGTTAGTTATAATTGGCCAATTGATGAAGAGTACCAGCAGTGGGTAAATGTATATTTAACTGAGGAGGAATGAAACAAAGTAGGCTGCTAACGGTTAACAAATCAGCTGTTGTAGTTACTACAAATTCTGTTTTTTTCTTGTGACAATATTAGGCATGGGATTCTTCAAATTTTGTTGCTGCATCAACCTTTCTCAACGGGCAAGATAAACAAGAAGATTCTCTGGGGAGATTTTTGTTGTAACAAATTTTTGAAATATCACAAGGTGGTCCATGTCGTTGGTGACATGTGTACTCTCTGGCTCGATGCTTGTTGCTTCTTCATTTTCTATAAGAAGGATTTCAAGGCCAAAAGTACGGCTTAGCAAGTTATATTTTTTTGGTCGAGTCTAGGTGAAGTTGCATAGCAAATTGTAAAGTCTGGTAGATTTTTAGAGAAAATGCAATTTAGGTTTTGAGTCATTTTGTAGTAGGTTTTGAACTCATGGAGATTTGATGTTTTATGATAGTACTGACATTTGAATTGAAATGATTAATTCAAACTCATGTCTCTCCATTGTACAAGCATATCTAAATTTTGAATAAAATGATCAAGGGTTGTTTCATTCATCTCATTGTTGTGGTGTGTATGATTCTTGTTTTAGCTTTAATTCAAAGAATTAATTAAAATGCTTGAATGGGATTGTAGGTGGATATGTTTTGTATAAGGATTTGAGAAGTAGTATTGGGTTAGAATGCAGATTGATGAGATTGTAAGGTGATGTTATCAAGGATCTTATATGTCATGTGTTAAATCTATCATAAACCCTTAGATTCTTATGAATTTTACTCCTCCAATGGATATATGACACTCATCTAAGTTGGTCTTATTTGTGAGGTTCAATATTTGTTTGTCTTTACCTAGAGCTTGCTACAAATTGAAAATAATGACTATCTTTTACTGTGAAGTATTTTTGTAGTTATCTCATGCTCCAAATAGTTTATATTATTGATGAACAACCAATTCTATTTAGAATTATCATATTTTGTGGAGCTATTAAATGAGATTATCTTTTGTTGTTAGTTTTGTTTATGATAATGGTGTAGAGGTTGTAAACGCATTAAGGGATCACCCTCTTGGGTGTTGCAGAGCCCAATGTGTAGGAGGTCTTTAAAATCCTCATTAGTTGGTCCAGGTCCTTCGAGGTGCCCTTGATTGGAGTTGGGAATTCCATAGGTAGATTAGAAGATCAACCTGGTTACAATAAAAACAACCAAAAATATGGCGACTCTATTGGGGATGTTAATTTCAATATTTATTGTCAGTGTATCGGTTATCCATTTTGCATAGAGTTATCATCATATTTCTATGATTTGAAGGTCGAGCTCGTGGTTTTGTGTTAGGTTTGTCCATATCTTTTGTTGTTCAAAGCGTTTTGAAGTCATTGGTAAAGTACATTGTACATTGTCAATACAAATTTCTGAAGGTTTTTTGAAATTCACCAAGTATCTTTGGATATTTGGTTTTCCCAAGATAATTGGGTGGTGACTCTGAAGTCTCTACACTAGTGTGCATCTTATTTTGAAGATTTAATATAAAATTGAAGGATCTTTTGGAAAATTATGCAGAATGAAGAACACCAGGTCATTCATGAAGAATCACTCGGAACAAAAATTAGAAGGTGAACTTCCTAAAACAAAGAAGAAGGACTGGATAAAGAAGAGACCAAAATCTAGCAATGTTGCTCCCGCATCACAGAATCTTTTACACCCTATCCTTGAAACTCTTGAAGAAGTGTCTAAAAATTCATAATCAGATAGTTGTGGATTTTTTGATGCACTATTTAATAACCAGTTCAAGAGGATGTAACATGTCAAAATAAAGGACCTGTTAGTGTCCAATATGCTTAAAAGAGAAGAGGTAGGAGTAGAAGTTGAAGCCATCATAGAGAAAGCACCAGTGATGTGCCTCCTCCTCCTACTGAGGATGATGGAAAACCTTTATTGTATGAATATGTATTTGAAGATGTCAATCTAATAGATCTAAGTGATACATTGAGTTCTGACATGAATTTGCTTGACTCTAATAATGTTTTTGGAGACACTGACTCCTTAAGGTGGGAGATCCAAAAGAAAGCTAAGCTCATAATGAAAAAGGAAAAGGAGAGGGAAATAGAATTGATGCATGCTATGATTGAAAGGGATAGGTTGATTAGATAATTGGCTACAATGAAGATCTTGAACCAAGAAAAACCTGAGCTAGATGTTGAGGGCCCTATCGTACGTGAAATTGTTGATAAATAGAAAACTTGTGTCTAGGGTAAGTCCTGTAGGTAAAGTTGATGCCCAATCAAAACCTGTAGACCCAAAACCCTCAAACCCTATTAAGCCTCAACCAAGTTATCCAAACCCTAAACCTGTCTTAGACAAGGGGAAACAAAAGGCTGAGGGGATTAAAATAAGTGAAAAGGTGACTTCCCACCCTCCTAAATGAGATCTCCCACCACATGTATCATTACAACCTAAAACTACCTTAGAAAAGGTTAGAAGGGAGGGTGAGGCTCTTCCAGAAGAGTTGGAGAGGATAGAGATTGAGGCTGCATATATAGAAATGAAGAGGAAAATAAGTTTTCTAAAGATGTCAAACATGGATGAGGTTACACAAGTTGCAACCTCAACAAGTCACCAAGATGCCTTGAAACATGGTCCTAAAACCAATATGGATTCCACCACAAACAATTTTGGCCTAAAGGTTCATGCAACTAGGTTTGTAAATCTAAATCAGGATGGCCCTAAGGTACAAATTTTAGGATCTGGTGTTGATTCTTAGAAGACTGAAGGATTATTCCAAAGAAGACCTATACAGTTGGAAAGGTATAGGCAATTATTCTTTGATGGTATTCAAGGTTACCCAAACCCCATCCCTGATGATCTAAGAGAAAAGATGAGTAAGTTTGTTGGCAATAATGTCATGACAACAGAGGAACACTTAAAAGCTTTTATGGATATGCTAAATGATTATGAGGTAGAGCATGGAGATGTTGTAATGAAATTGTTTGTACAAACTCTGGTAGAAGATGCAAGGGATTGGTACAAAGGTTTTACTAATGCTAGTATTGGTTAATGGGATGAATTTGAAGTGTTTCAAGGAACAATACAGTGATAAAACCAATGCTAGTTTCATGTTGAATGAGTTTAATAATATCAAGAAGTCATTAAATGAGCCCATGAGAGAGTTTAACTTAAGATTCCAAAAAACAATGTATAAGTTGTTCCAGGTTTTGAGGCTTGATGAAAATGTCTGTCTAACTACATATTTCAATGCTTTTGACGCTAAAATGGCATATCTCCTCAGAGATAAAGACCCTCAAACTATGAGGGATGCATTCAGGGTGGCTATAAATATTGAGAGTAATATAAGAGCTTCTAGGAAATATAGAACCCACACTTTTAAAAAAACCTAAGGATAAGAGTGAGAAGGTTTTCGCTGCAAAGCCTAAGGATGCTAAAAAATGGGATAAGGTCTTCAACACTTTGAAAGACATAAAGTATACTATTTCCAACCAAGAAAAGGGTATAGGAAATTAAAAACAACAGTATAATAAGAATGACAGACCGCCCAGGTTGCAAAATTATCCTTATAACACAAATTGGAAAGTGGGAAACCAATCTTGCCCGACTAGAAGCCTAAAAATGATCAGCATACACCAAACCCCTTGCAAAAGCATTCAGTAAATCTGGTACAAGATAGACCATGGTGTGAGGTGTGTGAACATCCACATGATCAAAATTACTATGGTATTGCTCAATTTCTTGTTGTTGAGGGGACATAGCAGGACACTCATGAACATACTCCTGAAAATGAGGAGGGTGATGTAGATGTTTGTATGGCCAGATCATACATTGATGAGGCAGAATGTTCCTCTGATGATGAATCATAGGGAGCTGATGTGGATAATCAGAGATAGAGAAGTGAGATGTACCATCGACAGGTCTTCTCTGATGAGGAAGGTGCTTTTGACCATAATGCTTGCAATATGGAGGAGGTTGAAGATTCAATGTCCTTAAGGAGACCATCAAAAGGAGAGATTGCAAGATTGACTGAGGAAATGGCTGCTCAAATGAGAAGTTCATTTCAGCTGAGAAACAAAACTGTGGGTGGTGAACAGGGTAAACCTATTGGCTTGTTTATTAAAGAATAAAAGGACAAAGATAAGGGTGTTAGGGTTGATAGAAAAAAGATACTATTAAAATTAAAGAGGTTAAAAATGATAAGATTTGGGCAAAAATGAATAAAATTCAAAAGCCTCAAGAAGATGTAGCTTCAGCATTGGTGAAGACCAAGGTGATTACAAAGTTTGTTGAACCTAATTCAGAGGATAGGAAGCAAAATAAACTTGATGGAAGTAAGAAATAAGAGAAAAAAGAAAATGATGAAGATATGGTATCTAATCTGCCTAAATATACACTCGTAGATATGTTTCAAGTGCTTTCTTAGGTTAAAATTACTATACCTTTGCTAGAAATGATGAGAATAAATGAGCATAAGAAAAAGACAATAGCCTTGATCATAGGTGTTGCTGGTAATAAGATTAAACAAGGTATTTGTAAATAAGCAAAGGATGAAGGAGAAGAAAAAGAGAAAGAAGTGGAGGGGATTGTGCCACAAATTCCCCTTGTATATTTAGGGAGTTCTATTAATATGTGCCTTGAAAATATAAACCCCTTTTTCTTAAGTGTTGATATAAATGGGAAGACTTTAAGGAACTGTATGATAGATTCAGGGGCATCAAATAATGTTATGCCAGTCAAAATAATGGAGGCAATGGGCTTGATAGTGGATACTACTCAAGGTAAGTTCTATGCTTTGGATTCAAGGGAAGTGCCAGTTGTTGGAACTATCAGAGCATTAACTTATAAAATAACTCAGTATCTTGAGAAGGATTTAGCCAAGATTGTATTAGTTGTAGACATCCAACCTCATTTTGGGATGCTTTTTTCAAGAAAGTGGAGCACATCAATGGGGGGTAACATGCAATGTGATCTATCATTTGCTACTTTCTACATTGATGGTAAGGATGTCAAGATTTAAAGAGAGTCAAAAGTATCCCATATGATTGAGCATGACCCTACTGAGAATATGACATGTTTCATTGAAAGTGGCATAAATGAATTCAGGGCTGAGGAATTCCCTAGCAATTGTGATAAGCCTACTGCACCGATTGATACATAAGTAAAACAATTGTTAGAGTTTGATGAGTTATGGACTATGTACTTTGGTGGTGAAAGTTCAAAAGAAGGATTTGGTGCATGTGTTTTGTTACGATCACCAAGTGGAAAGATATTTAGGTTCTCTTTCACTTTGTTATTTGAATGCACCAATAATGTGGTGAAGTATGAGGCCCTATTATTGGGGTTAAGACTGACTGAAAAACATGAGATCAAGAAGCTCAAGGCAATTGGAGATTCTAAGCTTGTGGTTTCCCAAGTTAGATCCAGGTATGTGTCAAAGAACAAGAGGTTGAAACAGTATAGGAATGCTATTTGGGATGAATTGGAAAATTTTGATGCATTTGGTATAGGTTGGATGGAGAGAGGCCACAACAAGGTGGAGGATTTATTAGCGAACATTGCATTAAAACCAGATGATATGACTTATGCTGGGATCTCAAAGGTTGAAGTGCAAACCAGGCCATCGGTTCCTGATAATTTCAAAAACTGGCAAGTTTTTGATAATGATGATGACATACTGAGGTTTTTGAATTGTGTGGATGAATATGAAAGTCAAGAAATTGACTTTGGAGATTTTGTGGAAACAATTGATGGTAAAGATATTATGTTTGGAAATGAGTTCATTCAATTAAAAAAAAATACAATTCCTAAGGGTTTAGTTGTGTTAGAGAGAATGTTTGATAATCAGGATAGGACAAAGGCTAATCATACTGCTTCACATCTTGATGAATTGGAAGAGATAAATTGGAACAAAGGCATCACCAAGAAAGGTATATATTGGAAAGAAACTATCACCAAAGGTGAGAAGGATGGTAATTGACTTATTAAGGAAGTTTAGACATGTGTTTGCATGGTCCTATGATGATCTTAAGGCATACATGAAGTATCTATTCCAACATGAGATTCCTTTGAGTGATGGTGCTAAGCCATTTAGAAAAAAACAAAGGCCCATTAATCCCACCCTGACCCCCAAAATTAAAGAAGAATTAATGAAGCTAAGGGATGTAGGGATCATCAAGCCAATCAAAAATTCATCCTGGGTGTCAAACTTGGTACCAGTAAGAAATAAAAATGGAGACATTAGGTTATATGTAGACTTCAGAAATTTGAATTTGTCTTCATTAAAAGACAACTATCCATTGCCAAATATGGAAGCCATGTTGCAAAGGGTGACAGGCTGTGAATTAATGTCTATGATGGATGGGTTCTCTGGTTACAACCAACTCATGTTCAAGGAGTCTGAGAAATATAAGACAACTTTCACTACACCCTGGGGAACATATGTCTATGTGAGAATGCCTTTTGGTTTGACAAATGCAGGGGCCACTTTTGAAAGAGCCATGGATGTGGCATTTTCAGATTTCATTAACTTGTTTTTGGTGATATACCAAGATGACTTGACAACATATTCCAAGAAAGAAGATCATCATTGTGAGCATCTAGAGAAGACATTTACTCGAGCATTGGAGTATGGTATCTCTTTGAATCTGAATCATTGTGAGTATATGGAGAAGAAATTCACTCGAGCATTAGAGTATGGTATCTCTTTGAATCTGAAGAAATGTTCATTTGGGGTAAGAGAGGGAAAATTATTGGGACATATTGTTTGAAAGGACGGAGTCAAGATTGATCCAGAGAGGGTAATTGCAATAGACAAAATTTCACAACCTTGAAATATTAAAGGTATACAATATTTCTTTGGAAAAATAAACTTCCTAAGGAGGTTTGTGATAAATTTTGCTGAGACAGTTTGCCCAATTTCCAAGATGCTTAAGAAGGGAGCTAAAGTTGAATGGGGAGAGGAGTCCATGCAGGCCTTCTAGGCCATCAAGCAAGCAATAAAGGAGGCTCCTATTTTGAGAACCCTTGATTTTTCTAGACCTTTACAGATCTTTTCATTTGCTTCTTTCCAAACAATTGCAGTTGTGCTATTGCAAAGGAATGCAAAAGGTTTTGAACAACCTATAGCCTTTTTCAGAAAATCTTTACAAGTTGCAGAACTTAAGTATGATATAAATGAAAAACAGGCATATGCATTGGTAAAGGTAGTAAAATCTTTCAGGCCTTATTTGATGAGAGCTACTGTAGTTGCATATGTACCTAGTGATGCTATCAAAGACATTTTCACACAATAGGAAGTATCAAGAAGGAGGTGTAGATGGATCAATAGGATCTAGGAATTCAATATTGAGATCTAGATTACTAAGATGGTGAGAGGACAAGGATTGGCCAAGCTTATGGCCCAAAGTAATCTGGAAGCAAAACTGATAAATTTGCAAGAGGAAGAAAATAGATCATACATATGTGATATGGAACATTCTGAATGGTATAAAGGTGTGATCTATTATTTGCAAAAGATGAAATGTCCTGAAAACTTGAGTGAAAATGAAAAAAGGACATTGAAATTACATGGTATCAAATATGTTATCATAGCTGGAAAGCTCTGGTGGAGAAATGGAAAAGGCGTCATGCTGAAGTATGTTGAACAAGATCAAGCACAAGAAATTCTGAGTGAGATGCATAGTGGAGTTTGTGGAGGGCATTATATGGCCAAAACAACTACACATAAGGTGATGAGGGCTGGATTTTGGTGGCCTAATATTTTTAAGGATGCACACCAACTAGTTAAGACATGTGATGCTTGTCAACGTTTCCTTGGTAAGTTAAAATTATCTGGTAACTTGCCTCTAAAACCAGTTGCAGTGCAATCTCCATTTCAACAATGTGGTATCAATTTTGTAGGAGAGATAGCATGTAAATCTAGTGGAGGCCACTCATGGATATTGGTGGCCATTGATTATTTTACCAAGTGGGTGGAGGAAATTCCAACAAAGAGAGAAACTAGTAAAGTGGTAATTGAATTCCTGATGAGCAACATATTGACTAGGTTTGGATGTCCAGAAATAATTGTGTCGGACAATGCAATGTGTTTCAGATCTGAGGAATACACAATTTTTTTTGAAGAGCATGTCATCCAAATTTCTTACTCATCACCATATCACCCATAGGGAAATGGAAAAGAAGAATCAAGCAATAAAAGCTTGATGAAGATCATTAAGAGAATCTTGGATCAAAATATAAAGGCATGGGATTCTAAGTTGAGATTAGTAGTCTAGGAGGACAGGGTAACTGTGAAGAAAGCAATAGGTTGTGCCCCATTTGACTTGATTTATGGGATAAGTGCAAGGTTTCCCAAAAATAATCTGATGGAGATGTATAAGTTTTTCCACATGTATGACAATGAAATTGATGATGAAATGCAACTAAGAGTGGAAGATCTCATAGAATTGGATGAAACCAGGAGGGAAGCTCAAATGAAAAATGCAAAATTGTAGTTGCAAGTAAACAATTTGTATGAAAAAAGGGCAACTGCAAGGAGCTTCCAAGATGGAGATTTGGTCTTGATGTGGAATTCCAGATTGGAAGATAAAGGGAAACATGGAAAATTTGATGCAATCTGGTTGGGTCCATTTTTGATAAATAGTAAGTGGGGTGAAGATTCATACTTCCTCCAAGATATGACAGGGGATACTCTTGAACTGCCAGTTCATGGACAGTTCTTGAAGTTGTACTTCACCTAAAGTATGCTTTTCCATGAACAGTAGTTTAGGTTTGTATATATGTTAGTGGTAGGTTCCTTTCTTGCTGGGTTGTTTTGTCCAGACAATCCCTTTTGGTCGTCTCTGCAATTGGTCTACTCAACCTGAGATTCTAAATTCTCGCTTCATTCTAGTGGAATGAACATCCCCAACTAGAGCCACTGATGGAACTTCAAATTTTTCTCTTGTGTTCCATTTTATCTTGCCTTATGTTTCTGTTCATCTATGGTGTTTGGGAAAAGCCTAAGGTCGGGGTTTTGTCTTTGTTTTCATGAAAAATCCCAAGTGGTTTATCTTACACCTTGGGTGGGATCTATTTGGCTGTTACTTTTGGAGGAGGGTTTTAAAAAACCTTATGCCCAATTGCTTCATCTAGGTTGAGTCCCTTTTCATCTATCGTTTTATTTCCTTCACTTGACTTTATTATTTCCTAAGTCTAGGATGGTCCCGTGCTCCCTTGTTTAAAAACAACTTATGTCATTATTTATCGCTAGCCTAGTGATGTCCCCTCGTTATTTAAATAAATGTTTTATATTTTACAGAGGGACAAGTTTGTGTGACCATAGATCAATTACCGTTTGATCTTAGTCATTCCCCGCCATCCCGTGATGACCCCACCACACTGTTTTGGTTGATTGCACTATCACGGGCGAGCGCCACATGTCTCATCTGGTGAAGTCGAAGAGATTGATAGAAATACTTTAATACATTTATCTAGATTTAATATGTTATGTTGTGGGTTACTAAATTAGTTATGAGATGCGCATCCTTCAAATTAATGAAGATTTTATAATCTCAGTAGGAAAGGTGCTCGATGGTTAATGACAAAGTTGGTGACTGTGTTGAATGAATAGGATTGCCGATGATTGAGATCCATGGTTGCTCGCCATCGTGTGATCAAAAGTTGTGTGATATTTATTGATCACGATATCACAGGCGAGCACCACATGGATTTCCTTGACAACGCAGAATATGGTGGGCCCTTATCACCACAGTGGAGATCGTGTCAGTTTTTTTTGAAGGAAGTCGTTCGATGATATGACCAAAGTGAAGGATCAATGGCTAGTATTTTAATTTGCATCAAATGAAATTGGAGCCATTGGCACATCATGCGAGTGAGCTTTAATGGTGGACGACATGTCTAATGGCATGATTTGATTGAAATAAAGTGACCATTTTCCTACTCTATTATGTCACAAAGCATTCAAACATTTTCGCTGAGTAGTCTCAAGGCCGAGGACAAATTTACAAGTTGTTACAACAAAGATTAGGGTTTCTGCAAGCACAAAGTCATAAGTTGATTTATGTATCTCCTGGTTAATTTGTAAGTTGAATTTGGGGGAAATTTGTTGTGTTTGTCGAGGGGCTTGTTGATAATTGTTTTGGGCTATAGGTTAATTGAATTGTGGGAAATTGCAAGGTTTTGTTATGTAATTTCGTATTTCTATTTAGCCCTAGTTTGTTTGAAGTTTGAAGTAGCAAGGACACCCTAGTTTATCCAGGATGGCACCGTCAAAGCAGAATTCTAGCCAGATTGATTATTTAAATAGAAACCTATATGATGATTTCCTGGATCAATTGCCCTTGTCAACGAATGATAGGAAGAAGGGGTTGGTCTTGATGCAAGGAAAAACCCTAGGGGAGGGATAAGTATATAATTTTTCCAACATAGCCGATGCTAGGGTTCCTCTTATAGGTTTATAGATGTTTAGATTGTGGTTTGGACAGAGGAATTTGCACCACCCATTTTCGAATGGTTGAATGCATGATATGGGGAAGCTGGTAGTATCGAATGTGTCCCCTGATGTGGACTTGCTCAGGGTAGTGGCTGCATGATATGACTCTTTACATAGGTGATTAGAGAAATTGATGGAAGGGTTATGTTGAGCATTAACAAAGAAGAGTTTCAATAGGTTTTTGATATGAGTGAGCCCAATATGTTCTTGGTTCTTATTGTTCTTTAGGAGATGAAACTGGAGTATGGGAAGTTGAAATCACTTTTCAGAGTTAAGTTGCTCCCACCTCATTTGGATAGGGCAAGAGGTTCAAAATTCTATATTAGCCCTAGTGACCAAGAACCTTTTACAATGAACTACTTTCCAAATCATTTCTTGGTCACCTTTTACTCATTGTGCCAAATTTTGGGTTTTAATCCCAACACGATGATTCCTATTGCTTACATGTTCATGGGGGTGCAAATACAACACCCTAATTTCTCAGTGATATATGATTTTGCTTCCTTTTTGGATGAAAAGATACATGAATTGTTGTTAAAGTTGCAAAAAAATGATGCAGGCACTCCATTCTTTTGGTATTCCATTTTGATGTATATGTTCTTGTATAAGAATGCTGAATTCTTCTCTGAGAAGATGGAGTTAAGGAAGTTGGTTAATGGAGAAAGATTGCCAGTGCAGGTATGGATTGCAGATTTATCATATAACAAGGGGAATTCCAATTATGTGTAGCTTGACAACTGTTTTGCTTCCAGATTGTGAGCTAGGCTGATGGTGAATGTGCCTAGAATTCCCGAGGAGTTGCATAATTTCCTCTAAGCAATGGGGAGGAATCCAAAGTTGAAGGTTTACCACAACTAGGGTGATATTATTCCATACCCAGTCAACACTATTTTGAGGGTGTACAATTTTCAAGGGACCCCTCATATATTGCCATACAATGTGCCACCAAGAGTGGGATTTGAAGGGAAAAATGAGATGGATCGAATGACCCAACAGTGCAGAATACATTCCCTTAACACTAATACAATAGAGGAGAAAATCATAAACAGGTTCTAATAGCTTCTAAAACTACTTGAGATGAATACAACCAGTGAAATAGATAACATAATTAAGAATTCACAGATTGACACAGGATATACGTGGGAAAACCTTTTCAGGTAAAAAACCCACGACCCAAAGTCAAGAAAATTATATTATAGTAATAAAAGCAATTACATACAATGTTCAATCTTCATTGATTAGCTCACAATAGCTCTTCCAGTTCTTTCTCACTGTTGCAATTGTTCTCACTAACATACAATTTGAAAACTTGACAAATACAATATTGTACTCGACTTACTAACTCATACGTTACATTCAATGTCATCAACTAATCACCAACCATCAGGTTCATGAATCTCTCATCTAATCATGCAACCGATCTACCCATGTTGATCTCCCTACATCGAGCCACCCAGGCATTAATGCCACCACCCAAATCGGGTTCTGTTCGCCAGCCTAAGTCAGCCTACAATTATTGCTTTTATCGTTTTGGCTTTTGCCCAATCAACAAATTGTCAACTGGCCACACGTCCACCAACTATTCATTGATCGCATTTGACTTTGAGTGCAACTCAGTCAAAACTAGGTGTGAGCTCATCTGAGCTCTCTAAGACTCTACCACTCCACTGCCGAGCTGACTCTACCCATCCACGGTAATGCGGTGAGCTCTGCAAAGCTCACCCAAGCTTCCCCATGCTACCGTCGAGTCCAACCGACCCATTCGTGGTGTGGCGGTTTGGCCATCCGAGCTCGTCCTTAACTTGCCCATGCTACCATAGCTCCATCCGAGCTCACCCTTCGACTCCATTGAGCTCGTCGAAGATACCCCGCACTACTACTGAGTCCAACTGACCCATCCATGGTAAGGCGATATGCGTCATCGAGCTCACCCCTTTGACAGCACCATGCTACTGCTACTTTGTTAGAGAAGACCCACGTGTGGTGGTGACCGGTATGTGAGATCGCTAACGGTCAAACCACACTACCACGGGGGACAACAAGCCACACTACGATAGAGCAGTGATCACTAGCCAGACCATTGGTGGTCTTACCATAGCCACTGCAGTCAGTTGCATAACTGCCCGTGGTAAGGCGGTGACCAACAAGACAGGTAGAAAGATGCCAACCACGACCACTGTGACCAAGGAAGAGACTGTGAGCAGTAATGAGATAACCACCAAGGCCTTGACCATGGTACTTCCAAGGCATGAACAAACTGCCACGGTAAAGCGGTAAAGGGCTGAGAACATCAAATTTTCACCAAGGCATGAAAATAGGGGCTTCAAGCTGGAAGTTGAGACACATTTTCTCAACAAGCTCCCACTTGGTGAACACTTCCAACTCCCCCATGACTTCAAAAACTTACTGTCTGTCATAGGCCCCAAGGCCCATCAATTCTACGCACCATCTAAACTTGTCTATGCTCATTGACTTTGTCAAAGCATCTGCAACATTCCTCAAGGTATCGACCTTTTCCAGACAGACCTTTCCATCTTCCACCATGTCCCCCATGAAGTGAAACTGCACATCAATGTGCTTTGTCCTGGCATGGAAAGTCGGGTTCTTTTCCAAACAAATGGCACTCTGGCTGTCACATAAAATAGTGACCTACCTTGCATTAAAACCAATGTCTGAACATAAATGCCTCAACCAAATAGCTTCCTTGCAGGCATGAGTTGCAGCCATGTACTCTTCCTCTGTCATGGATAAAGCAACCACAACCTGTCACTTGCTCATCCAACTGATTGCTCCACCATTAAGCATGAATGTGTATCCACTGGTGGATCGCCTACTGTCAATGTCCCCTGCCCAATCAGAATCAACATATCCCTGAATGTTGAGTGTTTTCTATGATGCAACCAAACTGCCATGGTAACACAGGGCATAATCTAAAGTCCCCTTCAAATACCTAAACACTTTCTTTACAGCATCCCAATGTGATTTACTTAGATTTTCCATAAAACGGCTTAGAACTCCCACTGCTTGGGCAATGTTTGGTCTTGTATAGACCATAGCATACATCAAACTACCAATAACACTTGCAAAGGGCACACTGGTTATGTCCTCCATCTCAGTAGTAGACTTTGGACAGTCTTCAACAGATAGCTTTGTTCCCTGCATAACTGGAACAACTAGCTGCTTGCAATCATTCATACCAAACCTCTCTAGAACTATATTCACATACTTACTCTGGCTTACCCAAAGCTTTTTGCTTGTTCTATCTCTGGTTATCTCCATTCCAAGAATGTACCTTGCTGCACCAAAATCTTTCATTTCGAACTTTGCAAAGAACTCATTTTTAAGATCAAAAATCATAGTCTTGCTATTTCCTATGAATAACATGTCATCCACGTACAGTGTAATAACAAGCACATAATCATTTTCAGACTTATGATAAACACAATGATCAGATTTTGATCTTACAAATCCTATAGACAATACAAATGTGTCAAATTTCTGGTACCACATTCTAGGAGATTGCTTCAAACCATGCAGAGATTTATTTAACTTACAGACCAGATTTTGGTTACCTTTCACATTGAAATGCTTATGTTGGGACATATAGATTTCTTCTTCCAACTCACCATGGAGAAACACTCTCTTCACATCCATCTGTTCAATTTCAAAATCATACACAACTACAAATGACAACAAAAATCTGATAGATGTTAGCTTTGCTACAAGGGAAAAATCTCTCCATAATCAATTCCCTCAATTTGGGAAAATCCCTTTGCAACCAATCTGCCTTATACTTCTCAACACTGCCATCTAGGCCTATCTTCTTTTTGAATATCCACTTACAGCCAATAGGATTTTTCCCTTTAGATAGTGGTACCAAATCCCAGGTTTCATTCTTTTTTAATGAATCCATCTCTTCATTCATGGCTTCCAGCCAAGAATTCAAATTAGTCATGCTGATAGATTCTTTTATAGTCATAGACTCATCAGTTCTAGTAATTAAGGCATAGGAATAGTTCGAATTTAACAAACAAAAACCATACCTTTCAGGTTGTCATTTTTCTCATGTAGTCCTTCTTACATGCTGAGGTTGTGGTTCTTCATCATCAGAACTTCTAGACCTGCTTGAGCTCTCCTCAGTCTTAGGTACACCATGCAACTCTTCCCTTTCTGGAGTTTGGGGAATCTCAACTGCATCCTTCTTCTTGTCACTTTGATTTGTCTCAAATTATTGATCACTTACTGAAGGTTTTAGCTCACGAAATATCACGCTTCTACTGTAAAAAACCTTCTCGGTAATAGGGTTCCAAAGTTTGTATCCTTTCACACCAACTCCATAGCTGATGAGAATACATTTGATAGCCTTGTTATCCAATTTTGATCTCTTTTCATTTGGCACATAAACATATGCCTCACAGCCAAACATACAGATATGCCTTAGAGAGGGCTTCTTACTAGACCATGCTTCTAAAGGCGTCTTATCAACAAGAGCAGAGCAAGGAGATCAATTTAGTAGATAACATGTTGTAGCCACAGCCTCAGCCTAGAACTTCTGCTCCAGACCAGCACCACTCAGCATACTCCTTGCCTTTTCCATCAGCATCCTGTTCAACCTTTTAGCAACTTCATTTTGTTGTGGAGTGTAAGCCGTTGTCTTATTCCTTTTAATTCCATGATCAGTACAATACCTTTCAAAATCTATAGAACAAAATTCACCGCCATTGTCTATCCTCAAACATTTAATTTTCCTTCCAGTTTGATTCTCTACCAAAGATTTAAATTCTTTAAACCGACTGAATACTTCTGATTTAGTTTTAAGAAAGTATACAAATTCCCTTCTCGAATAGTCATCAATAAAAGAAACATAATATCTAGACTTCGATAACGAAGGAACATTAACTAGACCAAACAAATCTGAATGAACATAATCTAGTATACCAGAAGATTTATAAGGACTAGAATAAAATGAAACACGGTGCTATTTTCCATAGATACAATATTCGTAAAAATTGAACTCAAGGTTACAATCATCAAGCCCTTCTACAAGATTTTTATTCTTCAAGGTTTTTAAACCCTTCTCATTTATGTGACCAAGTCTATGATGCCATAGCATAGTCTTCTCAGCTGGGAGTTTTACCTCCAAAGCATTTGCAGACAGAGAAGTGTTTTCATCTTTCTCTACAAGAGCAACATTGCTTGACTTTATAGAGGCACTGTTACATTGAACAAGATGTGCATCTAGCTTGTACAGAGTGCCAGTACGAACACCCTTAGCCAACACCATTGCACCTCTAGCCATTTTACATCCCTTACCTGAGAAAGAAACTTCTACACCAGCATCATTTAACTTACTGACAGAAAGAAGATTTCAAGCCATACCTAGTATGTGAAGTATGCCACCAATACCTTTGACTCTCCCGTCAAGAAACTGAATTCTGACTCTTCCTCTACCAACTATCTCCAACATTGAATCACTTGCCAAGTACACCTTTCCATCGTCATACTTATCGTATTTTGAGAACCATTCTCTATTGGACGTCATGTGAAAGAACACACCTGAGTCAACCAGCCAGACATCATCTAATGCCTGAGTTGTCAAGGTTGCTGTAATGAAGGTTTCTGCATCACTTTGATAAGATTCATTGTCAGAAGCATTCTTCTTCTTCTTGTCCTTACAATCCTTCTGGATCTGACCAGGTTGCCCATAGTTCCAGCATCTCACTTTGAAATTTTTACTAGGAGACTTTGATCTCCCTGTAGATTTGGATTTCAACTTCTTGTCTTTCTACTTGCCTTTCTCCTTTGGTCTACCTCAAACAACAAGAGCCTCTTTGGCCATCTCAAAATACTTGCTTCACATTTCTTTAGACAAGAGCGAAGCAACCATGTCATCCATCTTGAATGCAGTGGTTGTGCTTCCAATAGCCATCACCAAATGATCCTAACTGTCAGGTAATGAACACAATAGGAGCATGCAATGATCCTCCTCCTCAATCTTTACACCTACAGATGCCAACTAAGTAACACTCATATTAAATGAGTTTAGATGGTCTACAACAGATGCACCTTCTTCCATTTTCAAAGAGTACAACTTCTTCCTCAGGAATAACTTCTTTACTAGAGACTTTCCCTGATAAATATCACCAAGCTTCTTCCACATTGAAGCTGTAAATTGCTTCTCATGGACATTCAAGAGTAAAGAATCAGCTAGACTCAGTCTTATCAAACCTCTTGCTTTTCTATCAACAAGATTCCAAGCCTCTTGCACCGTACTTTGTGGCTTAGTTCTAGACACTGCTAACCAGAGGTCTCTATCCACCAGCAAGTCTTCCATTTTGATTTTTCATAACTCAAAGTTGCTGCCATTAAACTTTTCAATATCTACTCTACTTGATGTACTCACCATCTCAAACAAAAACAAGTTTTAACAATGCAAGACTCCGTCTAAAACAATATTAGCACAAAAAAATGAGCTTTTTCTCAAGGATAACACAACGGGCCAGGCTCTGATACCACTTGAAGGGAAAAATGAGATGGATCTAATGACCCAACAGTGCAGAATACATTCCCTTAACACTAATAAAATAGAGGAGAAAAGCATAAACAAGTTCTAATAGCTTCTAAAACTACTTGAGATGAATACAACCAGTGAAATAGATAACATAATTAAGCATTAAAAAATTGACACAGGATATACATGGGAAAACCTTTTCAGGTAAAAAACCCACCACCCAAAGTCAAGACAATTGTATTACAGTAATAAAAGAAATTACATACAATGTTTAGTCTTCTCTGATCAGCTCACAATAGCTCTTCCAGTTCTTTCTCACTGTTACAAATGTTCTCACTAACATACAGTTCAAAAACTTGACAAATGCAATATTGTACTCGACTTACTAAGTCATACGTTGCATTCAATGTCATCAACCAATCACCGACCATCAGGTTCATGAATCTCTCATCCAATCACGCAACCGATCTGCCCATGTTGATCTCCCTGCATCAAGCCACCTAGGCCTTAATGCCACCACCCAAATCGGGTCGTGTTCACCAGCCTAAGTGAACCTTCAATTACTATTTTTATCATTTTGGATTTTACCTAATCAACAAACTGTCAACCTGCCATGTGTCCACCAACTATTCGCTGATCACATTTGACTCTGAGTCCAACTTGGTCAAAACTAGGTCCGAGCTCATCTGAGCTCTCTAAGACTCTATCGCTCCACCGCCGAGCTGACTCTACCCATCTGCGGTAATGCGGTGAGCTCTATAGAGCTCACCCAAGCTTCCTTGTGCTACCACTGAGTCTAACTGACCCATTCACAGTGTGGTGGTTTGGCCATCTGAGCTCGTCCTTAACTTTCTTGCACTACCGCCGAGTCCAACTGACCCAACCATGGTAAGGCGGTATGCATCACCAAGCTCGCCGCTTTGACAACACTGCGCTACCACTGCCTGGTTAGAGAAGACCCATGGTGTGGTGGTGACCAATCTATGAGACTGTTGATGGTCAAACCGCATTACCATGGGGGCCGACAAGCCACCCCATGGCAAAGCGGTGACCGTCAGCTAGATGATTGGCAGTCTTACCGCAACCACTGCAGTCAGTTGCATAACCGCCTGCGGTAAGGCGGTGACCAACAAGACAGGCCGAAAGATGCCAACCACAACCACTATAGCCAAGGAAGAGACTACGATTGGTAATGAGATAACCACAGAGGCCTTCACCGCGGTATCACCAAGGCATGAACAGACTACCGCTGTAAAGTGGTAAAGGGCTGAGAACATCAAATTTTTGCTAAGGCATGAAAACATGGGCTTCAAGCTGGAAGTTGAGACACATTTTCTCAACAGGATTTGCAGAGGTTATGTGGAAAATTGGTTGTATCCATGAGGACAACCTTACTGGAAAAGGTAAATGAACATTTTTCTTGGATTATACTATGATGTCAGATTTTGTCATTTCGAAAGGAGGCTAGGTACATTTTGGAATTTTTTTTGAGGAATACCATTTGAGGTGTGGTCCCAAGTGACAACATGATCCTGAGGGCTTATTCACCCTTTTCAGACAAAGGATAAAAGGTGGTAAGATTGTGCATGAGTTCAAGTTCCCTGAGGACCTGATTAGAAATGAGTTTGATCTAAGTAGGCATGAATTTAATAAGGAGAAATCACTAACTCATTTGACCCCAATTTCCTACGAAACCTTCCGACGAAAGCTATATAATCAGATGTATCATCGGGCACTTGTGCGAATTTTCATTTTAAAATTTTTTTATCCTCGATGTTCGTTGGAATTTCGACGAACCATTTTTTTCGTCTACATTTCGACAAAGATCTTTCGCCGAAATTGCGACGGACATGCAAAGTTAAATTGTGGTGGGCATAAATTGAAATGAGCTCAATTATTTATTGCGATAGTGTTTTGCTCGATGGTTTTCTTGGGGAAAATCAGAAGAAACTCAAGAAGATGTCGCCAGGTTGAGGGTAGTCATTGTCTTTTTCCATAATTTATTTGTGAAGTCAGATTTGTACTTCCAGGTTTGAAAATCATATTTTAAAGCAACATCTCATCAGATTTCATTTTTAGTCTTGTGCATTTTTAGAATTTCATTTCCAGATTTTAAACCTGGCTTCACAAATTCTTTATAAGGGAATTGTTTATAACTGATGAAAAATTCTTGATGGATTTGGACAAAGATTATATTTGCAAGGTTTCAATTTTAACCCTAATGATCAATTTGCAATAGATTTGGGAGCCATAGCTAGACAATATCAAAGGCGTTGGTTGTTTTTTACTGTAACCAAGTTAATCTTCTAGACACATAGCATATAAAATCTCAGATAATTCTGCCTTACAATACTATCAATCTATATTCTAACCCAATACTACTTATCAAATCCTTATATGAACATAGTCACGTATAACCTCACTTAAGCATTTTAATTAATTCCTTGAATTAAAGCCAAAATGAGAATTACACACACCATAAGAATGAGATGAACAGAATAACCCTTGATCATTTTATTCAAGATAATAATATATTCATACAATGGAGATACATGACCTTGAAATGAGTAATTTTCATTCAGATCCTAGTACTGTCTTGAAAATTAAGTACCTTTGAAACTAAAACCTACAACAGAATGACAACAAACCTAAGAATAGTATTTTCACTATAATATCAGGCTCTTTACAAATTCGCTCTGCAACTTCAGTTAGACTCGACTTAAAGATATCTAACTTGCTAACCCTTATTTTTGGTCCTGAAATCCTTCTTATAGGGAAAATGAAGGAGCAAAAAGCATCAGACCAGAAATACACCTATCACTGGTCACTTGGACCGCCTTATGAAATTTCAAAAATTGGTTACAACAGCTGAGTCTCTGGAGAATATTCTTGTTCATCCCATCCACTGGAGAATAATTGTTGCATTTTCCAGACTTAAAAAACTTGCACCAAAATTGCCACCAAGAAATAGCCAAAATTTGTTATAACCATAATCGCTGAGCTGTTAACTGCCAGTTGTAGACTCTGTCCTATTCTTGTTCAGTTAAGTACTTTTCTACCCATCCTTGATATTCCTCATCCGTTGGGCAATTAAAATTTACCACCTCATTTACCTTGGCACTGTAAGGTGTATACTTTACTGCTACTTGATTTGCCTCGTTTTCAAAGATTCAAAAAATGTGCTAGTGAATTAATGATTTTATCCATACTACTCATCAACATGTCATAATCTGAGTCATCACAAATCAATTTGATTTGTGCATTGATGATTTCATCTACCCTGTCCTGCCATTATTGCAGTGATCTAACATTTCCTTGGGCATCTACAATATCTGGTAAAGATGTGTCACTCCAGTCATCAAAACTCTTTACCAACTCTTTAATCCTCCTGCTGAAATCATCAAGCAAGCCCTGGAAACCTTGTAGTGACTTCACAAAGTCTTGAGTAGGCCTTAATTGTTGAGGCCTATTAGCTGCATTTTGAGATTTTCATTTCCAGATTTTGTTGTTCAAGTTCAATATTATGATTTTAGGAGTCTAACAGTTGGAAATCATAGTAAAATCAGAATTTAATAATTCCTGGAATTAGCATTTGAAAGTGTTTTTTGGGGTCATTAACTTCAGACTATCTTCTCTTTTGCAGGGGTGGTTGCATGCCGAATTTTTTTGGTGTAAAATATCATAATTATTATATTTTGTTACCTGTGTATGATTAAAAATTATTGGAGTGTGAGTTTGATATTTTTTGAAGATCTAAATATTCAAGCTTAGTAAAGAAAAATCATGTCAGATAATATTAGTCTAGAACAAAATGAAGAGACAGTTGCTAGATTGTGGGCTATATTGAAAAGAAAGGGTGATGGGAAATGTTATTGTCATTGCAATAATTGCAAGGGCTTAAAGACGAGAAGACTTTTAATCACAATAGTTGAGAAACATTGTAGGCAACATGGTCATGTTGAAGGGGGGCATGATTATCGTCCATTGGTAAGTTGTTCATTATATGTGTTTATATTGATTGAATTTGTAAATGTTTATATTGTTTTAACATTTGATATATATATATAAAATCACTTGATCATGATCATGGTTTATTTGTGTCTATCATTATTATAAAGGTGGGGCGCCTAGGGCACATGATATAAATTATCAAGGCCCGAAGAATGTGGTTTTGCAAGTGGAGGAACATGGAGCTGTGAATATCAAAGATGAAGTTAATGATCCTATGGAAGAAGATGATCATGCGCCAGAAAACACAATTGAAGATGATGGTACAAATACATTGATCCATGACACATGTAGTGGCACATCTGATCATGTTGATCGAGATGACTGATGATGTTCATGATTTACCTATACTTGAGAAGGCATACGAGCCCCTTTATGAAGGCTCCCAAACAACTCTTCTCTCTGCTGTATTGTTGCTGGTGAACTTGAAGGTTATGAATGGTTTATCCAACATACCAATCTCACGGATGTTAAGGTATGTCATATATGTCATCTTTTTTCATCTATTTTAATTGTTGTTAGTTCATCGCTAGTAAATAAATGATGAAGTATGTACCATTAATATTATTTATATTAAGAAATTATTTTTTGTTGTAGATTGATTGGTGAATTTTTTTTACCACCATCAAATATTTTATCTCGCTCATATCGAGATTTATCTAGCATTATGAAAGATATTGGAATGGAGTATCAAGCAATAGATGCATGTCCCAATGATCATATTATATATCATAAACAACATGAATTTGCAACAGAATGCCCAGAATGTTATATCAGTAGATATCGAACAAATCAACTAACAAAAAAGGTGTCTCGCAAGGTTCTTCGTTATATTCCCATTATTCCATGTATGCAACAATTATTTAGGTGTGAAATCTTAGCACAATTTATGGATTACCATGCACATAATAGAAGTGGAGATGAGATTCTTCGAATGCCTACAGATGGTTCTGCATTTAGGGACATAGAGGAAAAATGGCCACACTTTAAAGAAGAACCTCGTAATCTCAGGCTTTCATTGGCAGCGGACAGTGTCAATCTATTTGGAGAGCTGAGATCTATTTACTCGGTGTGTCATGTTTTTGTTATCAAAACTAACATTCCTCCATGGATGTCAATAAAGAGGGAGCACATAATGTTGGCAATGATTGTTCTAGGTATTTTTTTACATCAATTTTCTTTAACGTAGTAGCATCTCATTTTTCTTATTTGTTACATAATGACTTATATGTTTTTTCATTTAATAGTCATGTACATGAATTTATATATATTGCAGTAAAATGGTTATAATAATTATGTAATGTTTATGTTCATTCAACTAGGTAAGTACCAAGTTAAAGATATGAATGTATATATTGAGCCTCTTATCGATGAGTTACTAAAGTTATGGAATGGTGTCACTATGTATGACGTATCTAGACCAATAGAATAAAGACAATTTAAATTCCATGCAATGCTTGTATGGACAATTCATGATGCCCCAGGGCTAACACATTTTTCTGGTATGTTATAATGTTCGACTGCTTGACTTTAACGATATTTAATTTTATGAAGTAGATATCATGCATGTTTTTAAAGTAATCTATTCATTATATATAATTATAAAAATTGACATATTTAATCCAATTATATATGATTTGTAGGTCTTCAAACAAAGGGAAAATTTGCATGTGGTCCAAAGATGAAATCTCGTCGTTCAAAAAGTTTAGGAAAGCAGGTGTTTGATGAGTATAGGCATTTCCTCCACAGAAATCATAAGTATCGAACTACTAAAAAATATCTTTTCAATGGGAAAAAAAAGACTGCATCAAAACCACAAAGAATGACACCTCACCTATGGAAGTTGGAATATAATAGAATTAATCGTCAAGGTTATATATCGGATCAAATTGTTTATCTATAATTTATGATATGTTTTGAATTTATATTTTTATATTGTGTTGTGTTTACTCATGCTATAATTGACAATGATTGTCATTGTTAATTTGTTTAACTTATATGCTTCATGAAGGTCGTCAAGGCATTAATGGTCAGCTTCCACAGGGACTGAAAAGTTATCCTAGATAATTTAGTAGGTTGCCCTACTATGAGCAACTACAAATTGTGCATTTTTTTGATACAATGCATATTGGAAAGAATATGACAGAAATGTTATGGAAAATATTGGATGGAAGGCATGACAAAGAAAAAATTGTCAAAATTTGTAGTGACATTCAGGAAGTCAGTCATGCAATGAAAAATGTCATTCAATTAAATAGCGATGGAGACCACATTAATACAAGTGCCCTTCCTTAGTTATTAACGAAGCAGCAAAGCAATGCTATAAAACAAGTCATACGAAAAATTTGATTTCCCACAGGATTTTCTGCGAACATAAACAATATCATAACAAAGAAAGGTGAATTTGGGTCAGGGATGAAAATGCATGATTGGAATACCTTCATTAAGGTAATTATTCTAGTATATTATATATATATATATATATGTATACTACATGTACTTTTCAGTGTATTATGTTTACTACTTTTGGAAAAATATTAATGAAAAGATCATTTTATAATTGTTGCAGTACGTTCTACCTCTATCTCTCCCAGACAACTACCTTCAACATTTTTCAATGCACAAGAACACTACCTCATACACCAAGTTGAAGAGATTGAATTGTGTGGACCTGTACACACAAGGTCAATGTGGATGGTTGAGAGACACTTGAAATTTTTGAAGGCTTTGGTTAGACAAAGAGCACATCTTGAGGGTTCTATGGTGGAGGGATACATGGTATACTAGAGCATGGTGTACATTACTGAATATCTTCCTAAGCTTGTAGCAAAGATCCATGTAGATCGCATTTGGGATCCCAACTCCATTAAAAAATTCGAAGGGGAGTACCTGATGGGGAAAGGTAGATTGAGGAAAGTGACAGGTAATTATAAGATGGTCATGGAGATTAATTAGAATACATTTTACATTTGGTTTTTATGTATATTGTACTTATTTAATTATTAATCTTTCAATATTCATCAATTATAAATTAAGGTCGTATATCGTGGTAATTAACTAATTATACATTGTTTGTGAATTTCAATTTTTTTTTATACAGTTGGTTGAGAGTGGGATGCACTACATTTGTATGTCGCAAACAATCTTGATTGGATGACAGTATGGATTGAACTATGTCAACAATCTGGTTGCGCATTAACATGGGAAGGTGTGGATTCATTGGTTAAAGAAGCTCATCGTAATAGAGACTCCAATGTTACACCAAGGGAAATTGATTTAGCATATGGTTTAAGAGATAAACAGGTATGTATAAATATATTAATCACCCATATTATTTAATTATTTTCAATTATATTGATGTATATATGTTGAGATTTTTTTTCTTTGCATACATTCGGCCAAGAATAAATATGTTTATCAATTGACGATATTGCAATAAGTTTTACATGTTTGACATATTGCATGTGAAACACCACAAGGCTATGTGGTGCAATGGTCATAAATTTCGAATCAAAAAGTTGGATGACATGAAGAAAACTTGTGATTCTGGGATAACTGCAGTCTTCCAGGTGACTAATGTTTCATCTAGAAGCGACATACATCCAGAAGTCTCAAAAAATCAATACTATGGGATTTTGGATGATATACTTGAGTGTGACTTTAAGTCCTTCAAATTAGTTTTGTTTGTTGTGGTATAGGCTACGATTGAATGAAAATGATCCTGAGAGAACTGTTATTGAACATGATAATGGATTTACCATGGTTAATACAAAGTATTTTGAGCGAGCTGGAAATGAGCCCTATGTTCTTCCAAGCCAATGTGAGCAGGTATTTTACTCAGAGGTTCTAGGTAAAGCGGGTTGGTCATATGTTGTTAGACATGATCCAAGAGGAAGGTCGGTAAAGTATAATGTGGTGGAAGAAGAAGATACTGAAGAAATAGAAGATGATGTAGATGATGATTAGGATCAATAGTTAGTTGATGATGTGCCTGACGAAGATGTCGAAGAGGAGGAACTAGATCATGATGATGTAGGAGTTAATGTTCATGAAGATGATATCGTGTGGATGATGACATTATCGAAACTGATATCAATGACGATGATGATGATATGACCAATCCTTACAATGTTGAATTTGGATCGGATGATACAGACAAAGAGTTGGATGAAGAAGAAGATCAATGACATTGAAATGTATGAGTTATGTGATTGTATTATCTATTTGATATTAATTTCTTGATAGAATTATATTTGACTTATGTGGTTACATAATTAATTTATGATGTTTTTAATTTTAATTATATTTGAATTATATTAGAATATGTTCAGTTAACAGATGTAAAAAATAAAATGGATAAACCAAAAGATGAAAGCGTGAGACCACTGCCTTGTTGGGTGTATGGAGTCTAATGAAGATCTATAAACGTGTAATCTATGATGACAATAATTCAAAGTGTTTGGCACATAAATGTAGTTTATAAATTGTATAAATGTGCAAGTAAATGACTGAAAAAATCTACTTGAGATAGAATGACAATCCTAGTTATGTGATTCTTCTTATTGATCCAATTAATACTCTTAAGTTACTATGATTGACTAGAAGGGTTTAATCTTTACTTAAAAGAACCAAATAATCACATCACACAAATACAAAAAATGTGTATCGGTAAATTGAATATATTTATATGCTTCATATATCAATTTAGACAACAGAAAAGCATCAAAATGGAGACAACTAGATAACTGTATAATTCCACAAACAACTGATACCAAGATTAAGCCACAAGTTTAGACATCTTTATTAACTTCATCAAAATTCATACATGCATCTGAGTCTTTTAAAGGAAATTTTCATTGTTGTATCTTTCTCCTATCCGCCTATATCTATTTTACATTATGAAACAGATATAAATATATCAAAATTGTGAAAGGGCGCGTCCTTTGAGAAATGTCTTTTGCTTAACAACAATAAAAAACTAGAAATTATGATCTACTAAGCCATAAATAGATGTTTTGACAGATAATCTCAGTAAGCTGGCCGCTTGTGTGTATCAACATCCTCCAGTGCATTCCTTATGGCTAGCTCCATTTCAAACATCTTCTCATTCTGTTCACATGCCTTGTCCATTGTTAAATCATTTCCTGTGGCTGTCTCCAGAATTGTTTGCATCATCGTCTGGCATTCCTTCATCCATCTTGTGGTAATAGACACTGTTTTACTCCTCTTCGGTTAAGTACTTGTCCACCCATCTCTGATACTCTTCATCCGTTGGCCAGTGAAATTTCACGACCTCATTCACCTTAGTATTGTAAGGTGTGTACTTCACTACAACTTGATTGGCTTCCCTTTCAAAAAACTCTAAAAATGTGCTGGTGTTAATTATCTTATCCATACTATTTACAAGCAAATCATAGTTTGAATCATCACAAATCAATTTTATTTGTGTATTGATAACTTCTTCTGCCCCATCCTACCACTGTTGCAATGTATTAACATTTCCCTGTGCATCAATAATGTCTGGCAAAAATGTATCATTCTAGTCATCAAAGCTCTTTATCAACTCCCTAATTCTTCTACTAAAATCATTAGGTAGGGCCTGGAATCCACTCAATGATTTTACAAAGTTTAGAGTAGGATTCAATGACTGGGGCCTGTTGTCCGCATCAAACCTAGAAGCTTTGTACATAATATCCAGATCATTTTCCCTAGGGATCCATTTCTCAGCCAAAGGCAAAACTATTTTCCGATCGCTATTGATATTTTTTATTCCATCCAAGAATAAAGAATACAAAGAATGTACAGATGGTAATTTACCATCAAACTTTTCATTAAGATGCCTCAAAACTGTGTCAACCACCTCACTTTGTTTGGAAATTGCATCATCCTCACTTGCCTTTAAGGCAGCCTGCAATTCAGTGATCCTATTCAAAATTTGCTTCTTGGTGGGATCCACAAAATATTCAACTTCTTCTTCAACTGGCCCTGGTGTAGGAATGAGAGCAGGTGCCTGGATGGGGGACCCAGAGTTGAAACAATTGGAATAGTATGGGGGACCGATCTTGTAATAGAAGGTAATGTTCTGATACTAGGAGCACTGGAGGATTCTCCCACCTGCCCATATTTCAACCTATCTACTTCAAATTGCAGCTCAACATTCCTTTGTTGCATCCTACTATATTTTGCAATTATCATATTGTATTTCTTCATTAGACTCTTCTTTTCAACCTCTTCTCTCTCAACTGTCTTTTGGGCCAATTCGGCCACATTCATTGTCAGGCTTTTAGCTTCTATTGTTGAAGTTTCAGAAGCTCTCTTGATGATTAGCCCATCCCCTTAGGTGTGGGCTAATATCAGTTACATTTGGATTTTTTCCTTGGGGTGCCAATGCCCATATGGCCAGAGTTTCATACTCCTCACTGAAGGCAGAGTCCTACAGAGCTACCTTAACCTCTTCTTCACTATTTTGTATAGAGTGCTTGGACTGTAAGATAGCATTGAATGCAACCGCATCAGCTATGTCCCATTTAGGAAAAAGTAAGACACCAACCTGAGTCACAAGTCTTCTTCCCTCCTCAGGAGTGATGCCTTTGAATTCTTCCATTAATTCGGCCTTGACCTCATCATCATTCTCCTGCTCAGACCTATCAGGTCTCGATTCTCTCCTACTCTTGCATTTGTTCTGGTACTCTTCTAGTTTCATCCTCCAAACTAGTTGCAAGAATACAGGAGTCTTTACAAATGCATCATCATCCAAGAATGCCTTGCAGGCCTCCATCCTAGCATCTTGTACACATTGCCCCTTTACATCCATGTCAGAACCAATTGTGTTGATCTAGGAGGGGAAGGGATACCAACCTACATGTATTGATTAGTCACAATTATCTCATCCATCAGAGTTTCCTGCATTTCCTCAACTCTTTGCCTCTTAGGGTTGGGCTCTGATGGTAACACTGCAGGATCACCTCTTGGTGGTGAATCTAGATCCACAATCCTTATCCCTTCAGGTGCTATGATCCTTGGACCCAGCTGTGATGATGCTTGCATGACTTGTTTTCCTTTCTTATCCCCTTCATCCTCAACACTACTCACATTCCTCTTTCTCTTGTATAGAGGTCTGTTAACTGGTGGCTGATAAGCTGGCCTTGTTTCTTTAGGCCTCACATCCGGTCTTTCTATACCAAAATCTAATTCCAAACTGACCCTCTTAGTCATCAAGTTGGCCATGATACTTTTCAAATTATCCATTAAGAAGTATATTCTCTTGTGAAATGGAGTGAACTCCATTAATGGATCATATTTTGGATCCATTTTATATATTATAGCCAACAAATTTTCATATGCAATCTATTTTTCTTTATTCAACTCCTGCCTATTCAAATCAAACTCATTTTTTATTAGGTCCTTAGGAAAGTTGAATTCATGTGCAAATTTGCCACCTTTAATTCGTTGTCTAAACAATGCAAAGAATCCCTCAGGGTCATGTTGTCTCCTAGGACCATTCCTCAAATTGAAGTCATCAAAAAACCTTCCGAAGTGGACCCATCCTCCCTTGGAACAAACAAAATAAAAAACAACAGTGTAGTCAGGGAAGAAAGTCCCTTTTCCTTTCTTTGTTAGGTTTTCCTCATGACTACAACCTAGTTGCCACATTACTTTAGCAAACCTCATCCTTGATGGTACATTAAAGGGGAGGATATGAGAGGTTCCTTGGAAACCATACACCCTCAAGACAGTGCTTACAAGGTATAAGATGATATCACCTCAATTGTGACACACTTTTAAATTAGGCTTCCTCACCTTCGGTCAGAGGAAGTCATGCAAATCTTTAGGGACTCTTGACACATTTACCACCAACCGAGCCAGGGACTCTTCAGGGACTCTTGACACATTTACCACCAATCGAGCCTTGAGTTTGGAGGCAAAGCAATTATCAAACTGCACAAAGCTGGCACCTCCCCTGTTGTAAGACAAATCTGCACTCCACACCTGTACTGGTAACCTTTCTCCATTCACCTCCTACCTCAACTCCATGTTTTCTGAGAAGAAAACAACATTCTTGTACAAAAACATATGCATCAACAAGGAGTACTAGAAAAAAGGAGTGCCAGTATCCCCCACATGCAGCTTCATCAAACCCTCATGCATCTTCTCTGACAAGAATGATGCAAAGTAATATACCACAGAGAAGTTGGGATGTTGAATTTGGGATCCCATAAACATGTACGCAACTGGCATAATAGTATTAGGGATGAACCCTAAAATCTAGCACAATGAATAAAATGTTGCCAGGAAGTGATTGGCAAAATAGCTCAGCCTGAAAGGCTCCTGGTCATTTGGGCTGATAATAATTATTGAACTGCCTGCCCTGGCTAGGTGAAGAGGAAGTGTTATGCCTTGCATAACCACCCCATCTTTTGCCTTGGTCAAAATGGCTCCCCCTTTGTGTTTTTTGTACTTAGTTGTTTTTGGAACAAAGTTTGGAGTCTAGTTTTTCCAATACTTTGTTTTTCTTTGATTTCTCTATTGGAGTCAGAACCGGAGATGGATCAGGTTCTGAAAGTTCTTTCAAGGCTTTTTTTTTTGGTTCTATCCCGATAGTCTTTTCTTTGCCTTTGTTTTTTCTCTTTGGCAGAAGTGGATCCAGAGTGGGAATTGGGATGGTTGTTATCAAAATTTGCAAAATCAAATTCAATTCCGATCCCGTCTCCGCTCCCTTTTTAGTATTTGTTTGTCTCGGTTTTTGTGTTTTGTTGTATTAGGTTGGTCTTTTACTTAACTTTTTATTTTTGTTTTTGTTTTGTTTTTAGTTGTCGGACATGGAGTCGGAATGGGGATAAGGTTTTGGAAATTTTATGATTTTAAGATCCGATTTCCATTTTGGTTCCGACCCCGCCAATTTTTGTCGTTGACTTTTTGACTGAAGTTGCACTACAGACCAGTGTTTGTTCTTTGTCTGGTTTCGACTCTACCTTTACTGCATTTTAATGCATTAATGGTGGTTGGCGATGTAGGTAGAAATTCACATATTTTTCTTTATTAAGGGTTAAAGCCAATTATTATTGTGATTACTACAAGTCTGAGAGCGCGAAGAGCAATAGCAGAGTTTGTTTGAGCAAATCGATCAAGATAGAGAAGGAATATTGTATGCAAATTGATTTAGAAAGTTAGCGTGGCTTTGTTTGCGTTTGAGGTAGGTCTTTTATCTTTGTTGTTTGTTGTTTATTTCTTGGTTGTGTTTTGCTTTGTATCTGTTCGCGTGTTCAATCATTGTGTTTTAAAGCAATTTTATGATCATCGATGTGATTGAACGAGCAGGTTCTTGTTTCAACTTGTTTTTTTTGGCTTTAATCTTTGTTGTCTTGTTTTATAGTGTCGTTTTCTTTCTATTTTTGGGCATTATCGCTTTCACGTCTTAATCATGATGGCGTCGTGTCGTTTTCGATTTGCAGTAGATTTAGATTAGATTAAAGGTTTCTTATGGCGTGAGTTAGATTAATAATTTACATTGAGGTAGGTTAGAGATTTTACAGTGAGTTAAGGTAGATTAGATTTATTGTTTAATTTAGGGTTTTGTCGTTTGGTAGAATGGTAGCGTTTTTAAAACCCGTGCCCTAGTTTTAGTAAGTTTGTTAGATTAGGGTTTTGTCGGTCTCTGTAATTACTTTAAATAAGATTTAAATAAAGGGCTCTAAAATACAATTGTTCCCCACGGTCATATGAGGGTAGAGTTTTTAAGCTCCTTTGACATTTTATGGCGACTTAGGATTAATCATGAAGTTATGATAAAAATGAATAAATTTGATGATGTCATGATTAGCATAAGCGGAGGCGGGGTTAGAATGGGTATGGGCATAAGAGTTTTGTTTTTACCAAAGTTATTAATTCCATGGTTATCTCGTTTTCGATTCCGAGTTCTAAAAGGTTTTCTTGAAGTATGTGATAATTAGCAGAGGTGGGATTGGAACTGATCTTGAACTTAAGAATTTTGTTTGTAAAGGTTATCAGTTCCGTTTTCATCTTGTGTCCGGCTCCGCATATAGTGGGGAGTCTTTTGTCGAAGTAATGATAACTAAATTGGAGGCAGAGGCGGAATGGAAATAGAGCATGAAAAGAAGAGAGTTCAAAGAAAAACCAAATCCCTTTTTCATTCCAATCCCGGTTCCGATAACTTGCCCAACTCCGACTCTGAGCCTGTTTGTTACTAGGTGAAGTTCCTATATCGGTTTTTGCTCCGAGTCCACCAGTTTTGTAAAAGTGCTTGTTTTGAGCTTCTATCTGGTTCCGACTCCGATGTATATGTAAGAGGTATGTTTTTAAAACATGTTTTGTAATGATTTATTTGAAGGTCTAATTAGAGGTTTGCTTGTAGGAGATTTGAGAGATGTCAGGAATGTCAGGAGAGGCTGCTCGAAAGAATCAACCGGCTAGAACATCAAAGATAGCACTGAAAATTAAGAAGGTGAAACTAGAACAGTTACCTTATACATTAAGGTATGATCATAGGAATCCGGTAGTGAAGGTGAGCAAGGTGGAATCAGACTGGTCAGATATCACAGATACCAATTTGGGCCAATATAGTTTTGAAGAATTACATGAAGAGACCTTTGCAGAAAGGGCAAACTTGACAAGGAGAACTCAAAGGATTGTTGACTCCGGTCTTACACATATCACTATGTTTCCTTTGTCAGTTCAGTGTCTGGAGTTGATATGTACAGTGCCCAGTACTTATAATCCAGCTACAAGATTATGCATGGATTCACAGAATAATGTGATTATAGATCTTACTCCGCAGATGTTCCAAAGCATATTCAATGTTCCTGATCCCAAGAATTTAGTGCAGTTAACTGAGGCTGAGGCATTGGAGAAATACAATAAGCATAAAGACTCCAATAAGTCTCATTTAAATAAAAGATGGTTAACCACCGAGAAGAAGTCTTTAAGCAAATTGGCAGACCAGCCAAAGAGGGCAGACTTCAAGAAGGAGATATCTGATTTGATATTGATGCTGTCCAAAGTGTTTGGGAAGAGGGATGCCTTCCATTTCAAGGAATGGATGTTTCATTTTATTTAAGTGATCTTTCAGGGGGATTATCAATTTGATTGGTCAAAGATTGTTTCTGATGCCATACATGATCAACTCACAAGGGTCAGATAGACCAAGTCTTTCTTCATGACTTCATATGTGGTCTATGCTGTGGCAAGAATGGGGATTTTCCCAGGATTAAATAGAGTAGGTATAATGGGAGTTTTGGATGGACAGAGGAAGGTGTGGGAACACTACGATCAATTATCCCTTCAGGTTGCTGAGACTCACTTCAAGAGAGTCAATGATGCCTTTTTATATGTGGTTATCAACCAGTTGAGTGGAGATGCGGGATACAAGTTAATCCAAGAAGCTATGGCATTCATTTCTGAATGGGGAAGTTGGTACATCCAATACCCCAAATTTACATACTTCAGATTGTTTGGGTTTGAAGGTCATCCCCATTTACTTCCAAGATGCTGCAGTAATAGACTAGTGCTTATGGAATTTGTATATCAAGCCATTGGAGTTAATGCTATATTTGGGATGAAGCACAAGATAGGATGCCATAAGTTTCCTATTACACTGGGGGAATATGGTTGTCAACACTTGAAGGCAGCTAAGGTGGTTTGTAATGAGTTGATACAATTAAAATTGGGATTGTATACAACTTGTAAGTATTTTGATCCAAAGAAGAAGATGTATGCTTTATTACCTTCAGTGTTTACTAGACATTTTAATTTGTTGGAGGATTTTTGGTGTGATAAGCAAGATGAATATGACTTAAGGAAGAAGAATTATGAGAGGTTACCAGTCTCACTTATGGTAGAGTTGGGTATTAAAGATAATATTCCTGAAACTTTGGTGGATGATGGAATTATATTAGATCCCTCATATGAAGCTTTGAAGATTGGCACCAAAAACTTAGATCCAATAGACTAGAATGAGGAAGAAACTATTGATATTAAGAAACTAGGAAGAACAGTCTTGGATAGAAGTGTGCATTGGTTGATGATGAGAACTCAAGCTCCTCAGGGACCAATCCTCAAGAAAGGTAAAGGGTATAAGAGGATTAAAAGAAAAGCACCTTCCAAGGAACCATTAGAATTCTTTCCTCCTGATGTTGAAGAAACAGAGTTGGAGGTATTTGAAGAAGAAGAAGAGACACCCGAGGGAGATGTTCCAATTGAATCTGCTATTCCTACACCGCATTGGATGAGTCATCTGCACAAGCCCCACTCATAAGAAAGAAAAGTAAAGAAGTTCAAGGAGCACTTTATGCCATGGATGAAGCTACTAAAGGAAAAGAAATGGAGGAAGAATTGGTGGAGATTGAGACAGAATCGGATGAAACTCTGTCAGAGAAGAACTTGCAAGAAAATGTACCTCTAGATTATACTATTGAGCAGATTCTTACACAGGAAGAACAATGGAAATAGTTTGAAGATGCTACCAGAGAATCTGATGCAAGGGCTGTTGTGGAGAAACAAAAGGAAATGGAGGCAAAGTTGCAAGTTGATGCTCTACTTCAACAACAACAATCAAAAGTAAAAGAAGTTGAAATAAGGACAGCAGCTGATACAATGGAGGAGCAAATCAGGCAATGAGAGCATGAGATCAAGGTCAAGGCAGAAAATGACAAGCTGGAACTAATACAGAAGATCCATGATCTCAAGGAGGAGAAAGTAAGAAACCGAAGAGAAAAGGAAGCCCTGGTTGCTAGATTGAAGCTTGCAGAGGAGGCTCGACAGAAAGAATAAGAAGCTGAAGCTCTAAGAAAAGAAAAAGAGGCTGAAGAGCTAGTAAAGAAACAAGCTGAGAAAGAAAGGGAAAAGGTAGAGAAATTCATAGCCTTGGAAATGGAAAGGATAGAAAAGGAGGAAACTGAAAGGAAGAAAAAAGAAGAAGAGGCTGAAGCTGCAAGACTTAAAGCTTTAGAGGCAGAACAGTTGGAAAGAGAAGCCTTAGAGAAAGAAAAGGTAGAGAAGGAACAAAGAGATAGAGAAGAGGCTGAGAAGTTGGTGTAGATGCATGTGCTACAGGAGCAACAAGAAAAGGCAAAGGTTGATTCTCAACCTGAGGTAGATATTCAGCCATCCTCTACCATTGCTGCTTCCTCTTCCATAATGATGACTCCCAGTGCTCCTACATGGTTGAAATTAGATTTGCAGAAGAGAGCTAGAAAACCTCCTCAACCTCTTAATTGGGAGGACATGATGAAGGAGATGGAACAGGAAAGGCCTAAGAAGAGGGCTAAAATTTTGCATTCTACCAGACTCACAGATAAAGGGGAGATAGTTGCTGAATGTGCCGTGCCTATGATTGAAAAGGAGGTAGGGGATATGCAGCTCACAAACTATCAATTGAGTACGGTTAACTTGGGAAGACCCACTAGAAATCAACAAATGAATCTGATTGATGTGGTGGCTTCAACGACAAAATCAAGGATGATTAAGGACAAACAAAAGAAAGATGAGCTTAAGGCTCAATTGGATCAGTTACATTCATTCTTGAAGAGTGTCTCCTCTCCAAGGTCACAACAGGTTGCAGCAATTGAGACTCCTATTTTTCTAAGCAAAAAGGAGGTTGATGATTTGGTGCAGGTTAGAGGTAAGGCGGAGATGGTTGACAAATGGATAGACAAAGTGAACTGGGAGGTAGGTGAGGTTTTGGAAAAAGGATTTGAAACTTATAAGGAGGCGGAAGGAGTAATAAAAGAGATGCATCAATATATTGAGGCATCTGAGAAGTTAGAAGAAGAGTACAAAGAGTATAGTGAAAAGTTAGAGAAGATAAATACATTGCCTCTAACTACTCTTCTAGAAGAATCTATACTCGAAGATGATAATAAAGATTTTGTAGAAAAGACTTCTCATATCCTTAAGTTTAGGACTGGCTTTTTGAGCAAGCATAAGGATGAAATTCAGGAAGCAGTTAATAATTTAACTGAGCAGTTGGAGGAGTTGGAAGTGGTTATGGCTATAATAGTAGATGTGAATGTAATGACTAAAGATGGCATGCCATTAAGTCAAGTTAGAGATAAATGGAATGAAAGATTCCAAGGACTCATGCAGGAGAAAGATGATGGAGAAGACTTAGTGATAGATCGACTTGTAGAAGTGAAGGAAGAAATAAAAGCTGCAGGGAGAGAGTTGGTCAAGGTAAAAAGCATGAAAGAATTTGCTGCAGTTGAGTTGGATCACATCAAATTTGAAGATGACTGGATTGATGGTCCAGATATGGATATGCTACAACAAGTCTTCACCAGTTATGATGAGTTCATAGTGGATCTAGCTTCACATGCATAAAATCTTGCATGCATGATATTCTTCTTCCATGCATGACGCATGATGATCTTCTTCCTTGCATGTTGCATGCATGCGGCACTGACAGTTTTAAGGATGCATGATCTTCTTTTCTTCTATTTCTATCTTCTATTGTTAGATCAAACTGAATGTATAATGTAAGAACTCAAGGTCAAAGTTGATCTGAGTTTCTAAGAAAGTTGATTGTTCCTAAAAAGGTGGAAAGCCTAAGATAGAAGTAAAGTTCGAACTTCTTTTTGTATTCTATAAATACCATATGGGTATTACATTGTAAGGGTTGGCTAATTGAGAATTGGATTGGCTTACTTAGTGCTAGGAGATAGAATTTTTATAGAGCATTTTTTTGTAGAGATACATTGTACCAGATCTTGTTTACAGTTAATAGAATTGCAGGTTTACGAAATATGGAGTTTGCATTGAATTGTATTGTTTGATAAGGTTAATGAGTTATAATCCACTTGAATTCCAGTGATTGTGCTGAAGCATGATAGTTTCTTATGTGATGAAAGTCATTAGAAGAAACCAGGTTTAAAGATTATCTTGTTAAATTATCATTGAATTAAAGTTATTGAAGTCTATTGATCTATAGTTTTAATGATGAATGAATGTGTGTTGTTTTAAAATCTTGGAAATACTTGTGATAGGCAAATAGAGGAATTGAATTAAGCACCTAAGATGTATACGATGGTACAGTTATACTGTGGGTTGTGTCATGCTATGGTTTTTGTGATCGGTTAAGAAAACATTCATTGTTAAAAGTATATGTCTGGATATTAGATAAATTTAATTCATACTTACTGATTTACCCCTAGATCTATCTTTTTCTTTTATTTTAAACCCATTGATTTACAGGAACTATTTTGACAAAGAGAGTCATAGCTTGAATCCTTTGTTACCAGCATAGGCCCCTTGAATATTACAGTTGCATGAACCAATTGAGTGACATCAGACAATTGAGAACCAACTACCAGGACCTTGGGAGTTAGGCCACTACATGTAGTCTTTCTTTTTCAGGAGAAATAGAGTAGAAATATTCTATTTTAATGTTGTTTGTGTCATTTTAACCATCAACAAGAAGCAACTTCAATTTGAAAAGAGGCTTTAACATTTTGTACTCCTCCTTCATCTTCTCAAAATCTATTTGGACTAAGAAAGGGCTATACTTAGTCAAATCAAAAATTTGTCGAATCTCATATGCATTTAGGCTTAGCAGAATTCCACCATCATTATCCCTTATGACCCTTGTCACAGGATCATACCCTGCTGCCACTGCTCTGAGCAAGTCAACATTAGGGAACACATTTGGAACTGTTAGTTTCCCCATGTCATATCTCCAGGCATTAGAGAAGGGGTGAGGTAAGTTTCACTGTCCATACCACTGCCTAAACATTTCAAGACCAGTCATAGGAATCCTGGCATTCGCAATGTTATAATCTTTGCATAGTAGACCTTCGCCTAGGGCCTTTCCATTCATTAAAACCAAACCACTCTTCCTGTCATTTGTTGACAACGGGAGTTGATCCAGGAAGTCATCATACAAATTCCTCTTCAAATAATCAACATGGCCAGAGTGCTGCTTCGGTGGTGCCATCTTAAACAACTAGGGATTCTTTTATAAAGTTAAATCCTCGAAGAAACTAGGGGTACCCAGAACACAAAAATACAATACAACTGTGCAATTCCAATAATTCAAATGAACTAGTAACCCTATGACAATAATTAACAAAAACCCTTGACCAACACAATAGAACCCTTTGCAAAGACACATTCAAAATAACCCAACAGTTTAGAAAATAACTCACAGGATTTTGCGCCTTGCAGAGAACCAAACTTCACAGTGATCGCTCGAAAAACTTTATCTCTAGCTCTGAACTGCTTGGAAAATACTTGACTGCTTTTGTAATGAAGATAGAAAAAGAGTAGATACTTTATGTCGATTGAATTAAGGTAGTAGACGTCTCATCCGCCATTAAAGCTCATTTGCATGCCGCCCCAAAGGCTCCAATCGCATTTGATGCGAATTTAAACTTCAACCGTCGATCTTTTATTTTTGTCAGATCATCGAACGACCATCTTCAAAAGGGCTGACGAAATCTCCATGTCAGCATCGAGGGCCCACCACAGAAGTAGCACCAAAGGAATACACATGGCGCCCACCCCTGATATCATGATCACTAAACATCCTGTATCTTTGGATCACGCGATGGTGGGCAACCGTTGATTCCTACAATCGGCGATCGTGTTCACTCATGACAATCAGCAACACCAAACATAACCGTTGAGCAAATTTTTGCCAAGATTATAACATCACCGTCAAGCTTGAGCACGTGCATCTCATAGCTATTTTAGTAACCCACTTTATAATGTATTTAAGTCCGCAACAAATATTAAATGCTTTATTAATCCATTTTCAGTATCAGCATCTTGGGACACGTGGTGCTCGCTCATGATATCACAATCACCAAACAATCAGCGGTGATGTCATCGTGAGATCGCGGGGAGCGGTCAGGATCAATTGTAGGAAGATCGACGATCATTAAAAACACAGCAGTCAGCAACACCAAACATAACCATCGAGCAAATTTTTACCAAGATTATAAAATCACCGTCGATATCGAGTACGTGCATCTCGCAACTATTTTAGTAACCCGCTTTATAATGTATTTAAGTCTGACACAAATATTAAACGCTTTATTAATACCTTTTTGGCATTGGCAGCTTGGGACACGTGGCACTCTCCCATGATATCGCAATCGCCAAACAACCAGCGGTGATGTCATCGTGAGATCGCGGGGAGCAGTCAGGATCAATTGTAGGAAGATCGACGGTCATTAAAAACACAGCAGTCAGCAACACCAAACATAACCGTCGAGCAACTTTTTACCAAGATTATAACATCACCGTCGATCTCGAGTACGTGCATCTCACAGCTGTTTTAGTAACCCACTTTATAATGTATTTAAGTCTGACACAAATATTAAACGCTTTATTAATCCCTTTTCGGCATCAGCAACTTGGGACACATGGTGCTCACCCGTGATATCGCAATCACCAAACAATCAATGGTGATGTCATTGCGAGATCATGGGGAGCGGTCAGGATCAATCATAGGAAGATCGACGGTCATTAAAAACACCCCCTGCAAAATAAAACAACTATTAACAAGTCAAGTGAAATAACCTTTTTGCGTGTGCAGATTATGCGGCCGTCGGATGAAGTAATTTCAATCTTGACCGTTGCTCGTAGACCTCGCAAGGTTTCTGCTAACGTCACAAATATGGTGCGAGGCTTGCGAGATTCTGCCATCTGTCACATTTGATGGTGGGGACCAATTTTGCTCGTTGATCGATTATGAAGACTAATGCCGACAGTTGTTTCCGTACCGACGCATCGTGGCCATTCCTCGCTAACCTTGCACAATTAAAACTGTAGTTTCAATAATGTTACAAGGTGTGCGATTTGGTGACACGTGGACTCTGATGTTGTGCGTTGATAACAAAGGTGGGGCCCATTTCTGTGCTGATGTGGTACTCGGTAGGTGAATATCTTGTCTGTTTGGTGAGTGGAGGGAGAACGTGGCATTTTCAAACTATTTTGACTAAATCTGAGCCATTCTCCTGGCCAATGTTGTGATTGATCAACGATTCGTATTTAAAAATAAACTGGTATTGTACGATAGCCATTTTATCTTGCGCGAGTGAATAGTATTGGCTGAGTTCGACTCTGCTTGCACAATTAAATGCTAAAATTTGTGATTACTATTTCAGTTCTGTATCTCTACATTGAGGAAGAATTGCTTGGTATTGAGTGAAGCAAGCTATGGTTACAATTTCTCAATTTTGCTACCCTAGATGTTCTGCAATTGAAATCGTAAGTAGCACATACGCCATTTCTTGTAAATTCAGAATATTTTATGGTTGCTTGCTAGGCAATTTGTGATTGTTTCCTGTCTTTGTTCTTGAAGAATTGATTGAATAGATTCGCTTTTAGAGCTTTTCTAGATAATTGCTAGGGTTTTTTGAATATTGAAGAATTTTCTGTTAAGGCTAAAGGAGAAAATTGTAATTATTTGCTATCTGAAAATAAGCAAACCCTAGTTCAAATTATCATATGTAAAGTATAAATGGCACCCGAGGCCTAAAGTTCTGGTTCTGAACCACTACCAGGTCTTTATCCCAAGATATTATTGATTTGTTACAACCCTCTACTAGCAAGAAGCAGGAGGGAAAGGTTTTGTTCTATGGGCATCGAATCTTGGAAGGATTGACAGACAAGCAATGTGCAATTCAAGATGTCGAGTTACCATACACCAGGTGACAGCTGTTCTCCAATTGGTTTGGGAATAGGAATTTTTTGGTTCCTTTGTGTAACCCTTGGAGGTTAGACCTGGGTAAATTGGTGGTTCCTAATGTTTATATAGATGTAGATATTTTAAAGGAAATTATTGCTAGATATGACCCTGTGGCTCAAATTGTCAAAACACATGCTGGTGTGCAGATGATTAAGATAACCAAAGAAGAAATTGCAGAGATTTTCAAATTGCACGAATGGAGTCGGGATATGGTTCCTGTCGACTTGGAGGTTTTTAGACAAAAATATAGAAATACTAGGGGTTTGTTCAGAACATCCTTCTTAATACCTCATTTGGCAGTCTCAGGAAGAGGAAAAAATTAGAAGAAGGTAGTAATTGGCAGGAATGAGCCCGAACCTTTTCCTGTGGGCTATTTCGCCAGTTATTTCAAAAAGACTATTTGTGCTTTATGTCAAGTTCTAGGAGTCAGCTTAAAGAAAACCTTGCCTACCGGTATTATGTATATGGCAGTAAATCTCCAGCACCCAAATTTTAATGTAATATATGATTTTACCACTTATTTGGCAGAGAAGATGCACACAGGTCTAGTAGCCCTAAAGGAGGGGAAGAATTGGGTTGGATTCAGATGGTATTCCTTGTTAATCCACATGTTTTTTATAGGGGTCAGGCTGTGTTCGAAAAAGATATGAAATTAAAAAAGAAGTAAGGAAACATTGAAATGCCTATCCAATATTGGACTAGGATTCTTGACATGCATGATCATGAGTTTGATTATGTAACTTTCCATAATGTCTTTGGATCTAAATTAAGGGAGGCTCTGGTTCGTGACCCCCCAAGGATCCCAAAATAAATTCATGACTTCTTGAGGCCGATGGAGAGAAGGCCTGAATTGAACATAATGCACAATTGGGGAGACATTATCCCCTATCCTAATACCATAGTTTTTAGGGTTTTGGCACTAATTTCAATCCAAAGGTTCTTCCAAGGGAGGTGCCCCTTAGACTTGGATTTTTGGAAATCATGAGGCAGTTGGGGGGTGCTCAGGAAGTACACTTGCTAGCTGAACAGAAGAAAGGTTCTTTCTTCCCTGAATATACAACATTTTCCTATTTTGTTATGGCAAAGGGAGGATGGAAAGAGTTGCATCAATTACTTGGGCCTTATAGGCTAAGGACTGTGCGCCCTAGGAATCATGATCCTGAGGGTTTTATCTCTCAAATGAAGGAAAAACATTAGACAAGAGCTTTTGTCCACAACTTCTACTTTCCTGAGGACATCATCAGGAATATTTTTGATTTGGAATTACAAGATGATAGAAAGGAACTATACATTGCCTACTCTAAAATGGTAAAAATTAAGTAGGAGAAAATACCTGGTTTCAATCCCATACCTAATGCTAAAGATGAGTTTAGCAGAGCAATGTATGCTATTGATAATTTTGAGAGCTTGGTTGGGGTTTTGAAAGATGAAAGGGTTGTGGAAGAAAGGGGAAAATCACAAACCATCGAGGAGTACCCTGAGGTAAAGGAAGAGGAGAGGCCTACTTATCAACCCCAAAAGAAGATAAGGGTTTTTTCTAGAAGAAAGGGAAGTAGGGCTGAAGATGTTGCTAAAAATATTACACCCTCTTCTTCAAGGCAGTCAGTACCAAATGTTGTTGATTTGGATTCTCCTCCAAGTTTTTCTGAACAAGCTTGCCCACCATCACCAAAGAGGCAGAGGGTTGAAAGGGTAAAGATTGTTGATTGTGATGGTGATGAGGATGATGAAATTATTGTCACTCCGGATGAAATGCATCCTAAGATCCCATTAGATCCAGTTGACATTACAATAGGTTCAGGTACAATTTCTTTGTGGTTAGGAAAAGATGAAATCAAAGGAATAACAAGCAATGATGACTTGAGAATAGAAGCCTGTAGAGAGTTCATGATGGATGACTCTTTTATTCAAACCGGTTCTTTTAAAGATTTTGTGTGGAGAGCACATACTGCATTATATGCTGAGAAGGTGGAACATGAGAGAATTTTGCATCCAGAGCTCCTAGAGAAGGTAATTCAAGCTAAGGTCAGGGAACAAATGAGAGAAAGATTCAAAGCAATAACACCAGAGCAGGGCCGAGAATTGGTACAAGAAAGTGGACTATTGCTACTCCTAGAATGGGATATCACTGATGCTATGGTGTTTGACACAATAAGAAGGGCTAATAAGCCACTTCTTGCTACTGAAGAGGAGGCTACATTGGCACTCAAGGGATTAACCTTTAGTGAGGAATGGGATGCATTGGCACTCTGGTCCCTATCTACTGCCTCTAAAAAGATAATAGTTGTAGAACCTTCTGACTTCAGTGGTCACTTGGTTGCGAGGAGAGTTGCTGACACCCCAGCATTGGAAGCTGCTGATATGGTCGTGAATGTTTCCAAATTCACTAGAGCAACTGTTGAAGATTTGACCAAGGAGCGGGATACTCTGAGAGGCCAATATAATGACATTATTATTGAATATAATAAGAGTCAACAAAAGGTAGAAGAGTTAGAAACTGAATTGGCTTTATTGAGGCAACAAATGGATACCATGAGATCTCAAAAGCAAGACAGTTCTAGCCACACTGTTCCCGACCCACCAGTAGAGCAGTCTCAACCTCCTGCACAAGCACAGTCTTTGGCTATTGTTCCATATAATATGGGACAAGTGCCTATCGCTATTGAGAGGGCTACTAGCCCTAGAGGGGGAATTTTTAGGGAGAAACTGATTCATCAGGTTCAAGAATATAAGGAGATGGTAAAGAAAATCCGGGATGCAGCAGGGAGAAACAATGCAGTGATAGTGGACACTATTTTGAAACATTTAAACAAAACGGTCTAGAGTAAGCTAAATAGTGTTCATGCAAATTATGTCCTAATGTTGCAAGCACTAAAAATGTTTCCAAGAGATAAAGAATTGGCCATCTCATTGCTAAACAAATGGTACCCTAGAATGGAGAGGTTGAGATTCATGGCAGTAGGGGAAAAATAGCATGGTGATAAATATCCTACTGTTATTGCAACATATCAATTGGTCAAGGGAATTGTTGAGCATAAGTTTCAGGGATTTTCCGCCCCAATGGAATCCAAGATTAAATTGCTGAAAGATGTGTATGGTGGAAAGGACCTGACCCCATAGCCTCATATTTTACATATTTAGGATGAAGTCAAACCCCTGTAGGTTTGGAAGGAGAAAATGAACAATATAATGATGTCTCAAACACATGAGATATGCAAAAAAGCTGATATTCGCATGCTAGAGAATACATTGGAAAAGTTGTATTTTGTTATAAGTTTCTTAGAGAGCTTTGATAAAAAGGCCACATTGATAATGGTAAAGTATGCTCCCTATCGAAACAAGGTTGATTAAGTTGTGTCTTTCCAGTCGCCTTCCAAGGAGGAGTTTGAATTATGGAAAAAGGTGTTCACTGATGAACTGGAATTATGAGTGTTATAGTCGAGAATTGCAACTTGGTCATGTATAATATAGGTCTGGCCTTAGATATTATATTCTAAAATTGCATTCTCCTTTTGACTCCAAGTACAGGGTGTTGAGGTGGAGTTAATACTATAATGGCTAAGCATGCCTTCGATGTATGGGGAGTGGCCTTTGGAGCAATGTTTTTTTTCCTCCTTATCAACTAATGATGATCTTTGTCTTATGCTCTCCTCTCGCATAATAGAATTGTAACTGAATCAGGAGTTAGCGGTCCAATTACAAATGGATATGTGTACTCTCTGACCTGAAGCTTGTTGGCTCCCTTGTTTTATAAAAGGGAATTCTGGGCCGAGAGAGTGGTCGGTTGAAATATCCAAGATATGAGAAATAAGAGTCTAGTAATATAGAGAGTATGAATTGTAAGTCCAGGTTTTAAAAGGTTTTGATTCAGATTGGAGAACTTTGTTAATCATGGGGTTTTTGAGCATGTTTGTATCAAACTCGTGAATATTTGGAGTTTATTTTGTCTTCTATTGTGCTATGTTACATGGATTATTAATGAAATATTGATCAAAGATGATTTTCATTTGTTATTTACTGTGATTATGTTTAACTACAACTCTAAATCAAAGGATCGATTAAATGCTTCAGTTAACTAGTAAATTCATGCAATATAACAAATAGGATTCATAAAGGAGTAATAAACTCAGGTATGGATATATGAGTTGTAATGCAATTCATAATAGATCATAAGTGTTCAAAATGAAATTTACCCTGCAGTTCAGTTTTCTCTTTTGACTCCTTGCATTGGGATATGGCACTGGAATTCTAATTACATTTTATTGTCATATTTTTTGTGTTATGGCATCAAGATATTTTACTCAAACATTTCCTATCAATTTACTTTATGTGAAGTTTGCGATTGTCTGTTAAATGGACATGAGTCTTTTTTAAGGAATATCCAATTTCTTGAAGGATTTGATCCTTTAACATTAATTGGGGATCTATCTGTTGCTTACCTATGTGCAAATTAAATGAATTGTTTAATTGTTGTATGTTAAGAGCACATGTTAGGGAATACCCTCCTGGATTTTACAGAGTTCGAAGTGTAGGAGAATTAGCCTTATTGCTATTCTCGTAAAGTTGGCCATACTATTCCTAGTCTTTTATTATTGAATGTGGGGAGTTCATAGGAGCTTCTAGGAAACACGTGTGGGTTGCAGTAAAAAAATGCCAAAAGGTTCAATTGACAACATGATCTATTGAGTAATTACAAAGAATTCATAATTTGAAATTCTAGATTTTGACAACATGATCTATTGACAAGTACGAAGCATTTTTCACATTGTGTCAAATTTTGATATTGTTATTAGGATTCAATTATGTAGTTTTACAAGTCAAACTCATTGACCCATGTTTCATGAGTAGTGTTTCACAAGAACCCATCTCTCATGATAATGAATGGTCCACTTAGCACTCATTGCGTCTAAATGATTCTCAAAGCGATGAAGCACTAGGCCTTTCTAGGAGGTCACCCATCCCAATATTACATGATCCATGATTTTATTAATAATTGATCATTTTGGATTTTGACAAACTTGACACACAAATGACAATTTGACAATGAACTTAATGTATCACAATTAAGTTTCAAATTGAGTAACACAATAGAAACTAAAACAAATTGAGAGATTGTTATGAGGGTAGTGATGCAACTTTTCTAATTTCATCCTCATATTATGCTTTGATGGATGTCTATACCTTGTTCCAAATCTCCCATATTAAGGAAATCAACAAGGATTTTGGTGAAGGTTGTGAAATTTGCTATGCATCTACCAATTGCATTTGATTGAAAGTTTCTAAAACCTTTTAAAAAAATCCATTATGTATATTCTACAATCATTATAGTCCACAATTTCACATTTATTTGGTTTTGCATCTACCATTTGTATTTGCTTGAATTTTCCTACCGAATTTTCAATGTAGATCCATTTTGTGTATATCTTAATTACAATCTGTTGGTGTTTTTTCCCACATAGGATTTGCAATTCTATAAGAGGTAGCCAACCTCCGTTATAAAGAACTGCAAAGGCTAGTGGCCAACTAACAAGAGTCAATCAAAGACTGACATCTCCTACACTTTTGGCTCTGTGAAACCAAGGTGGGTAAACCCAAGTGTGTTCATAAGAATTTTTCATGATTGGTAAGAACACTTCTTCTTACAGATGCAGTCCCCACTAACACTAATAGATAGTCATTACCCTGGTTGTGGCAAAACCAAAGAATAATAAGTACAAATATCCCAAAGCAAGGAGACTGAAAATTATCATAAGATCTATATCCCAAAAAGAGATATCAGTTGATATTTGTTAAAATGTTCGGGTATTGAATCACCGTGCTTAGAGTCACAGTCCTATACCTGAAAGGAATTTACCAATACTATCCAGTGCCTCATCCATTGGGTGGGAGTCATATAAAACGTAATTCAGATGAAATTGAACTTATCACCATAGTGCTTTGCTACCATGAGATTTGTCAGTATATTAAAACATTACTCCTTAGTGAATCCTGAGCATATAACCATAAACATGCAATTTGTGTTCAAGCATTTGATCAACTCATTAAGTCAAAGAAAGAGAACAAATTACACTTTCAACTACACTATTGAAACTGAATGAACAAACCCTTGATAAATCCATTCATAATCCATGGTCCATACACACGAGAGCAAAATGTCTTAATTTTTTTAGATTTCTTTTGATATCAGTAATTACAAAAGCATAGTATACTTATTTCATACTATTCCCAACCCAACATGATTTCCTACATAATACCTTCAAAATCTTGCATTACCACTAACTGTACCTATTCTAAGCCTTCGGACCCAAAAAAACAACAACCCTTAACAATGAGCCATCAAATCTCCTTTATAGGATAGGAGAGCAACAAAGCAATAGGCTACATTGTTCATTCCAAAATTGAATTTCATTTAGAATGAAATTGAAATTGACATTCCTCATCATTAGAAAAAACCATAATCAGTTCAAGGAATCAAAATAGTTATACCATTGTAACCAACCGGAGCTAAAGACAAAAGAGCATGGAAGGCACACGTACATCCACATCAACACACCATCCAAAAGTAACACACCCAAAAACTGCAACTACTTGCAAGACACACGGCCCCGGTAGAGGTGACCGCTCTTGGTCCTCGCTTTAGGAAGAAGTGATACCAACTTCCTTTTATCCGCTTTAACACATGATCTGGTAGCATGGCACGATGCCATCACAGTTATTGGGGCAACTGCGAGGGGCTCTTCATTGACCCCCAACAGCTCGGTCATGGACGCCAAGTAACATTGGTAGTCCGAGTCAGTTTTGGACCCATCACCGTCAAAACCAGGAGACAACACCAATGGGGACTTGGAGCTCCCCGTCCCTTTAAAATTAGCATCATGGACAACCTTGGGCTTGCTAAGGATAGGTTGTACCCCGTCAGGCTGCAAATTTCTCACCCCAAGTCTGGTCCTTCTACGCACAACCAAATGGTCCATTGCAAAGAACACCTCACAAAATACAGGAGAGACTTGACCACCTACAAACAAGACAACTCAAAATGCGATGATAATACCAAATAACACAATGAGCATTTATAGAGTTAATTGGTGCGAGAATATTAATTGCTCGAATGCAGCACGAGCATTCGAGCATTTTAGTGGCTGATGTAGCCACCACAAATTATTCCTGGCTTGCGAAGGCATGGCGTACAAGCCATCATTTCATTTATTAGGAGAACAGTGTTCGCATGCAGGAAATTCAGGCGAGGATCCACTAAAAAAATTTGTGCCATTAATGAGGAAAACTTGCAGAGAGCAAGAACTCCCAACACAGATGAACAAGAACCCAAGAAAAATTGAACCGTTAATGCGGATCGAACATGGCAAGTCGGACGACTTAGATTGAGTCAACAATTGTTTGAAAATCCACATCAGCACCCTGGGAGAACCGTGCCCAATCACAACCCAAGAAAACAAGAGGTTGCAACTGGATAGCGGGTCCCACCTAGCCCTGTCGCTTTAAGAACCAGGCCATGTGTTGCCTCTTCGCAGACGTCGCAGTACCCTCAGGGGCCTTTAATTTGATCGTGCGAGATCTGTGAGAAAGGATTATTATTGATCTCCCTCGGTAATACCACACGGGTGGTAAATTTTAAGTCCCACCATAATCCTTGTATGGTCCACATGATTTTTTTATCCTTTGTTGAAGAAACTATTACAATATATTTCTTATTTATGTACTTATTTTCCATACATGTTTATAAAATTTTGAAATTATTAATAATATTCATTTTGGCAAGACATTAAAAGACTCTTGATTGTAAAAAATATGCATCCTAATGTGAAAATGCAAACAATGGAAGCAATGACTATAACACATAAATTTTTATGTAGTATCCAATTCAAAGAATCATGTTACCCTCTACCTTGAATTTTTTAGTATAAAAAGCTAAGGAAATGCTATAAATAAGATAATAAGTTGACTATTAGCATATACCAATTTTTATAGAGATGTAGATTGTTGGATTTTGTGGTTGTGTTGCTCATGATATGTGGTTGTCATTGATGTCAACACTATTAGCATTAATGTCTTAAAGGTTGTATATGTCGAGGATATTGAGAAAATTAGAATAAATATGTTGCAGATAGTCTATGAAGTTGTGAAGACCAGAGTGGTGAAAATTTTTGTATGTTGGTATTCTGAAGTTATGTATTAAAGGGTTTGTTGCTGAGCCTATCTAGTATATCCTCTCGAAGTTTCAGAGGTGTGCATCAAGATTGGAGCGAGTTATGAGTTTTTGTGTTCCTACAGTTATTTTGTTGCTATAGTTGGTGTTTTTGAAAGAAGAGAATGTAATTCTAGTGAATTGAATTGTTGTGTATGCTCTTGAGATGTTCATTGACGTTTCTTGATCTCATACTCTATTATTGTGGTACATCCACATTGATTAGTGTGCTCGTGATCAAATATTTTTCCTTTCCATGTTCGAGTTTTCATGTTCTTGGTTGACATGATGGTGGTAGCGTGTTGTAGATCCTTGTGGATTAATTTTTGAATGCTTGGCATGTTCGAGGATGTTTCTTTAGGTTGGTGCGCATTGAGATTTGTTCATGAATTGGGCTGAGAGTTTGTATTCATCTATTATTTATTTTTGGTCGACAAAGTTGTTAATGTAAATTCATCAAGTGGATATATAAGAGCGACTGTTTTATTCATTTAGAGATAATGTGTGTGAAGTGTATGCGAGATATGTGTGAATAAAGATTAGATCATTCAAATGAAGAGTAGAGTGTGAAGAAGTATTTATGTGCTTAACTGAAACTATCATTAGGATTTTGAAGAAGCCAATTTCTCAGTTCAACCACATCAGATGTGTTGTTGATTCATGCTTTCACTGTTAATTATCAGATCTGAGATTAAAGGTTAATAAGGTTAAATAAGTTTCAATTTTGTAACAACTAATTCACCCCCCCTCTCAGTTGTCTACCCTTGTTTTCCAACATAGATATCTTCCATTTCAAAACACACAAAACAATATTCAGTATATAATCAACCATCTTTCATTAGTATAGTTAGGGCTTATTTATCCCTATAGGAAACAAGTAGACTATATAAAGAAAACTAACAAAGCCACAACTACCCCTATTTTGTAGTTTGGTGTGCATTCCTTCCTCTCCCTAATCTTCTCTGATTATTTTGAAGAGACCAAGTGTTGTAACTAAACTATGGTTCATTCTATGTGCATGTAATTTTGATCTTCATATAAAAAATTAAAAAAAATATTAATCTACTCTTGTCAAAACACAAACAACACTCAGATTTAGTATAAGAGTCAACCAATCATAAGGAAAACATAATATGAAAATAGGGTTAGGGTTAGATTTATATTTTTGGTTATGGTTGGGATTAGATATGAAAATAGGTTAGGGTTTAGGATTACAATTAGGGATTATAGTATTAGGGTTATATTTAGAATTAATTTTTAGGGTTATTGTTATGATTAAGGGTTGTTTTTATATTTGGCTTAGAGTTGGGGTTAGGATTAGGGCCAGGGATAGGGCTAGGGTTAGGTTTACGGATAGGTTTAGGGTTATTAGAGTGAATGCAACTAATTAATAAAAGAAAAAATATTTAGGGTTAGGTAATTAGGGTTAGGGTTGGGGTTAGAGTTTTGGTTGTGGTTAGGGTTATAAAGATAGGATAAAGGTGAGGGTTAGGGTCAAGGTTAAGGTTTCGAGAAAAAGGGTTAGGTTATGATTAGTGTTAGGGCTAGGTTTAAGATTTGGATTATAGTTTAGGGTGTACCATTTGTCTTTAGTTTAGGGTTACAATTAGGGTTAAGGTTAGGGTGGGAGTTAAGTTTAGTGTTAGGGTTAGATTAGAATTAGGATCATGGTTTAGGGTTTAGGGTTAGAGTTATGTTTATGTTTAGGGTTGTGATTATGGTTAAGATTATGGTTTTGAGAAATAGTGTTAGGGTTAAAGCTATGGTCAGGGTTACATTAATGAGAAAATGATGGTTTAGTTTCCAAGTAAGGGTTAGGATTAGGTTTATTGCAGGGCTAGGGTTAAGGTCGGGGTATGAGTCAATCTTATGATTAGGGTTAGGGTTATGGTTAGATTAGGGATATGATGTTAGGTTTCAAGAAAAGGTCTAAATTTAAGATTAAGCCTTAGTTGGCTATAATGAACATGAGAAAAAATGGATCTAATTTCCTTTTGTGGGAAAATAATCAACTACGACTTAAACTTAAATTTAGAGATTACCCTAAACTCTAACCATAACCATAAACCTAATCCCAAACCTAACCCTAAAGAAAACACATAACCTAACCCGACCCTAATTGTAGTGTTTGAGGCTAGGCTCAAACACTATATAACCTAACCTTATATAACCTAACACATAACATAGCACTAGAAAATAATTCTTCTCCCAAACAATCTCCTCTACTTCTATTCATGCCTACTGGAGTTGCAACATTCAACATTGGTGCTTCAACCATTCATTGAAAGCGAAGAATTCCAATAAGAGATTTCAATGAACTAGAAGGGACAAGACTACTTACAACTTTCCAAGAAGAAATATCACATGTCAGATACATATTGATAGATGAAATGAGTTTCTTTGGGGAGAGGTTGCTTGAAAACATAGATTCCAGGTTTCGACGAGCATTCCCAAAAAATAGTAACCAAAGTTTTGGAGGTGAGTTCTGGATCGAAATTGCTAACTTTGATAACTTTATATTACAATATTTTTTATTCAATTCTAATATAGTTCCTTCTATACAAATTCATACTTATCAATTTAATTAAATATTTTATATTCAGGCATATCTACATGATTCTAATTTTGAAGCCGAGTTACCCGAGGTAGCATGGGCATAGCAGCATGGAGCATAAAGAAGTGCCAATTCATGCCAAGTCATGGCGAGTTAAGGTAGGTGGCAAGGGTAAGGAAACTCTACAAGGTGAGTTGGACTCATCAAGATGTTAGCCAGGCTAGGAAGAGTCTGCAAATCAAGGGTCGAAGGTCCATATGCATGGGTTATTACTGGTGATGAGAAGTCAAAAATGGGGGAGTTAGCCTAGAGTACGGTGTCATCCTACCGATGTCTAGTATTTGGACTAATAACTTATATAGGGAGGTATGGTTGTTCAAGGAAAGGAGCACCATAGGGATGCAACCGGGTTGCACCGAGAGTCCATAACTGTACCAGATGGAAAGGGTGTTCCAGTACTCTTCCTTCCAGGAGCAAAAAGAAGTAGCTCCTGCCTCGAGTCCAATAGTGACTCAAGTGTTCATCATAGTCTTAGGAGCGAGGAAGTCTCATCTTTCCCTAGCTATGAGGTGAGGGGTTTTGTGGTGAACCCAACGTACCAAACCCTATGAATGCAGTAACAGGGCCAACATGGGTTAGTTCCCAGACATGATGTCGTCAAGGGAGCTAGATGTTGGAACGATCTTTTAATGTCCGTCGATCAACCATCAGTTGATCCTGACCGTTCCCCGCAATCCTGACACCAATGAATGAACACGATTATCGATGGTGGCCACTTCATTTTAGCTTGTAAGGTAGTTTAAAAGGAATATACTTATCTTTGATGTGGTTAATTAAGCCTTGACATAGTCTATTAGATTTCAAATTTAATTCTTAAAGGTCGATCTACTTCAGATTCCAAGTGAAAATCTAAGTTAACCTAGGCATCACTATCCATATTTGTAAACTATTATGTTACACATGGATAAATTATTTCTAAGATATCTTAAGCAAATACAATAGATTTAGCAATAAATAGTGAGGTGTCTTATTAAACTATACCAGATCCTCACTTTATCACAATAATTGCAAAGGATAAATTGACTTGGTTATTTTTTATATATAAATTGGGAAAACAAGGTCCCAACCCTATTACATAGCAAGCCCGGAGGATATGGAAAGAAAAACCAAAAAATAACTAACTATAAATAATTAATAGAAGAACAAAGAAAAATAGCACATAAATAACTAACAAACAACAAGAAAAAACTACAAGTTGCAGCATGTCTTTTGGGGAGTCACATATCCCCAATCTTCAAAAAGGAAAGAAAAAATATCATCCTTAGGGTATTTCTTTCTATCCTTCTTTAAAACAAGACTATCAAGATTACCCTTCAACCTTCTTTTCTAGAACTCCCACACAACATTCTGGAGTAGAAGCATAGAAGTAACCTATGGATCACCTTATTACTAAAGTTAAGCACATTATTGACTCTTTCCTCCAAAGTTTCTAGAATTTTCTCCAAATAATTAATATAATTGGTGTTATGGCCACAATGAGAACATAAATGCACAAGATCAAACTTATTTTCCACCTAAATTCCTTTACCCTTGACATCATCCATGGCCACCATATCATTTCTAGGGACTAAATTCAATCATCCCCTATGTTAGAAGACTTAGTGTCATAAAGAACATTCATTTCTGAAAAAGGTTCACACCAAAATCATTGGAAAGAGAAACATCTTCCTCTTACATGAAGTCTTGACAGTGACTGAAGTCTTTGTTCCAACTATTGATGCAGTCATTGTCCTTGTGATCAACAAAGCATTTGTTGTTAATTAGAAATAACTAATTCTACATTAGGTGTAGTACTAGGGGTAGTAGAAATTACGGCCACCAACCTATTAGATCTACTTACAAGGTTCCCCTTAAAAGGTTTTCCTATAGCAATCTTATTATTAACAGTAGCAACAATAAGAACCTTAGTCGTTGTTGCCCACAAGTGAGGACTAAAATTTAGGGTTTTTACTCTTAGTCTTGGAGATGTCAACATCACTAGGAATGTCCACATGGATATGAGAGGCAACTTTCAATAGAGAACCAATGGCAAAAATATTAGGGCAACCTAAGTCATCATAATTAGCCACAACTTTACCAAGCTCAAAATTTCCCTCCACCACTTTACTAGGAACATCATCAAATGTAATTTTTTGCTTTACAAGGAATGAGGAATGTTTGATAGGTTTTCTCTTACCCTTAGGAGGAGAGGGATCATTCAAAACACTAAGATTCCCACCTTTAGCTTTGATAAGAATAGGGGTAGGGAATAGATTAGACTTTGAAATAAGAGAGCTAACATAATTCTAAGAGAACGTAGCAAGGTGGACTTATGGAGTCTAAAAATTAACCCCTTGTGTAGAGGCATCACAAATTTATCCATTAAGACCTCCTTACCTAAACAGTTAAGAGAACTTAGGACAAAATAAGGAAAACAAGCAATCGCATTATGTTTAAGATGGTCATGTGAGAAATGGTAATGAAAAACACATTTAAAACAACCTTCAACACTGAAGTACTTAATTGGAACTCTACTAAACTCATAATTCAAAACCATTCTATAATTTGATGAGTTCTCCCCTTTTCAAAATTTGGTTGATAGTTTATGTGTCCATCATTTTTCCCTATTAATGACCTTCCTACCTAAGAGATTTCAACCTAGTAGCAGCTCTGATGGTTTCCTTTGAAACAAGAAATCTAACACCACCCACGATAACCTTTTTATCCTTTTATGAAGCAACAAATTATTTTGAAAGGACTTGACTAGAGCAACATAGGGACTCAAAGTAGGGAGCAATTCTACCCTCTTAAAAAAATGTCATAGTATGGCATTATTTCTCACCTCCTTAGGGGATGTGAGTTTAGTGTGGCATCATATACCCCCTGTAGTATCTAAACCCTTGCAAAAAATATTAAACTAAGAAATATACATTTGGAACTTAGTAGGAAGAAAACACAAGCATTCACCTAAGAGAATAGGCTTCACAAAAATTTGAGGCTTATTCACTATCATGCAAAACTAACCTTGGAGAAACCTCCCAACCATAAGTGACTTGATTGAAGTGACTATATCATTATTTTTAAGTAAATGCATATTTATGGAAGCTTGGGCATAATAATTAGAAGAACCAGAATTACCAATACTAACATTATCCAAGCAACCTGCAAGGGGTTCATAATAAGACTATTTAATGACATCAATTTGGTTGAAGGAAATAGCATCCATTTGAAAACTTTCTCAAACATAATCACAAGGGATAACAATACCCCTCTTGAGCCAAAGAAATATGATACATAGACACCAACAATTATTACTAGGGTAAAACTCAATACCCTTCCCCAAGCACCCATTAAATGACAATTTCATTATTTTCATTAACAAGGTTATTGATAATACTTTGAGAAGTAAAGCAACTTCGTATAGACTGATATGGCCCAATGACATTAAAAATATCATCTATGCAATCATATAATAAGTCATTAATAGAAAAAGGAAAAGATAAAAGCCATTAACTAATTAAGCAAGGATCATATAGAGATGTCATATTAGGAAACCTCTAACAAATTCTATGGTGCAACGAGCCATAGTATTATTAAACTCACGTCAACAACAAAGTGTTAGAAATGGGAAATCTTCCTTTGACGACATACCCTTTAGGTTCCAATTCATAAGCTCATATGCATGCCCAATTTTTTCCACTTGTTTAATCCATTTCCAAATGAGCAATTTTCCAAGTGTGAAGAATGAAAGAATAAACCCAAAAACATGTATGATAGTAGAGGGAGTAGTTTATTTTGCATTGACTCTTCATAATTACAATTCAAAGTATCATGTATTCCTTCTCCCATAAAAGTTTTCATGGGAGGAAGGGGAGAATATTTCTAGTATTAGACACATCTAGCCTATCACCATTTTTGTTAGAAGAAAAGAGTAAATGCCAATGCCAAATCCAACACCATTTCTCATAGTGACCCTTTGTTGGACAAGGAAACACCGACAATGTCAATATTCACTACTCCAATCAATGGCTTCTATCCTTTTTTTTTCTCCAAATATAGCTTGTAGGCCACCTCTATGACCACCCATCTCATTATCAATGTTGCCATCACTGGCCCAACTATTCAATGGTCATTTTTCTAATGACTCCTTTCTCACTCTCTTGGAGGACAAACATGACATTATTTAGGATATTCAATGCCTAGATATATCCTGGAAAGCTTTAAGGTCAAATATATAGTGGCATAAAACTCAATGTTATAGGAAATCATTCTTAGCCAAGACCAATTGGTTCAATTCCTATGGATAGAAGGGGGTTGATCATAAGGAAGCATTGAGATTCCTAAGCATCTCTTTTACCTTTTAGGTATCTCCTTCCTCTTTAAGGAAACATATAATTTCTAGAGTTGAGAAAAATTATCATATTAAATTATGAAGCCCCTTTCTTTGGCAAGGAGATTCTGGATGTGTGTTCAAATATTCTTGTTGCACATGTTTCCATTACTCATGTTGCTAACAACCTTGAAAATCCTCATATTTGAAGATTGAAAAAATTCAAAGGAATATTTTATGGCCTCCCTTTAACCAAGAAAAATGGTTTCACATAGTATCCTAGGAGTTTTATTATTTCCCTCATGACTATAATAGGCTTGGCTTACTTTATATTCACTACTCTAAATGGCACCATAATAGGCTTTGCTTGCTTTATATTCACTACTCTCAATGGTGCCATAATTTTAAATTTAATTAACATACTCTAAAACCTAACTAAACCAGGTTGTAGCTCATCAAATTGGACAAGTGAAAGGTCAATACCAGTGCTGAGGAAGAGTTTGGAGGAGTGAAAACAAGGTCAACACTAGCGTCGACGAAGAGTTTGGAGCTAAAACAAGGTCAATACCAGCACCGAGGACGAGGTTGAGGGCACTCAGGGAAAATCGACGACCAAGGGACAATGAGTACTATAAGTTTGGCATTTCCATTCTCTTTAACCTACAATTTTCATGCCTCCCCCATTCTCATAAAATAGACAAAAAAAAAAAAATAGCTTAGTCTTTCAAATTTTTATAGTGATTACTAGAGGCACATAGACCAATTCTTCATAATATAAGAATTTGATCATACTTTTCCAATGATGGAATTATGAGAAAACCTTAGGTTAAATGAATAATTTGTAGCTAAGTTCTTAAAATCATGTCCAACCATATAAGAGAAGACTGCTACTATGTGTACTTGGATAACATGGGGAAATGCTCTTGGGCTCTTTCATCAATCTACGTATTGTTAAATTTTAACACGTAAAAGTGAGAATGAAGAATCTTTCCTAGGATGGTGGCCAATTATGCTTCTCAACACCTAGATTACAAAATCCTTGTCAATATCATTTCCATCACAATTAAACCTATTGCTTGAGTTATAGTCATAGAGGTAAACAAATTGGCTTTCTTGATAGTAGATACATTCTAGACAATTCAATCCTTGCATCGGAGATTGTTAAATGGGCCCAAAAAACTACTCATGATGCCCTTACTATTAAGTTAAAAGTTTGACAAGGCATATGATTGCATCAAATGTCCTTTAATTTTTGAAAGCCAAGGTAAAACGTACTTAACCTTAGGTTCCTCCCAAACAATGTAACAAGCCACGACAAGGGCAAAACATAAATGGAATTCAAAGAAAAAGAATTGAAACTCCATCAAATCCACCATGATACACACCAATCCACCGAGTTATAGTTCCAAGACAGTGGGTGGATTGGTGGATGTCATTTCTATTTAGCCTTCAAACCCTTACACAGGCACAACAGGGCAGTCCCTGTATTTGATTGTTTAATCCCACAAAATAGTGATTGAGAACTTCAAAAGAAATGAAAATGAAAGGGAAGACATATATTTATATACACCAATGATCTCAGAGCATTTCAAGTTTGTATGGATCCATACAACATAAAAGAACTTCAAAAAAATTGTAAAAACACAGAAATTGCTTCAAGAATGTGGTATCTGATATGAAATTTTGGTATCAACTCCTCCAACAATTGCAATGGGATGGGAATACAATAGGTTTAGAAGTGGGATAAAAAATGCATCGTTTGAAGCATCAAACCAATATGCAAAGATGAAAGAAAGTGCTAACCCCTTAAACTAAAAAAGTTTCTTTTAACTTTAATTTTGTTTGGTAGCCAATTCTTTTAAGTTATCAAATCCTACCATCATACATAATCAAAATGTTGTTGTTTCAAATGACTATGAGCACTAACTTTCACTATTTGAAGATGTTGAAACCTTGTCATAGAGAATTAGAACATTGATAAACTTATGATGACTTTATCAAGCCTAGTACACACTCCCTCCCCATTCACCACTTAGACATATGAAAATTAAATATAAATTTGCTGCTATTTTTAGTCATGTAGGTGTCCAATAAACCACTTGGTGGTGTTTCCCTTCAACTTTATTTACTTGAATGAAGAGAAAAAGTCCTTTGATCACAATTAGAGAATACATTTGAGGCCTTGGCTGTGTAACTAGTGGACCATAGTCACATTTAACACTTTTTACAAAGTTTGGGAGTTAAAACATTAAGTAGATTTGATTTGTGATGGACACATTTGGATGGTAGTAACAATAACTTGCAATTTATCAAGACTTGATTACCTTATAACCTGTCAAATTCTAGCGATGAAATGATAGATTAATCATAATGTCACCTTTGGATCACATCACCATGAAAGAACTTCATCCAACATCCTTATGAGTGCAGGTACCACCAAATAGGTATTTGTCAGATTTGTCTTCCTCGAGCGAGGGAAATTCAGGAAGAGAAGAGGAAAGTGAGACATGTAGTAGGTCTAAAAGAGGGAGACCAACTAGAGGTCAAAAGATTAGAAGAAAATTTGTAAACGCATGGAATTTTTTCTTGCTGAAGGGGGGTCATGTTCTTATGATGATGAGAGCATAGGCGACATCGAGGTGCCCTTGAGGTACAAACATCTATGGAAACAATGGGTACCCAAGGAACTTCCTCCAATAAACACTGATCTTTGTGTCAACGAGAGGATATATCGCATAGCACCATCGTCATTACATGGTTTGGGCCTATTTTGCATGGACGACATAAAGGTCTATTACGACAAAGTTACTGAGTTGATGGAGTATGTTGGACCCTGTTATAGTTACAAAGATTGGATGCAGCTGGTTCGATATACACGAAGTATGCATAGGTATGCACTATCAACAAATTATATACAACTAAAAGATAAGGATCGAAATAAAGGAGTGGCTAGGTACATTGATGGGAGGCCAAAAGCATCAGGGAATATTGCAGGGTTTATAAATAGTACATGACCTGGGTCAACAAATAAGCAACCCAATTGTATATTCGAGGCGCGAGAGGGAAATCGTGTATTCGTATGTGCGATAAAATCAATAACTGCAAGGGGAAGAGTTGCTAATCGATTACAATTTGAATCGCTTAGATACAAAGACAATTACTATGGGGGTGGTATGTACTATATACCATTTTACCCAACCTCCAATTAATGACTCCAATATACCATTTTATTACTATGTTTTTTTTTGTAAGTCTAATGGTTTCATTTCAGTAATGTTTTTTATATTTAATTTTTGTCACAGCGGGACATTGATCATACAAGGAAGGCTTCGGCCCAGAGCGTAGATCGTGATCCATCTTCAGGCACTTCTATCCGACAGGTTTACCTCATTATAATTGTACAAATTAGATACAAGCAAAATGTTTTATTATTATGTTTTTTTCATGAGTTTATTGGGTTAATTTCAATAATGTTTTTAATATTCTTGTTGCAGTCGGCTGATCGGGGAAAGGCACCAGCAGTACAGGAGAACATCCATATGGAGGTGGAGTCACTATTATGCGATGATGACATCACATTTTCCACAAACCCTGCGGATATGATGAGGAAGGCCCAAAAAAAATGCAATCAAGAAATCCTTAAGTTGGTATTCGTAGTGCCTCAAACAGATGAGATAAGAGAAAGGGTTAAACTATTGTCTGAGAGAGCACAAAACTTGCAAGTAAGCTGTCATGAGATCTTTAATTATAACATAAGTTCATTCATGGTTTTATATTTTGTACTCTTTTATGTCATGAACTAAAATATGTGTTATTTTTACAAGATTATTTGCATCATCATCATGTTATTGGCCATGATCAAGGTACTGCAAGTGTTTCCCAAGAAGTAGGGGACAGTACAAGTGTCAATCATGATCTTCTTGCGCATACAACACTTTATCCAGCCCCATCATCCATGCCTATATTGTCGAATGAAATGTCGGCAACACATACCATGCAGGCATTCGGTAGTCCACCGTCTGGTAGCGAACACATGCCACCACATGTGTCAGTACCTGTGGATACATAGCCCATTAGTACTAGTGATTTTTTAGTAGCGTTTCCTGGATCTTCCCGTATTACTAGTACGGGAACATTGTTGGTCACATTTGTGGTGACCGAGGATTTCCTTCCCATAAAGATAGAGAAGGTCCCAGGTACTTTGAAATGTTTTAATTATTATTATATATAATCCAATTGAAATTTACTTATTGATCATTCTTTATAGACTAATGATCCCATGATCATTTTGCAGGAAATGATGTTTTTTTATAAACATCTAAGTGATATTACATTGGAGCTCTTCGGTCCCACCATACATACATGGTGGAATGCCCAAAATCAAGATTTAAAGGATGAGCTCATTAACCATTTAGTTGTGTTGTTCGGTGATAAAACATTCAACCGAACCAAGGTCCTTAAGAAAGCTGGTACCTATCTAAAGTATGTGAGGGACCAATATAGGTCACATTTAGAGAAGAACAAAAAGTATGAATGTCCCCCCATGATTCTAGAAAGGGAGTGGAAGGACTTGGTGTCGGATGCAAAGGAGAAGGCTGAAAAGAAGAAAGGAAAGACACCACTGGGCCAAGCAAGGTATGTGATACTATCAACAATTTAATTATATACTGATTACTCTTTCTTTTTACATAATCTAACGTATTTCAATTTTTTCATAGGATGCCCAACACATCGAAGGCAACAAAGGCAAGACTAGAAAAACATGGGCAGCACAAACTTGGCTCTGGTGGTTATATGAAAACAACCGCATGATTTGTATCAATAAATGAAATATTGCATGCAAATAATAAATTGCAAATAATTTTGGTTTTATCACATCATGGAAGCAAAATTCATGATCGCATGCAAAAATGCAGGGCTTTGATTTCAACAGAGTGCCCACAAAAGAGGACCTGAAGATTGCCTTCCACCAAGGCTATGGAGCCCTGACTGAACAACTAAGAGTCTCGACTGGGAAAACACAATCTTTTACTGCATCCAACACGCAGGTAAATAAACTCAATAAATTTTATTTCAAATTGAATACTTGTGCAATCTGTTCAATATTAATTTCTACCATAATAATGTGCCTATTTGTTTTACACAGATAAGCAATGATAATACTGCACATGACACTGGAATGCAACCTAGTGAGGGTGGAGTGCAACCTGCCGAGGAAGGCCATGGTGTGCATCCTGGTACTAGATGTATTCATGTGCTATACAAAATGCAGTATGAATTAATACAATAAAACATATTTAATTGCATTTAGTGTATTAATCAATGTAACCTTTCGTGTTTCAACTTTAGAGCATGTAGAGCGTGATCAACATGTTGAGCATGATCAGGCTAGACAAGATCAGGAACATGATGTGGCTCCATCAGGTAAAGAGGACCACTCTAATGTTCTTTTAAACATATTTAATTGTAATTGGTGTATTAATTAATGTAATCTTTCATGTTTCAACTCTAGATAAGGATTTAGAGGGTGTTCAACATGTTCAGCATGAGGCTATAAGACAATATCAAGAACATGATGTGGCCAATTCAGGTAAAGAGCACCACTCTGATGTTCTTTTAATTAATGAAATACATGTAACAATAATAATAAAACATATCAATTTAACATTTCTTTGCTATTGCAGCAGACCCCCCCTTATAGCCGTATCCACGTTGTGAGTACACGACTAGGCATACATTAAGATCATGAGTAGAGCTCGGAATAAATGAAGGGGGGGAAAATGATTTTGAAAATGATACTCCACTTCAGCTTTATTTAGCTGCAAAAAAGAAACAAAAAAAGAAGTGATTGTAATCATATTATGACAAGTTGACAACCATATTTTTGATAATATGTAAAAACTGAAAAAATGAATGTTATATGTTAATGAATGAATGTGAATATGTTAATGAATAAATGTTATATGTTAATGAATGAATGTAATATTTTATTAATGGATGAGTGAATGAATGTTATATGTTATTAATGGATGAATGAATGATTAATGTTATATGATCGGGTATGGGGAATTGAGAGTGATGTGAGGGGGGGAGGGAGGGGCCAAATGAGCTTCCACCTTCAAGTGGTTGGCCCTGTTAAGTAGAGAATATTAAACTATTCTCAAAACAAAGAGAAGCTCAATAAGGTAAGAAATGCACTTTTCAATATAAGAAATGCATCGTTTGAAGCATCAAATCAATATGCAAAGATGAAAGAAAGTGCTAAATTTTCACTATGAACATTGTGTTGTGTGTGGATTTGGATCATAATGTAATGTTTTTTATTTTTATTTTAGTGGTCTCTAAAATTTGACTTTTGTGCATAACAGGTTAGTGGAAAATTTGACAGCTCTGAAGGGTTTAGAGGCTCAATTGAGATAGATACATAGATATTTGGATCTTTTTGTTGATGGGAGGCTTCCACTTAACCATGAAATTTTGTACCATCTGCAGGTATGCTAAAATATCTCTACTTACATTCATTCAACTTACTGTAATATAATATCTAATCACAAAAATCTCATGTTCATTATACTTACATGGATTTTCATTCCCTATTCCAAATCACATGTTTTAAAACAGGAAAGAAGGATGCTGGTAAGGGTTAAGGAATTTGGCTTTACACCTACCAATTGCATAGTTTACTTCATTCATCCAGCATATGTAATAAAATTAAAATATGCAAGTTTCAAATATGGCATTACATATCTTTCTATGAATTTTTGAAAGAAAATATCAAAATGGAGAAGTATTAACAAATTAATCTGCATAATTTCGAAGAGATCAGGGAATTTTTTTGTAGAGTTATCTTGAATATATTTAAGACAAAAGTAACTTATAGAGATTGAAGCAGAATATCAGTAGTCTAAAATCACCAGTCAACACATCTTAGTAGTATCTCAATTCAAGAGAACTAGGTTCACTATCCATTAGCTAGTAAAACAAATAAAATCAATTCATAAGATTATTTTGTTCTAATAGGGTTGACTGGTTGCTTCTTTCTTTTTGATTGTCAGGAAGTCATCAATATACACTTGGTTTTCCCGCCTTCTCTTGCCTCATGGCCAGAGATTTTCTACAGAAGGAATCAAAGTAACCTTCAAGATTGAAAATGGCAATGAGTACAAGGTTAGTATAACTTAATGCTAATTGGGTATGATTTTATTTGTTCAAGACCAATTTAGATTCATTTTTTTCTCACACTACTTTTATTTACATTTATGTTTTTCTAATATCCATTTTCCTTTACATTCATATTCTTCTATACATATTGTGTTTACAATAATGTTTTCCTTAATTTAATCTAGGGGAGAGGACCCAGTACCTGAGCAACTTTCAATGTCATACTATTAGGATTTATTGTGAAGCTAATCCAAAGTTTTTCATTGCTGTTTGAAGCCATATTGTAGTGCTTTCTCTAGGAAGCCCACATGATCCCCATCAGGTATCTTCTTTTTGTAGTCTCTAAATTTCTTAGAATAAATCAACAACCAATTTGTCTAAATGTGGCTCCTTGTTTACACATTAATATCTCTTTTGGCAGCAATGGATCAAATTGGATTCATGGGGTCTTAAAGAGAAGGCTCTCAAACATGGAAGGATCAAGAGTGGGACTAGGTAAAACCATTCATAATCATGCTCATATTTTTTTATTGACTATCTAGGAGCTAAGTATCCAGGATAACATTCTGTATTTTTCTATTGAATTTATAGAGAGAATAATTTTGTGTTTGCAATCCTATTTTTTAATACACTAGATAAGTATCCAAGACGCACTGCAGGTACTCTTTCTCACCAAATTGCTCATTTTCCACAAATTTAGATTCTAGTGTGTAGTTTAATATTCACTAGTTTGATTTTTTCTTTTTTAGCAAAATTAGAATCCAGTTCGTAGGTTGTGCTTGCTATCCATGACAGTCCCCTTGATCTCATGACTCATCATAGGTATTATATTTTGCTCCAATTGTTGATCAACATCAAATGTGGCCATCATAATATCATCCATAGCCTCCATATTCTACAATTATTCATTTCTCATTTCTCATATTTAGTAACCAAATAATGCAAACCTAGAGCTTGGACTATAGATATTGTATGCAAAAATTGATAAATCCCTGTCTCTATAAGCCTAATTAAACACAACAACTGACATGTTGTTTGATATTTTAAACAGTCATATGGCTGTCCTTTTTCTACCTTGTGAACACTTACTCAATGCATACAATAATTTATTGAAATGCAAAGTTGAATGGCCTCTTAACTCTTGACAGTAATGTCATTGCATTTGTCCAAACAGGGTTAATCATATTGTGATCTAAATTTTCGTAATGAAGTCTTCCAATCTGAGCATTGATGACAGTCCATCTTGTCTTTTACTACCCCTATTAAATGCTCATCATCTTGGCACATCAACTTTCTCTCTTTGATTGACCTGACCTTATGTCTTGTCATTATCCCTATGGATGCACTTTGGAGCCTACTGCATGACTTTTATATATCGCCCAGAGTCACCCCGATATGCCTACATTTCAACAAATAGTTTTTTTTTTCTAAAAAAAAACTGCATTGTTTCGTTGAAATTGTGACGAACCACAAAAATGCCTGACGACCTTGCTATGTACTAGACGAACTTTTTTCGTAATGACTTGCCTATTGCATCGCGCGTTCGACACTCTTATGTCGCAAGTGCTCCGGGCACTATTCATCATTAGATCGATGACTATATGTCGCTGCTCCGACCCTTCAGCGACGGTATGCCGCACGTGCTCCGGGCACTGTTCATCAGTAGATCAACTACTATATGTCGCTGCTCCGACCCTTCAGTGATGGTATGCCGCATGTGCTCCGGGCACTGTTTGTCGGTAGATCAACAACTATATGTCGCTGCTCCGACCCTTCAGCGATGGTATGCCGCACGTGCTCTGGGTACTGTTTATCGGTAGATCAATGATATAGTCGTCTCCATCCCGACGAATGTATGTTGATGCTCCGACGTTTTAGCGGCGGTATGCCGCCCATGCTCCAAACATTTTTTGTCTCTAGACTGATGAAAATTCTGTCGTGGTTCTGACAAATGTATGACGTTGTTCTGACGCTTCGATGACACTGTTCTGCTCGCAGTCTAGCCATTTCTCATCGCACGATCAATGGAATGGGCATCATTGTTTTGACGAGCTTTCATCGGGAGGGTGACATTTTATTGTTTGTTGGGGTATAGATGAAAATTGAGCGACGACACTGATTTGTGCGATTCGTCGGTCAGCCAACAATAGATCGTCGAAATTCTGATGAACTGCCATAAAAAATTGGGGTCAAATCCATTAGTGAATGGATAGCTTATGAAAAGCTATTGGCCATTGTGCACAAAATGGATCCAAAGTATGATCCATTGATGGAGTTCAATCCATATAATAAGAAAATTGACTTTTTGATGGAAAACTTTAGAGAAATCATGGGCATCTTGATGGCCAAGAAGATAAAATTGGATTTGGACTTGGGCATACAGGAGAAAGATGTCAGGCCACTTGAAGAGAGGCCAACCTACCAACCTTTAGAGAACTGACCTATCTACAGAAGGAAAATAAATGATAGCAGTGACGAGGAAGAAGAGGATAGAAAAGGAAAACAAATAATGAAATCGCCTACACAACCAGGTCCAAAGCTCAAAACACCTGGGATAATTAAGATTATTGATTTGGAATCATCACTTGAGAATAGTCCCTCACCACCACCATAAGAGCCAAGTTCTAAGAGGAAAAATATTGAGAAATCAGGAGAGGATTTGGTGGGTGAAATTGCTGTCACTGACCAAGACATGCAGATGGGTATGCCTTCTCCTCCCAAGCCAGCTGAATTGGTTCTCTTCGATCTGGATATTAAAGTAAAATGTGTGCAAGACACAAGAATGGAAGCATGTAAGGAGTTTCTAGATGATAATGCATGTGTAAAAACTCTAGTCTTCTTGCAACTAGTGTGGAGAATGAAATTGGAAGAGTATCAGGAAAAGTGCAAGAAGAGAAGAGAATTGAGACCTGACAGGTTAGACCAAGAGAATGATGATGAAGTGAAAGATGAATTGATGAATGAGTTCAAGAGCACCACTCCTGAGGAGGGGAGAAAACTGGTAAATCAAGATGGTGTCTTGATTTTTCCTGAGTGGGACATTGCAGATGCAGTAGCTTTCAATGTTATTCTGAAGTCCAAGCATCCCCTGCAAGATTCTGCCTTCAGTGAAGAATATGCAACCTTGGTAATTTGGGCTTTGGCCCCTCAAGGGAAAAAGCACAATGTTACTTATATTAACCCAAACCTAAGAGGAGGGTTTATAATAAAGAGAGCTTCAAATACCTCAACCACATAGGCCACTAATTTGATTGTGAATGTGGAAAAATTGACCCAAAAGACTACTGAAAGAGAGGGGGCTGAAAAGAAAATCCTAATGGAGAAGTACAATTTCATGATCAGAGAATATAGCAAGGTGCAGTTCTCTACCTCATTATTGCATTTGTACATGGGTACCTGATCAGGCCTAGTTGTCGGGACCCATTCATGCTTTCTTGCATTCATCTTAGTTTTAGGTGCATGCTTATTTAGTCTCCATAAGTTGCACTTATGGGGGGGTGTTAGTGTAATTAATATTTAATTCCACTTGCATTACTTTACTTAGGTTGAGCTAATTTTAGGTCAACATTAGGGTTGCATACTTTGCTTTTATAAAGAAAATCATCTCATTGTAATATTGAATTCTTGAATAATATTATTTTGCACATTCGCATGCAAAGCTCTGCTTTTTTATGTTTTCTCTTCTGTGGAAGGTGTTTAGGTTTGCATGTCTGATCTAGGGTTTCTAACACAGCAAAGGAATGTTGAGCTGCAGACTGAGGTGGATAGGTTGAAGTATAGGTAGATTGGGGAGACATCAAGTGCTCCAGGGATCAGAGCATTGCCTTCCACATCAGGGTTGGTACCTCTTGCTTCTCCCATTGTTTCTACACCAAGGTCTCCCAGCCAAACTCCTTCCCTCAGCCATACTTTAGAGCCAATTGATGAAGAAATAGAATGCTCTGTTGATCCTACAAAGAAGTAGCTAATGCACAAAATTGTAGAGTGACAATAATCCTCTAAGGTAAGTGAGGAAGGAGTACTTTTAAAGAAAGAGGAGATTGTTAATGTTGTATTAAGACATTTGAATGAGAAGGTTGATGACAAATTGTCATCTGTGTATTCTTCATATTCTTTATTATTGGATGCAATAAAGAAAATTGATAGGGATCAAGAGGTAGTAATACCACTAATTAAAAAATGGATCCCTAGGGCCAATGACTTCGACATAATGTATACGGCCTCAAGGTTTGATATAAATAATAGGACCCAATCATTAAGGCCTACTCAAGTGTTAGTTAAGTCATTGCAAGGTTTTCAGGCCTCGCTAGATGATTTGAGTGGGAAGATCAAAGAGTTGGTGAAGAAATTTGATGATTGGAGTGACACATTGTTACCTAACATAATTGATGAGGGAAATATTAGGTCACTCCAACAGTGGCAGGATTGAGCAAATGAGGTCATCAATACTCAAATTAGATTAATTTGTGATGACTCATATTATGATTTATTGGTGAGCTGTATGGACAAAATTATCAACACCAGCTCATTCTTGGAATCTTTTGAAAGAGGATAAAATCAGGTGGCAGTTAAGTATACGCCATATAATGTCAAGGTAAATGAGGTAGTTATTTATAATTGGCCAATTGATGAAGAGTACCAGCAGTGGGTAAATGCATATTTAACTGAGGAGGAATGAAATGGAGTAGGCTGCTAACGGTTAACAAATCAGTTGTTGCAGTTACAATAGATTCCGGTTTTTTTTTTTTGTGACAATATTAGGCACGAAATTCTTGAAGTTTTTTTGCTGCATCAACCTTTCTCAATCACCAGGATGAACAAGAAGATTCTTCGGGGAGATTTCTTTTATAACAACTTTTTGAAATATCACAAGGTGGTCCATGTGGCTGGTGACATGTGTACTCTCTGGCCCGATGCTTGTTGCTCCTTCATTTTCTATAAGAAGGATTTCAAGGCCAAAAGTACGGGCTAGCAAGTTAGATGTTTTTGGTTGAGTCTAGGTGAAGTTGCAGAGAAAATTGTAAAGTTTGGTAGTTTTTTAGAGAAAATGCAATTTAGGTTTTGAGTCATTTTGTAGTAGGTTTTGAACTCATGGGGATTTGATGTTTTATGACAGTACTAGAATTTCAATTGAAATGATTAATTCAAACTCATGTCTCTCCATTGTACAAGCATATCTGAATTTTGAATAAAATGATCAAGGGTTTTTTCGTTCATCTCACTATTGTGGTGTGTATGATTCTTGTTTTAGCTTTAATTCAAAGAATTAATTAAAATGCTTGAATGGGATTGTAGGTGGATATGTTCTGTATAAGGATTTGATAAGTAGTATTGGGTTAGAATATAGATTGATGAGATTGTAAGGCAATGTTATCAAGGATCTTATTTGTTATGTGTTAAATCTATCATAAACCCTTAGATGCTTATGAATTTGACTCCTCCAATGGATATATGGTGCTGATCTAAGTTGTACTTATTTGTGAGGTTCAATATTTGTTTGTCTTTACCTAGATCTTGATACAAAATGAAAATAATGACTATCTTTTACTGTAAAGTATTGTTGTAGTTATCTCATGCTCCAAATAGTTGATATTATTGATGAACAACCAATTCTATTCAAAATTATCCTATTATGTTGAGCTATTAAATGAGATTATCTGTTGTTGTTAATGTTGTTTATGATAATGGTGCAAAGGTTGTATATGCATTAAGGGATCACCCTCCTGGGTCTTGCAGAGCCCAAAGTGTAGGAGGTCTTTAAAATCCTCGTTAGTTGGTCCAGGTCCTTTGAGTTGCCCTTGATTGGAATTGGCAATTCCATAGGTAGATTAGAAGATCAACCTAGTTATAGTAAAAACAACCAAAAAAATGCTTCCTCTTATTTGAGTTATAGGTAAGGAGATGATATTTATTGTCTTTTCAAAGCTAAAAAAAAAAAAAAGTTATAGGAACTAATTTGGTATTGGTATTAGATGGTGGGGTAGATAGAGGAGGATTATGAGTATGTAGAGGATATGTGCATGGAGTGGAAGGATTTTGTAAAGGAGATGGATGTTGTGGAGGAGAAGGAGGATTGAGGAAGTAATATGGATTACTTGTGGCTATTCTTGAGCGTGAGCCTAAGAAGTATCTACTTCATTTTATGGGGAGAGACTTTTGATTTCCAATTTCTTCCTCAAAAATTAGCTCTCTTTCACAAGGTTTTTGAAGGTCAACTCGTTTCTTTGGATCATCATCTCCACCTCCTCCTACTACATTATATATAGACTTGTGGCATAAGAAAGTATGATAGTTGGACATGAAGAAGAAGAAACACTTGATTTTTTCTTTGATATATCTCCTTTGGGCGGAGGTTTGGTAGTAGTATTTTTAGAAACCTTAGACCTTATCCAATTTTTTGTCCTTAAGAAAACGTGATAAGTTATTTACTTGATGTATATCACTTATTTTTAGTCTAATAAATTGGTAGGAGAGAAGAAGTGAAGATAAGGTCTATTAAATCTGAACTATCATCTTCTATGTTCTCAAGATTCAAGATAAAATCAAAATCTTCACTTTGTTTCATTTTCAATATCATCCAATCTCTTATTCTAACTTGAAAATTATCCACATAATCTTTCTATAGATATTTAATATGTGGGGCATGATTACTAGGGAGATATAAATTATCCTTGACATAATTTTTATTTTCAAAGGATAATCTAGTTGTATAAGAAGGCATCATTATACTTGTTACCAATCTCTAAATTTTGTGCACCAACATAATATCTGTAAGTATAATAACCTAAGCTTACAAGAAAAGGATATCCTACTTTCTTCGTATCTTTGAATATTTTGTAATTGCAACAATTTTTCTACATACTTCAATGAAAATATAGTAATCATTTGCATTCCTAGGAATTTGTAAGGAGCACCACAAAATGCAGCAAGTTTGAGATATGTAAATTTAGGGAATTGGATGAAAATACTACCATATTTTATGATCAACTGAAAATATTTAGATGAAACTTACAATCTAGGATATCCTTCTAGATATCTTACAGTCAACATGCTAAAGGCATCATTGAATATACTAAAATCCATGTTTCTAATATCTCTCAAGAGTTATGGATAATAATCATATATTTGCATGTTATTGTCAAAAACTTCATATATCCTTAAACTAGGCCAAACCTTCATGCTTGTGATGACATAAAAAATAGGAGGGCATTTAGAAAAATTATTTTTTTCTAAAAATTTACTAATTGGTGATTTAAATGGTTGCTTGCAATCTATCCCCAATAAATATACTACAAATCATATCTAATTGTAAGGAAAAATTAACACATCCAATTTTAAAAAATAACTATTTTTATTCTGCACAACTTTGTTTAATAAAATAATGACATCAAAAACTCCTTCTACAAAGTGGCCTCTACATAGTCCCTTAAGAATTTGATATTTCCCATTTTTAGGCACTTTCAACCAATTCATATAAATATTGTTCATACAACTATCCTTCATTTCTTATAAATATCAATGACTTATTTTTGCATTTATGTTTATAAAATTATTTTTGGGAGGAAATTTGAAAAGAATTCTTATGTTGGGACCATCAAGTCTAACAACCACCCTACCATTAGTATATCTAACCTTTCTAGTTTTGGATTGGTAATACTTGATGCATGTCAAAACTTAGTCCACACACTAGATATAAATTAGGAAACCCTCAACATGAGCTAGAAAACTTGAAAATTTCGCTTCTTCCATTAGTTTCCTAGGGCCATATTGCATTCTTCCCTAGAAATATTCTATGTGAATATGCCCAAGGTGACTATCTCCAACCTTAGCTAGAAAATCATGGATAATAGTAGCATTTTCATAACCTTGGTATTTGTACTTCATTTTGAGGGGTTTTGATATTAACACAATAAAATAGGCTAATATTTCAATGAAACTAATATATAGATATGGAAAGAATATTGGTTATGTGCAAGAAAAATTATGGGAAATTACAATTCATTAAGATATAGATGAAGTATTATAGTGTGTAGGAAAATTATAATAGGATTTGAATTAAATTACAAAGGTTTGGTAGTTCAAAATTTTAGGCATCTTCAAATTTCTCAAAAAATGAATGATGTGGAATCTTACCTCTAAGTAACAAGAATGGTCAACATGAATAGGGATGAGTGGCAACAACAAGTCACAACTACAACCTTCTTCTTTTAAAAATTAGAATAGATGTAAAAGGGCACATTGGTTCCAAATGTATATAATAAATCAACATATTGAAGTACCTATGAATAAGTTGACAACTCATTGAAATTTTGACTAAACAAAAACCTACTACACCATTGAGAACCTTGTTAGATTATTGAGAAATTCATAAACTCACAAACTAATTGGAAATTATAACTCTAGAAAACTTTGTTGCACTTTCAAGAAGTCCATGGACTCACCAAACATTGGAAACTTACAAATATTTTCATTGTACTTTCAAAAAGTTTGTGAACTCGCAAACTACCCAAAATGGAGAACTAAAGAACTTTTATCAGATTTTTGAGAAGTTTGAATACTTGTGAACTAGTTGAAAATGATAAAATGAGAAATTTGTGAATAAATTTGTCGTATTTTTTAGCACACAATGAACCTAATAACTATTTACAAAGTCATTAGTCAAAATAAGAGGTTTGTGAACTTAAGGAAATGTTGACATAAAAGCATTTTTACAAAGTCACAATATTTGCAAACTAGAGAACTTTACAAAGAGGTTTGGGAAAGGTTGAAAACACTTACAAAGTTAAAGAATTAGGAAAAATTAACTTTTGTGACTTTCTTTCTCCCTATGAATCTTGAAGGCTATAAAAACACAATACATAAGGAGAGACTAAAATTTGAAAAGACTTGAGGGAATTTTTTTAGGAAAAACTAGTTCTAACTAGGGAAAGGGACTACAAAGGACACAAAGAAACCCATAATCCTTTATTGAAAATAAAACCTTATTCATCGAGACAAATTAAAACAAAACTAAAGAGAAAGAAAAAAACAACAAAAGAAGATAAAAATTAGGGAAAACGATACTACAAATATAGGGACATCTCATTTATTAAATTATATAATTTTAGATATTTTCCATTACAAGGAAGGGGAAATGGATTTCTATCCAAATGAGGCAAAAAGAAATAATTATTATTGTCAATAATTTTCTTGATTTTTAAAGGGCCTTTATAGAGAGAATATATATTTCCATGAGATCCCTTAGGTTCTCTTCTTCTCTCCCCTGAAAAAACATGATCACCTTTAAAAAGTTCCCTCTATTTAGCCTTCTTGTCAAATATCCTCTTTGCATTTGTTTAATGCTCATCTATTTTTCTACTGCTTCTTTCCTTTTCTCCTCAATTTTCATCAGGTACATTGTCCTTTTTTCAAGAGCATTATGAAATTGTTCATCCTCTATAACAGTCAAAAGATTTAAATTTTTTCAGTATAAAGGAATAGGTAATGTATTGTTAATACCATACACCAATTCAAAAGGTGACATACCTATTTCACTCTTAGGCATAATCTTATTTTCCTATGGTGCATCATATAGCTTCATATGCTAGTTCCTTTGGTTGTCATCTACTAGCTTCCAAATGATAGTGACCAAATTATTATTACTATATTCAACTTGACCATTCCCTTGAGGGTAGGAATCTGATGAGTGAGCTAAAGTAACACCATGTTCATAAAAAATATATTTTAGAAGAAGAAAAAAATTTGGCATTATCTTTGATAATTTTTCGAGGCACCCCAAATCTAATCATGTTATTCTCTTTGATAAAATTACAAACTACATCAAATGTAGTTTTATTAATTGGAGTGGCTTCCACCCACTTTGCAAAATAGTTTATAGTAGTTAATTTATGGGTGTGACCAACACTAGAATCAGGATTTATTGGCTCCAAAAAATCTAAGTCTCATTGCTAGAAAGGTTCGTCAATGACAACTTTCCTTAAGGGAAGAGCTACTAACTATTATCTACTAGAAAATTGATTACGTTTTTTTATATATAGAGACCCAATCATAAGCATCTTTAAACATACTTGGACAATAATAACACTTCCTCAGGATCTTGAAAGTTTTCATAGAAGAAAATGAGTGTCCTCCCTAAGCTTCATTATGGAAGAATTCTAAAATCCTCTTCTATTGTTCCTTTCCAACACATCTCAAAAAAATTCCATCTATTCTTCTCTTATACTAAGTCAAATAACATACTTAGCATATTTTAGCTCGACATTTCTTTTTTATTTTGATGATAGATGTGGAATACACTCTCCATATTTCAAGAAATGGGAAACAATAGAAAAGCAATCATTATATAGGGGTACTAAGAGAGTAAAGGGTATGTCTTCAACTCATCTAGGCTCATTATTTGCAATTAATTTGCAAAGTCCTCACCCTATCACCAAATTAGTGGGTTTTATTCTACATCACATTCTAGTAATTTTTCAATCTAGGATCCTTGCTTACTAAATATTATTTCTTACTAAATTAAAATAGATTTATTAGGTGGATTTGGCATAAAAACAATAAAATGAGAATAAATAATATAAAGCCTAAATTTCTTGATAACTTTGACAACTTCATAAGACATGTTTCTCCACTAGTGAATAGTTCAATTCATGATTCTTGAGAAGTGTGCTTATGAAATTAATAGTCGATTCAATACCCTACTCATTATTCTAGAGTAATATAGTTGACATAGTATGTTTAGAAGAATAACAATGAATGATGAAGTCCTTACAAAAATCTCCGTGAATGAGAGTTGGTACATTGGTAATTACCTGCTTAATATCATTAAATTTTTTCTTTCCAACATTCCACTTAAATTTTTTCCATCATATTTTCAATATTTCTAGTAAGCTTAGAAAACTCTAGGAAAAACCTCCATAGAAAATTTACTTTCCCAGAGAAAGATCCAATATTGGTTTTGATAGTTGGAATAATCAACTATTGAATAGATTTGTCTCTCTCAAGATCAATTTTGATGCCTTCCTTGGAAACAATTTTCCCTAAATTTTCCCCTTCAATAACTTCAAAGATGAACCTTGTAGGATTAAGAGAAATATTGTGTTCCCTACATCTTTGTAATATCAAAGCCAAGTCATTGATGTGATATAACATTTTCTTGAAGAAAAATTTCAACTTGTTAAGATAAATCACATTAGTTTTATTTTTGAGATCTCTTAAAGACATATCCATGGCTCTTTGATATGTTGCCCCAACATTCATGAGGCAAAAATATTTTTTTTTGTATGAAAAATTACCTTGAGGAGTAAAAAATTACTTATTATGTTGGTCTTCATGAGCTATGTTGATCCAGTTGTAACCTGAAAACCCATCCAACATAGAAATTACTTCTAAACTAAACATTTTTTTATAACATGTGACCATTATGGGCAGAGGATAGTTATCTTCCAATGAATATTGATTCAAGTTCTTGAAATCAATGTTTTTCTCCATTCTTCTTATGTATAGGAAAAATGTTAGCTACCCATGTCAAATGATGGATGGGATAAATTATTTTATCCTTTAGCATTTTATCAACCTCATTAAATATTATATCTACTATTATTCGATTATAAGGGTGTTATTTTTATCTAAATGGGGTGGCTTCAAGAATAAGTGGGATGTGATATTAGAAAAATCCATCCATAAATTTTTTGAGATCATCATAGCACCAAGAAAAATAATCTTTATATTTGACTAGCAAGTCTATCAAACATTCCCTTTTTTTGGGAGTACAACATTTACCAATATAACCAACTTGGATTCTTCTTGTATTTCAATATTCACACTTTTCCACTCTACAAAGAAATTAGCTATTTTTTTTTTTTTTTTTGATATATCTATCATGTTTATCAAATACATTTTCTTAAGAAACTAAAACCTTAGGCAATTTGTTTCCTTTAAGTTGAATCACCTCTCTATAATCTAAATTAGGTGAGTTAACTCTTCCTCCTACTGATTCATTACTTTCAAATGATTTAACTTCAAAATAAAAATTGGAAAAGGTCTTTGATGTCTCAAGGAAATCTATAATCTGATTATCATCTTTGAAGACTTACTGGAATGCCTAACATTGTTAGGGATGCTAGGCCAATAAATTACTTCACTTTTATAAGAATCATCCTTGAAATCTAGATGAAGGAGGATCATATATTTTGGAACAACTAATGAATTAATTCTATATTTTTCTCTGTAGGAATTATTATATTGAAAAGGCATAAAAATCAATGTTGTCCCAACCTCTATTCATATAGTGTCTCAATCTATCATTTTTTATAGTAATAATATTTATGAATTGTTTAAAAATTAATTCAATATCTCCCTTAATTCATAATTATTTATATCTTTGTCCTTTGAATCTTATAACCTAAGAAGTAAAGCTTCATACTCATTTTTATTGATTGTGTTACCAAATTCTAGCTTATAATAAAAATGATACTTGATATCATCTAAATAAATGAGCACAACACCAAATTCTAATCTTGATATCAAGCAACTACCATAAAATTATAAGGTCAACATTTCAAAGATATGTCTAGGCCCATTACTTCAAGAATTTAATCACTCAAAGAAAAGGAAACCAATAGTGCTTGTCCAATTTTTTTTGGCTCTCTGAATTTTCCAATCCTCTAAAATATCCAAGTTTCCTCTTATTTGTAAGGGTTCATAAGTAAACTGCATTAGGGTTTTGAAAAAACCCTAAACCCTAGTTGTGGCCCTTGTGCTTTATTTCTTTTTGAACTTTGATCGTCTACCTCAATTATTGGGTCCCTTAAGTTGTTTTTTCAAGCTCCCAGCTTCATTTTATTACCAGCTCCTTCACCTAAGTACCGGTTAAGCCCATTCCCCTTATATGCTTTTAAACTAACACTTAACCCTTTGTGCTTTGTCAGTCCCCACTTGAAACATGGCATTATTTTGCAATATTTCTTTGTTTCACAAATGCTTTTCAGTTGTTATTATCTCCCCATGAACATGCAAAATAAAATTCCAATTTCCCTCATTGTTGACTTGTAAGGGTCCTCCACCTATCAAATCATAATTCTTGCTCCCTTTGGTTATTTTTGGTCAGTAACCTACTCTTTATGTTCTTGGTGTGTTAAGTTGTCTCGTGATGTCTCTTAAAATGTGTATTACCAACCCCTTTTCCTAGTGACCCAAGTTGTTCTAGTTATTACATGTGCTTTTAAAACCCTTAAGTTATCAAGTGTTGAGCCCATCATGTGGTCCCAACTTAAACCCTAGTCAATGTCATTTTTCAACACTTTATTGGGTCGCACTAGCTATGTGCTTCGTGAAGCCTTCTGCTTTGAAAGTTTTTCTTCCATGTAGGCCTAGAATTTGATGGCCACCCCTATCTATTAAATAAAATTTTGTGACAGTTTGATCATTTAAATGCCTTTCATTTGATATTTTGTGAAAAATAGAAATTGTCAAAAAAGTTTAATTTATGATTTTTCTATAAAAAATCTTCTATATTAAAATATTTTTAGTGATTTTTACTAATCATACATATTAATATGAAAAAAAAAAAAAAATTCTATTTTTAAAGTAATGCAAGTAATTTGGTTATTTTTCAAAATATATTATTATGTATCATATAAATTAATTAACTATTTTTTTTATAAGAATCACAATTCTTAAAAATACCAATAAACAATAAAAAATATAATAATCTAGGATAAACTTTCAATATATAATTTGATTATATTTAAACACAAAAACATAAATTCTTCAAAAAAGGAACTATTTTATTATTATTTTTAAATTGAGATGCAAAAATTAAAAATAATATATGGATTGAATATTGAAACTTATTGTGGAAGGCAAGAATAACAAATTATGCATAAGAAATTCTGGAAACCAAGATGGTAGAGCAAACCTGGCCGAGCCTTTGTGGACGATGGAAGAGAAGATGGCCATGGTGGACTACATCCAAGAAGAGGTGGAATTTACCAAAATCCTTAAGAAGGATGGGGAGATCTTGGGAAGAGAGGTTGAGAAAATTAGGGAAGCTCTAAAGGCCACTGTTGAACACAATCACAAAATTGTTAAGAATAACTCTATTGCCCTAAGAGCTTTGGCGGAAAAAATGGACATCACTCAACTGAGACTCTTAATTGTGGATCTGGACGCTGAGAAGAACAAAAAAAAAGCTGGGGATTTGGGCCCTTCAAAGAGAACTAGGGCCAACATGAAGAAAAGATACAACGCTGCACCTTTGGAGACCCAAGATCTTAGGATGGTGGTCCAAGATATGGATATCCTGGAAATGGAAGTGGTTGAGACCTTGAAGTCTCTAGGTTAGTCTTGGTTATGTTTTCCTTGGTCTTTTGCTGTCCTTTTAATGGTTTTTTGCTGCTGGTTGCTGGTCTTTTCTGTTTATCTATTATTTGCAGCCTTTCGTGTTCGAGATTTTCTTTTGATCTATCTTTTCATGGCTTGTAAATTTTGCGGTTTCGGGTCCCTGTAAAACCCATTTTTTCCTCTATCAAAAACAAATTATACATAAAATGGATTATTAAAAAAGGTTTAAGAAATTCTCATGCGACTGCAAATGGCAAGAGTAAAGCCATGAAACAATGTTAGGAAATTCACTATTACACCAAATGACCATGAAGGAAAAACGTGTCATAAGCCACCCATCTACAATCAATCACTTTTCCTTTGCTGTTATTCTTCATGTATTTACAAGCATGCAACATCTAAAACAGGTTATAGCGAATCATGAACATAAAATAATAAATCTACAAAAGAAGAAAGTTAAATCTCCAAGCAAAAGAAAGTTAAATCTATAGAAAAATTGAAAGCTCGCCAATCACCTGTAAAAAAAAAGAAAATTCTTGTTATGTTATTAGTCATGTGGATATCTTATATATATTAATAAAATAATGTAAAATTAGAAAACATTGATAATTAGTAATAAATTTAAAAATCTTAAATTCACTCTACAATTAACAAGAAGTTTCTAAACTCATATTATAAATAAATCTTGTTAAAATATTCTAAAAGTTAAAAAACAATTATATTTTATTTTGAAAAGATTTTGGATTAATATATTTTTAAAATAAATATTATAAATCATATATATTAATATAAAGCAATGATAACTATTAGTAAAAATGTTAAAATCTTAAATTTATTGCTTAAAATATTTTAAAAATTAGAAAGAATTATATTTCATCTTTGAAAAGATTCTAAATTAATTTAATTTTTATAATAAACATTATATATATATATATATATATATAATATTTTTTTACAGTTTTATAATAATTTAAAGTGTCATATATATGGTTACATAAAAATATAGCAAATCATTTATACGGTCTAATAAATTTTAAAGTTGTAATATATAGTCTAAAACGCAAAAAACGATGAAATAGACCATCAAATTCTAGGCCTGCTTCCATGAATCATAGAAAGGATTTTTTTGTGCTTGGTCGAGGGGTTATTTTATTTTCATGCAAACTTCTTATGTCACGAGGACTTCTGTCTTACTTTTCTCCTATGAATTCCCAAAATTATGCCACATGTTTTTCCTTGCTATGTTCTTTGATTTCATGGAAGCTCTTATCTTCACGAAAGCGACTTGTTATTTTTTGTCTCCACGAATCCCTAAAATGGTGACATGTGTCTAGGTGTTGTAGCAATGAAATGGCTTTCCATTTCGAGCAAGCATATTCAAATATCAATGATAATCGTTGATTTTTTGACGATCAATGGTTCATATTCAAACTAGAAAAATTTCTACTTGTAGGGAATTCCTTCATGTATACAAACATTGATGCATGATTTGGTCCTTACCTACAAAAATTCTCACATATCTCTATGTAATTGCTTCCACATTTATTATTGTAACTACAAGAAAATTTTCAAAGTAAAAGTTGCAGTGATTTTTGGCTTAACGAGGGTTTTATGAATCTTTTCCATTGTCTCCAACTATGGTTAAAAATTAAGTGGCTCTATCTTTTTTATTTCTTATTTGCATATATAAAGGGTCAATTCTACTTTAAAGAGTGGAAATTTAAGATTTGAATCATAAATAATCTCAGGACAGTTGTACTTGAGTCTAAATTTTAAAGAATTACACAAAAACCCTAAGCCCTAATTGTATAGTTAGAAATCCCTAACCCTAGAAGTAATGGTCAAAAATTCAAAGGGGGTTAAGAGAGATTTGGATGAGGATATAATGGCTCAGTTTTCATGGTCTTCAAAAAGACCTAGAGTTGGTCAAGGCTCCAAAATTTTATTTGATAGGGTAATGGATAAAAATGATTTTTGTAGAGATGTAATAATCCCAACTCATGGATATACCATTTTCAAGTATTGCTTCAAAAAATATATAGTAGATAGGACAATTTGCAACATCTAGAGATTGGGAGCCTAGAGGTTGGTTTTACCTAATGTTTTCATAAATTTTGAACTAATTAGAGTTTTGGCTAGGGCTTACAACCCCCAAAAATGATGATTTTAGTGGGAAGGGTGTTCCTCTAATAACCCTTGATAAAAACTTCATGTGCGATGTATTCAATTTGGACAAAAATTCTCAATTTCCCATTGACCTATGAGAATTAACTAGGGAGTACCAAAGACTAATAGATAGTTACAAAGTAAAATGGTTACCTAGTTTCACACCAAGAGAGAAGAACAAATAAATGAAAATATTTTCTAGTGGGGAGTTAGAGCCCTTTAATTATGATATCTTTGAAGACTATTTTGTAAAGACCTACTTTTCCTTGTGTTAGGTTTTAAGAATAGACTGTAAAACCCAATTACTAGTCAACATGATGGTATTAGTAGTGGATATTTAGAGTAGAGATGTCAATAAGCCTTATGACTACACAAATTTTGTCTCATAAGGGATCCATAGGGCCCTATGTGCCATAAAGGAAAATGAGAGTATAGTCCATTTTCAATGGTATTCCTTATTGTGCCACATTATTTTATACAGTGGAAGGATGATTTAGTCTCCATATCTGTAAATAAGAGCTTTTGATGCTCAAAAGAGATTACTCCTAGTGCAAGAATGGATATACATATGGGATAGAACTTATGATACCTCAAATTACAACATTTTTGAGGATTTATTTGTCAAAGAGATTATGAGGAATCTAGGTCAAAATTTTGGTTGGGGCTTGTTAGAAATTGTTAGGAAATCCTTAAAACCAAAGGACCTCCAACCGAAATTAGGGTTTGATCATAATTGGGTGACTAGTTTTTCTATTTAGATGTCACAATCATAAGGGTTTATGGTTCCCCAGTGGCACCCCACATTTTACCCAAATCTATCCCGAACATAATTGCATTCTTGGAATTTTTTTGGCTATTGAATGATTCAGATAAAAATCATTTCAGAAAATATAAGAAACATGCAATTATGTCATCCACATTGGTTTTTTCATATTCCAGGGCATAACCAAAGAGGGGTTAGAATTTCTTCTAAATATTTTGATACCCTACCAAATGAGGGTAGATGAGGAGATGTGATCCTAAGCGTTTCATCCATGATGCAAGGATCAAATATAAAATTGTTGCATTTGTTCATAAATATGATCTAATTGAGTATATAATCAAAAACTACTCCTCTGAGTCTGAGGTTACAAAGAGAAGGAAGCAATTGTTGTCCCCTCTGGCATGTTGTTGGCATTAATGTCAAATTCAATAAGATAGTAAGGCGATCTTGTAGCATTCCTCTCCTTGGCATTGTGTGATCAAATGCACATCATATTACTTGTCCTATTAATGTGATTACATTACACAAAATGACAAGTTCTTGAGAATTTTTTTTGCATATTAATCAAGTCTTTTTATATTCAGAAGATGAGAGGAATATCATAGCATGTTTTTTTAATAACATTTCCTAAGGCATTGTGAAAAGACCTTTCCCAGAGGTCATGGACTTCATAAATCATGAAGTATTTTTTTTGGTATCATCGGTCCCTTAACACATTATTTTGAAAGATATTTGTAATACTTTAATCTCAGTGGTAAATTCATTTCGAAAGGTGAAATTAACTTTGAAAAAAAAAAACATACATCGACAATTGCTTTGGTCACATGGAAAATTTAATTAGGGTTTGATGGAGAAAGTTTGTTAACATGTGAAAAACATAAATCATTATGTCAGTTATCAATTAAGAAGGAGAGCACGAGGGTTTACAGTCTATGATGGTTTTCTTGTAACAAGACTATGCTTGATTTCAGGTGAAGCAACAACAAGGAAGTAAGATTTTTTTTTCTTCAAAATCGGCATTGCATTTTTGTTAGAAATTTTGCTTCAGTAGTTTGTCGGCTTGAGTTGGGGCATGATAGGGTAGTGGAAGTGATGAGGAAATTTCTTCAAGAAAGTTTGAACATGTGATTTTGCTCCTTAACTCTGATGATTTTTCAGTTTATTCGAAATGGAAAAGGCTAAAAATGATCATTAATCTTGAATTGTTGTTTAGTTTATTTTATTGTTGTGTAAATGATGATGGGTCTCTTACAAAATGGTGTTTCATAAATTTGTAAATATTTCTTTTGAACAAAAGCTTGTGATTAAGGGTTAAAATACATACAAGCAGTTAGTTTTCTTATTAACTTTTGTTTGTGGAACACGCTAGTTATGGTTGTTGTTTGTTAAGGAACGGTTGTTTAACAGCTTGAGGATGGCAGTTATGTTTTAGTTTAAGTTTGCAAGACATTATATTTTCTGCTTTAAAATATTTCTTTGGGATGTTGAGAAGAAAATGAACAATCTATTTTGTCAAAGACATTCTATTGATTCATACTTTGCATTTTTGAAAGTTTGTGTTGATAGCACATTCAATGCTTTATGAAATTGATCAATTGTAAAAATACTACATAGTGTTGTAAATACTAGCATATACATTACATTATGTTGTATTTTGGACTTTTGCCTTTGAATCTTAATTGATGCAAGATCAAAGGATGTTAAAGAATTAAACAGAGATGATACTTTGTGTATGAAAATCAAATAGTAAGATGTTGGTATATTTCCAGTGAGGCATTTGCATTTGCTAGTAAGGCATTTGAAATCTATCAATGAGATAGTATTGTCAATGAGACATATCAATCAGCTAGTGAGGCATTTGTAAACAAAATGTTTTTAGATTAAAATAGTGAAGCATTTTGAGTGGTTTTTATTCCCCAAGAGGGTTTTCCATTCAAGAAATTTTGTGTCATTATTATGTGATTGTATGGTTTATACTACTTTTCATTTCAGTCTTTCTTCATTAGAAAAGTTGTTTAAAATTTAGTCAATTTGTATGAACATTGATTCACCCCCCTTCTCAGTGTTCATTGTACTTCAACAAGTGGTATTAGAGCCAAACCCTTGTCTAGAGTTAAACTAGGGGATTCTTGGTAGGAGTACTAAATGGAAAGTCAAGAAGGTCTTTAAACATCCAAAGCACCATTGTTTGATGGTACTGGATATACCTTCTGGAAGTTTAGAATGAGAAGACACATAACATCTCTAGGTTATCAAGTCTGGGCTACAATTGAGAATGCATATATTGCTACTACAACACCCTCAATAGTTGATGAAATGATGCAAAGGCTGCAAATGCCATTTGTTGTGGTCTTACAAATGATGTTCTTGTAAAGGTAATGGATTGCAAAAATGCAAAATCCATTTGGGACAAATTGGCCAATATTTATGAGGGAGATGATAAAGTTAAAGAAGCAAAATTGCAAGCCTACAGAGCTAGGTTTAAAAGTCTTAAAATGATTGATGATGAGAAAATTTCTAATTATTTCTTGAGAGTTCAAGAAATTGTGAACTCAATACGAGGTTTTGGAGAGACTTTGGAAGAAAAAGTTGTGGTTTAAAAGGTGTTAAGATCTGTAACACCAAAATATGATTCAAAGATCTTTGTTGTTGAATAAAGAGACATTAATAAGGTAACTCTTGATGATCTTCATGGTCTTTTTACTGCATATGAAATGAGAATAGATAATAATTGTTCTACGAGTAAAGAATTTGATTTCAAATCTGTTAAAAAGGACAATGACATAGTTACTGAATTTGACAATCTAGATGAAAATGATTTATCTTTTGTTAGCAAACTAAAAAGAGGTTCAGACTGATACAAAGGGAAATTTCCCTTTAAATTTTTTAGTTGTGGGAAAATAGGACATTATGCTTCATAGTGTCCAAATAAAGACTTAGACAATGATGCATAAGATAATAAAACATCTGCTAAGAAAAAGTAATTTAACTTTAAAATAAAAGCACTTTAAAAAAAAAAAGTCTTTATGTTGATATTACAGATAGTTGTTTTGATGAAACTCTTGAGGAAGGAGAATAATTTTTTCTCATGACATTAGTCACCCCTAATAAAAAATAGGAGGAAAAAAATTCAGATCAATCTGATTCCGAATTTGATCTTGAAGGAGAGCTAAAATATTCCCTCGGAGAAATAAAGAGGTTAAGAAAAGAAGCTACTATACAAAAATATCAAAATTAGAAAAATGTTGAACTCATTTCTGATCTTAAAATTCAAAATGAAGAAACTTAAAAGGATTCTTGAGGTGACTCAAGAAAAACTAAAAATCAAAGAAGATGAATGTTGCTCTTTAGAAGCAAAAATTGTTGATCTTCGAAAGAAACTTGTTTCATGTGACAAGAAGTCATTTGATTTGTTGAACAAACATGAAGGAAAATTTTCAAATCAGGATGGAGCTAAAAAAGAAAAAGGCCATTGATATGAAAAGTAAGTTCTATAAAAATAACTTTCATTTCTTTGGTTACTTCTTTTATTGCAATCAATTTGGGCATAAAGCAAATGAATGCAGAGCTATGTCTAGAAGAAAGACTAGTTTTGTGAATGGAAATCTTTACAAATTCTTGAATAGTATCAAATGATATAAATGTAATGAACTGGGGCACATAGCAATTTTTTGCAAATCTGATTTGGTAAAACAATAAAATAAATCTGACAAAATCAGATTAGTATGGAAACCTAAGAAAAATGATAAAGTAAAAGATTTGGTTGTTGAAACAACTTTACATTCTGTTAAGAAAAACCCTTGGGTTGTTGACAGTGGTTGATCTTACCATATGACTGGTGACAAGAGCAATTTTGTTTACTATGAAAACTATTCAGGTGGATCTATAAAATTTGGAAATGATCATTGTATCCAAATCATAGGTAAAGGCATTTTATTACTTGATAATGAAACTCTAGTGCATGATGTTTATTATAGTGAAGGGTTAACACACAATTTACTCAGTGCAAGTCAAATATGTGATAATGGATTTAATCTAACCTTCTCTTCGCTAGGATGTGAGATTTAAAATATGTCTGGTAAAACAATTGCAGTAGGATTCATAACCAATGGTAATATTTATAATCTTCATGAAGACTCAAATAGTAAAAAGGAAAATAATGTTTGCTTCATGAGTCAAGTTAAGGAAACTAAACTTTGGAATAGAAGATTAGGGCATATAAACTATGATAATCTAGTCAAAATCATTAAGAATCAAAATGTAAGGAATATGCCAGTTCTTTCAAAATGAGATAATAATATCTGCAGAGAATGTCAAGAAGGCAAACACACAAGAGTCAGTTTCAAGCCTAAAGAACACTCCTCTACTAAATCATTGCATCTTGTACATACTAATTTGTGTAGTCCTACAAGGACAAAATCTTTAAATAATGAAAAATACTTCATTCTTTTCATTGATGAATACATAAGGATGACATGGGTAACTTTCTTGAAACATAAGGCAGAAGCTTTTAATAGATTCAAAATATTCAAGAAGATGGTTGAAAACGAGTCTGATTTAAAAATAAAATGTCTTAGGTCAAACAAAGGTGGAGAGTATACTTCATAAGAATTTATTGATTATTGTGAAGAACATGGTATTAAGAGGCAATACTCAGCCTCCAGAATATCGCAACAAAATGGTGTTGCTGAAAGGAAAAAAAAATTGGGAAAGAAATGGCTAGAACTATGCTTCAAGATGCAAGTCTGTCAAATACCTACTGGAAAGAGGCAATTCATAATACTGTCTATATCTTAAATAGAGTTCAGTTAGGATTGAAAACAAAATTTACTCCTTATGAGCTATGGTATGGCAGAACAACTAATGTTGGTTATTTTAGAATTTTTGGCAATAAATGCTACGTTAAAAGATATAATGATAGTATAGGAAGCTTTGAATCACGCTACGATGAAAGCACCTTTTTAGGCTACTCTACTCATAGAAAAGCCTACAAATTCTATAACAAACAATTAAAAAGAGTAGTATAAAGTGCAAATGTCAAAATTGATGAAATGTTGAATACTAATGAACAACAAACTGAATATATTGATAATATTATTCCACTTGAAAATGAACAAAAATCTAAAAATGAACAAAAATCAGAAGAGAAGAGTGAGAAAAGCGTTACTAAAGAACCTGTGAGATCTACTCCTAAAAATTATTCTAGACTATTAGAGAAAAATCATCCTCAAGACCAGATAATAGGTGATAAAACTACTGGTATTCAAACCAGAAAGAAACTTGCTAATGTAAGTGATCAAGTTTACTTATGTCTTATTTCACAATTGCTAATGTAAGTGATCAAGTTTACTTATGTCTTATTTCACAATTTGAACCTAAAACATATACAAAAGCTAGAAAAGATGATCTTTGGATCAAATATATGCAAGAAGAACTTGATCAAATAGAGAAAAATAAAACTTGGGAACTTGTCCCTAGACCCTCTGATAAAAATGTGATTGGGGCTAAATGGGTTATTAGAAATAAGCTTGATGATAAGGGAAATGTGGTTAGAAATAAAGCAAGGTTAGTTTGCAAAGGATACTCTCAGATAAAGGGTGTAGATTTTGATGAAAAAAATTCTCCTGTGGCTAGACTTGAGGCCATAAGAATGTTCTTGGCTTATTCTATATACAAAAACTTTAAAGTTTTTCAAATGGATGTAAAACCTACATTTCTAAATGGTGATCTCGAGGAAGAAGTTTATATGGCACAACCAAAAGGTTTTACATGTGTAAGAAAAGAAAATCATGTTTATAGATTGAAGAAAGCTCTATATGGCTAAAAACAAGCTCCTAGAGGTTTGTATTCTAAACTTGAAGCACACTTATGTGAACAAAGGTTTTACAAAAGGTGCAATTGACAACAACCTTTATTTCAAAACCAAAGGTGACAATATTTTGGTTGTTGTTGTTTATGTTGATAATATTATATTTGGAAGTGATGATTTTGATGTATGCTTTGAGTTTCCCAATATTATGAAGTCAAAATTTGAGATGTCAATGCTAGGTGAACTTTCATTCTTTTTGGGTTTACAAGTTTGTCAACTTGAAAAAGGAATATTTATTTCTCAGGCTAAATATGCAAAAAAAAAAATTGAACAAATTTCAAATGAGTGAGTGCAAACCTATAGGCACTCCCATGGAAATATATTGCAAACATAAACAAGAGGTTGATCAACCTGATGTGGATCATACTATGTATAGATCCATGATAGGCAACTTACTGTACTTGGCTGCTACTAGACCATACATAATGGATTATGTTTGTTTGGTTTCAAGATTTCAATATGCACCAAAGCAATCTCATTTAGAGGTTGTTAAAAGGATTCTCAAGTATATTTCTAGTACTATTGATTTTGGTTTGTGGTATCCTAGACATAAATATTTTACATTAGTTGCCTATACTGATGCTGATTGGGCTGGTTGTATAGATGGTAGGAAAAACACTTCAGGTGGTGCATTTTTTCTTGGAGGCAGATTGGTGGCTTGGTACGGTAAAAAGAAAGAATTTGTGTCCCTATCCACTACTGAGGCATAATATATTGCAAAAGCTACATGATGCACACAGGTATTTTGGATGGTTCAAACTTTGAAAGATATTCAAGTTGATGTTGCTAAACCAATGCATATACTACATATACTATGTGATAATACATGCACTATTAACATTTCTAAAAATCTTGTTCAACATTCTCGCTTTAAACACATTGACATCAGATATCATTTTCTTCGAGAAAAGGTTTTGGAAAATGATGTGGTTCTGGATTATGTGGTTTCAAATGACCAAGTGGCTGATATTTTTACCAAGCCCCTCCCAAAAGCAGCATTTGAATCTCTAAGGGATAGACTTGGTGTCTTCTCTCCCAGTTCTCTTTAGTGATTTACTTTTGGTCATGGAGTTAGGGGGAGCTTTTCATGCTTGTTCTTACCCCTGTTGGCAGTGTTGGCATTATTGGCTTTCTATAGTGGATCTGCGATGCATGATTATACACTATACTATTGTGCACTCTATATTCACTTTTGGTTCTTTTGTAGCATCTTTGTGGTCTCTCCTTTGGCATTGCTGTCAAAATAGGGAGAAATGATACTTGGCAATGACTTGATAGTGACATCAGTGGTGACTTGATAGTGACATCACAGTGACTTGACAGTGACATCAGTAGTGACTTGATAGTGACATCAATAACATCAGTGACATTGTTGCATGTTTGTTGCGGTAGTGGTATTATAGTGAATACATTTTGTGTGGTATATGTTGCACAATGACAGTGGTATATTTTGAACAAAGTGAATACATTTTGTATGATATATGTTGCACAGTGATAGTGGTACCTTTTGAACAATGATATATTGGAATTGTTTATTTCTTGTTTGGTCTTTGAGATCCATAGTTTGGTCTGACAGTTTCTATGGCTTATGACAGGGCAAGTTATGTGCACAACTCAGTGATATTTCAGTACAGGTATATTATTTTCAGTGGACATTTGGCTTTGTTGTTTTTATCTTATTGGGTTTGACATCAATGCCAAAAGGGGATTTTTTGTCTCCTCTGGCATGTTGTTGGCATTGATGTCAAATGCAATAAGATAGTAAGGCGATCTTGTAGCATTAATCTCCTTGGCATTGTATGATCAAATGCACATCATATTACTTGTGCTATTAATTTTATTACATTACAAAGCATGAAAAGTTATTGAGAATTTTTTTTGTATATTAATCAAGTCTTTTTATATTGAGAAGATCAGAGGAATACCATAGCATGATTGTTTAATGACATTTCCTAAGGCATTGTGAAAAGACCTTTCCTAGAGGTCATGGAATTCATAAATCCTGAAGTATTTTTCTTGGTATCACTGATTCCTTAACACATTATTTTGAAAGATATTTGTAATACTTTTATCTTGGTGGTAAATTCACTTCAAAAGGTGAAACTAACTTTGAAAAAGAAAAAAATATACATCGACAATTGCTTTGGTCACATGGAAAATTTAATTAGGGTTTGATGGAGAAAGTTTGTTAACATGTGAAAAACACAAATCATTGTGTCAGTTATCAATTGAGAAGGAGAGCATGAGGGTTTGCAGTATATGATGGTTTTCTTGTAACAAGACTATGCTCAATTTTAGGTGAAGCAACAACAGGAAAGTAAGAAGTTTTTTTTCTTAAAAATCGACATTACATTTTTGTTATTCATCTTTGTTAGAACTGTTGCTTCAGTAGTTTGTTGACTTGAGCTAGGGCATGACAGGGCAATGGAAGTGATGAGGAAATATCTTCAAGAAAGTTTGAACAAGTGGTTTTTCTCATTAACTCTGATGATTTTCCGGTTTATCCGAAATGGCAAAGGCTAAAAATGATCATTAATCTTGAATTGTTGTTAGTTTATTTTATTTTTGTATAAATGATGATGGGTCTCTTACAAAATGGTGTTTCATAAATTTGTAAATATTTCTTTTGAACAAAAGCTTGTGATTAAGGGTTAAAATACATACAGGCAATTAGTTTTCTTATTTACATTTGTTTGTGGAACACACTGGTTATGGTTTTTTTTTTTAAGGAACGATTGTTTAATAGCTTGAGGATGACAGTTATGTTTTAGTTCAAGTTTGAAAGACATTATATGTGCTTCTTTGAAATATTTCTTTGGGATGTTGAGGAGAAAAGGAACGATCTATTTTTTCGAAGGCATTAATCTATTGATTCATACTTTTCATTTTTAAAATTTTGTGTTGATAGCGCATTCAATGCTTTATGAAATTGATCAATTTAAAATACTAAATAGTGTTGCGAATACTAGTGTATACATTAAATTATGTTGTATTTTGTACTTTTTCCTCTGAATCTTAATTGATGCAAGATCATATGATGAAAGAATGAAACAAAGATGATACTTTGTGTATGAAAATTAAACAATAAGATGTTGATATATTTCCAATGAGGCATATTCAGCCAGTGAGGCATTTGCATTTGCTACTAAGGAATTTGAATTCTATCAGTGAGATAGTATTGTCAGTGGGACATATCAATCAACCAGTGAGGCATTGTAAACAATTTTTTTTCAGATTAAGCCAATGAGGCATTTCAAGTGGTTTTTATTCCCCAAGAGGGTTTTCCACTCAAGAAATTCTTTGTTTCATTATTATGTGATTGTATGGTTTATACTACTTTTCATTTCAGTCTTGCTTCATCAAAAAAGTTGTTTAAAATTTAGTCAATTTGTATGAATATTGATTCACCACCCCCCCTCTCAGTGTTCATTGTACTTCAACAACAATGGGTGGAGATTCAAATTGGAGAGAGGAGGAAGGGGGTGGATCCCTCTTATAAAGGAGAACACACAAAGATTTAGGACCTATTCCTTAGAAAATGCATAGAGTCTAATCCTAGTAGTTCAAACATCACCACACCCATGAGGGTTACCAAACTAGAGTTTGGAATACCTTGTCATTTATTTGATCCTATTCAATAAAAAACTCTGCAATAACTACCTCAATATCCACTAATTATCATAGAAGACATAAAAAATGGATTTGTGAAACTTGAGGAATTGACTTAAGAGAAAATTTTAGAAATGCAACAAGAACTCTCCTTAGCTAGAGCACTTGATGTCGTCATTGCTTTAGATCCCAACAAGTACTTTCTTAGACTTGCACAAAGCGGTGCCAAGCTACCTTTTGATTGACACATTTCTACACTTAGGGATCAAACCCTCACACATTTCATGTCATCTAACGCTCCATCATATGAAAACATATCTATGGTTCAAGTTGTTAATGAAGATATGCAACAACCTCCAATGCTAAACATATCTATTCAATCATCTATACCATCATATGACACAAATTTGATACCATTTTCTAGAAAATACATAAATCCATTGTACCAAAACCCAAACATAACAAATAAAATAATTGCAAACATCCCAAATTCACCAAACATAACCAATGAAACAATCACATACATCCCAAATTCACCAAACACAAATATTCCTCACACATCACTATACATAACCAATCAAACCAAAACACATATCCCAAATTCACCAAACACAAAAATTCCTCATATATCACCATACATAACCAATCAAACCAGCATAGATAGCCCAAATTTATAAAGCACAAATATTCATCTTGCATCTCCACAAAACACATCTAATTACACAAAGAACCCTTTCACAAACCAAGCCACCACATCTTATGTGCCTCCTAATATTCCATATGTTACACAAGCACCCAACATGATAAAGAGCACATATAATCCCAATCGTTCATACTAACCCCCCATTTTATAAATTCCATCACTTACCATTTCAAAACAAGCTTCCACATCTAACATACCCAAAACTTACAACATCGAGACATTCTTCACAAACCTTCACATCTAACATATCTACAAACACGAGCATCCCCCAAAAACAATTCATCCCATGACAACAATCTCAACCCATTCCATTCACTATCCCTACACAAAAATGTGTCCCTTAAACTCAAAAATATTTAAATAACATCCCTCAACAACAATTCATTCCACAACAACAATTTATTCCATAGAATCAAAACACTTCATACAACTCATATAACATTACTCAAACAAAACAAATACCTCAATAAAGTGTTCCCCAACATAATAACATCCTTTATAACTCATATAAAATCCCACAAAACTGAAATATGTCATAGAATTTTTCATCCATTCCTCAACATCAAACATACACTCTATCTAACCAACCACAAAATAACCCAAATGATGACTTGGCATTACAAATTCAAATATTTCACAAAAATATTACCAAAACACAACTAGGATCAACAAATAAAAGCTACACTCTTGAAGAAACTTGTCCATATCCATTTGACATAAATATAGCTATGATACCCTTCCCTCACAACTTTGAAAAATACAAGGGAAGAGGTGATCCATGAAAGCATATGTATGATAATTTACATAGCATGTCTAGAAGTTGCATACAATGACACATACCTAATTGCCTCTTTCCTAGAATTTTAGGAGGACAAGCAATAGAATGGTTCTCCCATTTACCACATGGTATTAAAACATTCCATGAACATTGAAAAATGTATCATTCACTTCTCTTATATCATAGAACATGAGGTAAAAATGACTGAATTATATAGTACATAACAAAAACAAGGAGAAATATCAACTTCATTCCTATAATAGTAGAGAAACAAGGCTAGAAAATCCAAATGACCTATTCCTGAAAAAAACAACTCGTGAACATCTTTGTCCAAAATCTTAACACTAAAATTAGCTTTCACTTAACCATACAATGTGCCAACACCTTTGATGAAATCATAGAAAAATGGATCACCATTAAGAAGGCTCTTATTCCTAATGGACTTGTCAAAATATACAAGGATAACAAGGATCATACATCATACTTAATGATAAACCTTGCCTATGGGCTAAGAAAAATAAAGTTACCAATGATGGTGTTGTGGATTCAGATTTTTTGCAAAACATACAAGCCCCACCAAACAATCAACAAAATAATCAAATTATGAATCCTCCAAGAGGACCCCTAAGATCCAATAACACCAGTAGATGAAAATAAACTCCCTTAGGGGAGTCAATTGAGATAGTCTTGAATAAGTTAATTCAGACCATGTAACACCCCGTCGTCCTAACCCCAAAGGACAACTAAAACCAACAAATTATCGCAATTTTTTTTTTGAAAGAAGAACATTACCCAAGATGAACATGAACTTACATAACATATAAAGAAATTATACAATTACAATATCAACTACATCCCCTGGGGTACATAGGATGTCATTACGAAACCTAAAATCATACCAAAACGATAACGAACGAATTCCAAGATTACATAATGATGACACACAACCATTAATGATCAAAAGAGAAGGAAATGATACAACATTTTATTACAATTCAATCCATAGTTACATAATACAATTGTTGAGCATATTTCCATAGATACAACACATCATGGTTACAATACTACAACACAAAGTGTTTCCCTTATAACAATGAGAAGAGTACACCAAGTACAAGAATGATACATCAATGAAGAATAAGGTAAAAAAAAGTAACAGTCTTCAACCAAGTGAAGTTCTGGAAACTCTGTATCTGCTTCTGCATCACGAACACAACGTAGGAACCCAATGGGGTGCATAGAACATTCCACCTAGCCATGTGGACCTGAAGGCCCACTCCCCATGCTAAGAGTTGATAAGAAAGACCCATGACCAAGACAGACAAGCAGAATGATCACAAGACCAAACTACAAGATCAACAAAAACATAACATACAACAATCTCAATGACTACTTACAAAGTGACTGCTTCCAGAGGCATACAAAGGAAAATAAAGGGATACTATGGGAGAGTGTCATCGCATGGTCCTATCATGGGTTATCTTGATTGCCTCTCACTAGGCACTGGCCCCCATCTATGGTTATCCTGACTACCCCTCACTAGGTGTTGGCCCCATAGGGTGACATGTGCGGTACCACTGGCCTCTCATGAGGACGAGGTAGCGATCTTGCCAACTACAACCTTCTCAGCCCACCCTCAGTCTACAAAAGCACTAACAACATGGATGAGGTATCTTACTATCTTAATTAATGTGTTCCTACCCCAAACCCACTAGTTATTTTATTAGGTTTTCACTTGTTTAACCAACTCTTCCATGGGTTATCCTAACCACCCCTTTGTGTGTTGACCCCCATGAAGAGCCACCCTCCCTAGTAGCATTGAAAACAAAAATTCTGAACCTCAAGGGGTGTACCAAATCACAAACGTACTAAAACCACAATGAACCCAAAACATATGTGAGGCATGAACCTTCTCGCTCATAGTCATAACCAAAGGAAAAAATAATAGAACAAGGTACACCCACGAGAGCTCAAAATAAGGGTATGATCAATAGAAACACAAAGGTCTAATCATGGAATACTCTGATGGAGTTATTGAGAAAAAGAAGAGAGTCACCATTAGATCATATGATGGCAATGAGTGTGTATCAAAAGGGATTATCAAACTTCCTATCCAAGTTGGTCCCACTATTATAGAAATGACATGTCAAGTATTGGACCTTGATTTACCATACAAAATCCTCCTAGTATGTCCCTGGATGCATGTCATGCAGGTCATCCCTTCAACCTATCAATAATGCATCAAAATTCCTTATAATGAAACTGAAGTCACCATTTATGGAGACCCTCAGCCTTTCCATTATTGTTAAAACCTAGAAGAAAAATATCAAAAACTAATCCAAGTTCCTAGCAATGATATTGCCTCACATTCATCATCCTACATTGATCCATCCACTTTAGCCTCATCACCCACCTCACATAAACACATTCTAAATATCAAGGTCCAAGTACATGAAAATTGTTGTGGAGATTATGATCTTAAAGGGTCCTTTTATGTAGGACAACTTATTTCTTCTCTTAAGATGTATGGAAAACCAAAAATAGATAAAACCTCTTCTACCATAAAATTTGAGACCACAATTTTCCCAAGTGGGGAGATCTAAACAAAGAGGTTATAGAAGAAGACATCTCCAAATGGTTATACCGAGATGAAAAAGAACAAACAACTCTATTAATTGATCAAAATAGAAAAGGTTTCCAAATCATTAATAACACGGGATTCATAGGCCGTGGTGGCCTTGGTCTACATAAACAAGGAAAAAGAGAGCCTATTATTTTAGATAAATGATAGAAATATCAATGGATTGGGTATGGCTCATTAGAGAACATTACTCCTAACATCGAGATTACCCCTAGTGAGGTGATTAGAGTTTCTCTCATGGTTAATGTTAGGATTACAGTGTCATATAAGTTGTAAATCCTATTTCATATTACATGGTTCCAACATCCTTGGAAAGTTTCCCTAGGAACTTAGGGTGAATTGGGAAAATATTTTGTAATATTAATTCTCACCATTATTTGTAATATATTCATAAGGGGTGATGGGTTCCACTAGTAGCAGTAAATGTGACTTGAGGACATAAATATTTAATATTGTTTTCCCCACATGTGGACAACTAGAATGGGATAATAAAAGATAAGGAAAAGGATAAATTAGTGACAATTAGTATTCTCTAAGTGGGAGCTTGGAATGAGGCAACATGTGTCTCTTGGTATTCTATCATTTATTGTATTTAATGTAATGTTTATCTTCCAAGTTTGGGTGTCCAAGTTGGAGGGAAAGTATTTGAGCAAAAAAATAGTGTCCTTTTGTATTATGAGGTATTCCTAGGGTTGGGGATGTTTGGAATGAAGATTCATCTTTGGGAGCCTTGTTTAGGGCTTAATACATCTTCACACATCTATAAATTCAACCTCTTGGACGTAGAAAATATGAGAAAAAGTTGAATGTAGAGTTTTTTTATAGGAACAAGGATAGGTTAAGGTATAAGGAGGTTGTTAATAGATGCACAAGTGCTTCCATGGTGAAGGAAAAGAGGAGAATGGAAGTTCTTTTTTTTTAATCTCATTTGTTTGAATATAATGCATACTTGGCCTCTCTTCTTGGTGGATTTTTCCCGTAAGGGTTTCTTCACATAAATCATGTGCTATGTGATGCTCTTATGTTGTTGATTTTTAACTCAATGCTTCTATCTTATGGTGATTTTATTCTTTATATATTTTTGTTATAACTTCACATATGATGGTTTTATTAAGCATGTTATGTTGGTTGATTTTGGCATAACAAAGAAGATGAATCTAATCATGGTAATTCCATATTAAGACAACTTAATTTTTATATTTGCATATAAGTTTCAAATTTTCATGTTGTTGTATTTCAAGCCTTATGTATCATCCATTTAATTCATATTTGGATAGAAATTTAATTTTCAAACAATTTGTATAAGAACCTGTTTATTTCTCAACATTTGGTATCAAAGTTGAAGCTTAACTAGGTATTGGGTATTCCTTATTTTTATTTCTTAGCTTGGAAAGCTTATGGGAATTTGTTAGAAGGAATTGGATTTTTTTGGAAGGCTTGTGGGGCTACAATGAATGTTCTTGAATTAATTTTTTTTGTAGATTTGTGAGGTTGGAATCCATGGACATAGTCAATTTTGATCTATGTTGGGCATTGGAAGTTCATGATTATGTATCTCTATGGATTTGGTTATGTTTTGGTAATTTGTAGCTCTTTTTTGACAATATGTGTGTATCCTCTTGTTTGGTGATCTTTTTAAGGCCTCATTACTTCTTGGTCAACTTGGTGTTAGACACATAATTCATAGGAGAGGTTCCTAGATGAATAGTCCATTAAACCCTCACAAAGACTCCATTAAATTATCAACCAAGGCTTTGTAAGCTTGTGATGATGTTGGCATTTTATGTGTATTCATGAAATCTACATGACCTATATCATCAAGTCTGTGGTTTACACATGTGTAGGAAAATAGTAAAGGTTGGAAAAGGAAATAAAGCATAAACTACAAAATAAGGGAAATAACTTAATCTACTACTGATGTTGTGGGTACCTTCAACTTAACACTATAACTATTAACTGCTAAACCTGAACTCTACAATTTCACTAGCAAGTATGACTCTTACTTCTAACTTCTTGACTTACTTTTGAGGATGACTCACTGATGCATTACATAACTTAAATCTCATGAGACTAAATATCATTCACATACATGTAATGAAAAATCTATTGAAATTAATACAATATACGAAGTATCTAATTTAACAACAAAAATTAAGGTGGGTGAACAGTACCTTGAGTGGCCCTTGCTCAAGATTTTGTACCCATAGGAGAAACCCAATATGTGCTACTTGATTCAACTAATCATAAAAGTAAATTGGAACATCTTTATTGCATATAACTAAACTCTAAAATCTGACAAGAATCTTCACAAATTCCTCATTCATGAATGTATAAAAAAAAACTAGAAAAGATATTTTTTTGTGTTTAACAAAAGCTATATCTATCAAAACATCACATCCAACTAGATCTACTCCTCAACTACCGATCCAACTATATAGGTTCAATAAGAGGTTTATTTTCATAAGGAATAAAACCAAAAATTAAATGAATATGTCCACTCTTCTTCAAAATAGAGAGACAAAGTCTTTGCAACTGAAAGTATAATTGAAAAATATAGATGAAGATAAATAGGTTTGCAACTTTGCTTTAACGATATGGCAGAGATGTACTTTGTGGAAATATTCATATTAGTTTCTCGATTACTACAAACTTCTTCTTTCCTCCATCATCTTATTGAATGCTCTAATGATCACTTCCATCATTTCTGCAACTGTCACATTTTCAATGTCCTTGGAATATCCCCTACAATCGGCTTGGAATCCTTTGGTTGTGGGTTGAGTTCTCCAATTTTTATGGGTTGCTATTCTTTTGGCTACAAAGAATAAATTTCATCAAAAGCATACATAACATTAACAATCATGAATTAAACATAGATTCATATTGAATTTCATACACATTCATCCATGCAAATATTAGCATATCATCATCATATTTCTATTCATCAAAGTTTGGTTTGGATGGCATAAAAGATATAGAAGGTATATAAGTTCAAGAATGTATATGAAATAAGTAGCTTAAAGTGTTTAAAATATATGAACTAAACAAGAGAAAACTAGCTATTAATCAGGCTCATCATTCCCCCCAACTAAGCAATTGCTTGTCCTCAAGCAATATTTAGATCACAGAGGTTAAACTGCAAAGTGATCTCCCTGAAGTCTAGAAAAACATCAACTCCCTTAACCTGTCTCAAATAGTATCCTTTTTGACATGAAATATATGCCAACCTCATATTCTCTATTGTTTGTATTTCATCCTAGTTCCTCCCTCTCCAATTTGGCATTGGATAGAGGAGAAGTGGTGTATGAAATTTAAGAGGAAACCATGTAATCCTATTGTCCATGGAAATGTCTATATACTTGTGAGACCTTCTAATAATGGCTATAAAATTGTATAGGAAGTGAGGTTTCTTTTTCTTTAATTTAGGGGTTAATTCCTCTCATCTCTTCTTTATAAATTAGAAGGTGTGATTAATAAATATTGTAACTAGTTGCTTCATCCTGATGTAGTCAAATTCCTTAACACTCATTATTTTCCTTCCTACACCTTTATATTTCATGAGATCTAACCACTCATCAACAATTGTATTGGGATCTTTAGATGTTTTATTCAATTACAAAGCAAGATATTTCTCCTTTTTAGTATATTCATGCAGTATCTCACCCCTTTGTTGTTCATTCTTGACATTAGAGGCCAGTGCTTTAATTTGTAAGTCCCCCATAAACATAGAGGATTCCATTATGTTTGATATGAGAGCAAAAGATTATACAAGTAAAAATAACATAATTGGTATTGCATATCCAGTGTAGAGTCAGATAAAGTTTCTAAAAACACATATTTTCTATTCATTAACATTGGCAAATCACTAATTAGCTGGTTGAACTAAAATAACAAATACTTCTCCTATAGGAATAATTCATAAAGTCTTGCAAGAGGTTTGAAATTTAGAATTTGTGTATCCTTGTCAACACTTCTTCAATCTTTAATTTCATCCTTTTTATTTCTTCCTCTTTCTATTCAAGTGTCCTAGTGTTTTTGGACATCAAATCATATTTTTATTTTTCCCACCCCTTCTCAAAGAACTCTTGGGTTCTTTTCTACAATTTCACACCTAAGGTCACTACAGATGGCCCAAAGGGAATTGAAAGTGAAAGAATAGGAGCCTAGGGTACTAGTTCCTTTTTTTCTACTTCTATGATAGCAAGATGTGTCAATTCATCCAACCTAGACCCATGCTCATATTTACAAATTTTTTCCTCCAACTCTTCAATCCTTTTGTCCCTCTCACTTTCTCTTTGCTGGTGTGTTTTCGACAAGCCTTTCAATTACTTAATCCTTTCCATAGCCTCTTGTAAGTCTTTTCTAGTATCCTTTTTCTCAACAAAAACTTTTTCATCTCTTTCCAAAAAATAGTCATTCCTTTCACTCATATATTCATTACCCTTTGAATCAGGGATCTTTGGGGTTCTTTTTCTTATTTTTTGTGCAACAAAAGCATACTTTGTATCATATTTAGAGGTTCTTGTAAAATTCCATGACTATATAATAGGTGCATTTTCGTTACCAGGGGAATTCCCCTTCAAATTTGAGTTTGTATGAACCATAACAACATCTCCCTCTTTCTACTTTTTAATTGACCCTCTCATTGTACCTTTCCTCTTCAAGTGATGTGATTTCCTCCTAAGTTTTGTGAATTTATTCTACCCTCTTATAGGTGCAGAAGAAGATCCACCTTTTCTTTTCTTGGTTCTTGGTGTTCTATCAGAGGTAGGGGTTTTTTGGGTATCTCCTATTGTAGGTTTCTTAGAGGCTGTAGGTTGACTATCATACATGCTCTACTCCTCTTGCTCTCCTATGTTGCGGTTAGATGATGCAGCAGGGGAGCCAAAGGGAATTTCCCTATCTGATACAATAGTTTCTTCTACTCTTTATGGGATAGCAAGTTCTTCAAGGATGGTGTTGATATGGTTGCAATTTAGGAAACTTTCCCATGAAACATTTGGAAATTAAATTCTCAAACTTATTTTTATCAACAATGTGACTAAGAAAAAATGTGATAATGTTGTGTTATTTCTCTTCCTTTAATACTCATAACTAATTATTTTCGAAAATTAATAAAGAAAATTTGGAACATTCACATGCCTATCATGGTGAAGATGGCTTAAAAGCTTAAAATGGACCGTATATAACAAGGATTTCCTACCATCATAGATTAAGTAATTGATTATGTAAGAAGCTGCTGAAGCCCATATCTAGGGTAAGGATAATCTTTTTGTACCTTGAGAAGATGAGTAGATAGGTTTTCTCCATGTTCTCTGAATTCGTTCATGGGAGCAATGGCATATGCCCTTATTGGAAACTCTTCCCCTTCTTGTGGAAATCTTGATACCTCAACAATGGCAGCTTTTGAAGCATCCACCCTCAAACCTCTTATGGTTTCTTCATCATTTTGTAGTGTGGCAACAAATTTTTGTCATAACTTCATTGAACTCTGTGAGTTTCAATAAATACTCTACTTGGCCAACTTGTCTAAAAATGCGTAATACCAGCCTATCTTCCAATAGCTAGGAATCTATTGTTGGTTCCCTCTGAATAATGTCACCACCCATGATACTATTGATATTCTCTAATTCCCTTAATTATGTTATGTTCTAGTTCAATTTATTTATTTAATTTCTACCTACCACACTAACTACACCGATTACACTATATTGTATATTCTCAATTCAACTAATTTTAACCCTTCTCTTCTCCTCTGAGTTGACATTTGTGTAAAAATGCAATAAAATAGAATGGTAAAAATGTTGTAGAGAGTTTTTGGTTTTTTAAAATCAAGAAAATAACAATGATTCCCCCTCCAACTAAATATATTGAGTGTCCTCACTTAATTGTACGGATCTTGGTGGAAGGGATGAATTGTATGAAGTGGATGAGAATTTAATGCATGTACTATAGAATTCTTGTGAAATGAAATGCAACTCATGCGAAGTTGTTAATTATTACGTGCAACAAGATATGATGTGACCACACTTAATTTGAATTTGAATTGAAGGACATGAATGGATGGTGCATGGTAAATGATGGTTTGGAAAGGTTGTGGAATGTATGGTAGATGGGATGTAAAATGAATTGTATGATACGTGTTAAGAAAAAAAGGTGATGGAAAAGTTATGTGTAAGGATGTGTATAGGTTTTAAGTGTGAAATTAAAACATGTGTAGTTGCATGTACAAAATTATGTAGGTGGAAAGTAAGGATATACAATTAATTTGACGAGGGTTTTTGAAATGACTTTCAAATAATTGGTATGGGTGCCTCTAGTAATAGGTTTGTTGATGGTGGTTTTAGTGCTGCAACAACTCAAACAGAATACAAGTATCCTATCTCTCTTGCAAGGTAAATTTCTATCAACAAGCTTCGATAAACAACCCCAGGGTCTCTAATGATAGGTCTTGACAATGCAACAAACAACTCAATGGTAATATGTGAAAATATTGGTAATCACAAGGGGCCTTACAAAAAAAATGCTAGAAGCTTCAAATTCATTAAATGTAACAATAATGGTGATGCTTTGTGAATCTTTCTCTAACAATAATTTCAAAGAAATAGAAAAGATAATGGTTTAAGAGAAATATCTAAATTAAAACCTAAGATCAATTATGAAAACCACATAGTGTTCAAGATGGACCAATCTTCCAAAACTAATCCTTGCTAAACCAAGATCAAATCTACAATATCACAAAGATAGTGCAATCTCAAAAGGAATCAAATATTCAAACATACATTCAAACATTCACAATTGAACTTGAGTGAAAAATAGAGTAGGTCCAGGATAACTTTACACAGTAATCCATAATTAGTAGATCACTAAAAGTATGGACCGAATATTCCTCAACACCTTAAACACTTGATCATAAACACAAATAAACTATAACTAGTTCTAAGATTAACCATGAAACACTTACTCAAGAGATAATAGATTAGAGACACAAGAACCATGCACATATGAAATAACACAAAGAAGAGAACCAAAAGATAATGTCTTCACTTGTATTCACTTCACCAATAACTTGCAACAATTCAAGTTTCTCAAGTACAACAACATCAACTTCTAGCAACTATCAACTATTCACTATTAGCCCTACAAATGAGGAGGGGACCTCAATTTATAGAATTCATACATAATCAAAGGGAATTAAATTAGGGTTTACATTAGGTCAACCAAAGTAGGTTGTCCTTGGTAGTTACAACACCCTTAATTTAATTATTTTTACAATACATTATTATAAAAGGCCCCAAAGATACATCAAAATTAAGTAAAAGGCCCAGGCACAAAACTCTAGGAGCAAGCGGCTGAAACATCTAGCTGGCATGATGAAGTAGGCACAAATTTTGATGAAGCTAGGCTGGGTCATTCTTTTTCCTTATCCTCTCCACTTCTAGAAAGTTCCTTCACTTTTAAAAGCACATCATCAATTTCAGTTGGATCTGGGATTCATAAATTTTAATCTTTATTTTATTCTTCTTCATATTTAACTAAAACCTTCTCTCATTCCACTTGTAGCCCTTGATATCTATCCAGATCGGAGATATAGATAGTTGCATCCTTAATTTGATCTTTAATGATAGGCACATTCTTAGTTGGAGAATATACCTCATGCCACCACTTCTACAATTGATTGACATTTAAATTCTTCTGTCCAAACCTTTTCCTTCCAGTAACAATCTCCAGGAATGCAACACAACTATCAAATATTTCCTTCATTTAATTTTGGATCTTCGATATCTTCTTTAGTGCTTTCATCACAAGGTCCTTTCTGAAGTTCCATATCTCCATCCATTCCATTGACTTGGCTATATCTTCAAAATGTGAAGATATTCTTCTTGATCAACTCGTCTTTAGGAATATCCACAATTTTCTTCAGCTCAACCATGGTGGCATCATCTACCTTCTAGAAATTTGTTGTGAACTAAGTTATATCCTCAATAGATGATGCATCTTTCTCATGAATGTGCAATATATTTACAATCATCTCATCTCCTCTTTTTCTTACACTATCAAGCCAACCTTGATTAACCTTTACACCTCTCTTAATTTCCTTTGCAACTCCTCCTTAGCCTATGTTTCATTATCTAATCTCTTCAAAATGGTTTGCACTGACTCCTAAAGGTCTTCCTTTTCTTTCTCTTTTGTAGTGGGACCAAGATTGATGGTTTCTACCTTATAGTCTGAAGACCTAACCTCATCCTTGTATTTTTTATCAGCAGGGGTAGCAATGTGAACAATCCTATTATTGAATTCATCTCTTGCAAACATAGAGACTATCCTAGCCTTCTTCCTTTCCTTGGGCTAACCCCAACTAGTTAGGAACTTGTCCCAATCAGGAGTATCCTCTTCAACAATGATGGGATTAGGCTTCAATCTCTCTTTTAGCCAATTAGGGAATATCAACTTCAGTCTCCTCTTGAGAAACATTCCGCTCTTACTGATCCTTGGAGGGGTTTTCTTCAATGTATTCCTGATACTTGTCAAATTCATCCTCCTTATCTTTCCCCTCATCTTTATCTTCTGTATTAGATACATTTGCATGATCGTTTACTAGAGAATGAGAAGGAACCTCTATCACTTCAGATTCTATATTCTTTCTTTGTGCTTCAGAGATTTTGATCCATTTGCCTCTTGCAATCATTCAGTTCTCCACTCTTGGGTGTAGGAACATCCTCATCTTCTAAATCTTCTTCAAGATTCTCAAGGAAATCCTCCTCTTCATGTACATTATCCTCATCTATTGGCACATTTTTAATATGATACTTAGGAGTATTATTTATTGTAACTACTCTCTATGTTCCCTTTGGAGCATCATCAGTAGGTGTGTCTTCATTGCTCCTTTCATGCTCATCAACTATATTTTCCATATTTTCTATAGGAGGAGTTTTTTGCTTCGGAGAATTTATTCTCACATACAGTTGTGGCTTTTCTCTTGAACTCTATAGTTATACCACCTTAATAGGAGAAGTTCCTTCTTCATTAGCCTTTTCCTTTTTAGACTTACCAACTCTTTCGCCTTCAGTAATAATTCTTCTCTTCTTGTAAGTATAGGATTCTTCAGTTCCTTCTTCAATAATCTCTTTCGAAGGTTTCCTCACTTTGGAAATAGGCTTCCTCTCTTCCTTACCCGTTGCTTGGATTTTGGTCCTCCTTTTAATTAAGAATTGTGCTTCCTGTATATCTTCTTTTGAATGAGGCTCAACAGTATCATCTTTAGCGGTCTTTGTTTCTTGTTTTGAATGTTACTAAATATCTCCCATCAAGTCATAGGTGAATTGAGTGCCACTTGCCTCTAAGTCTAGAATCTTGTTCTTCACCTAGAGCTTGGAGTACTTCACTACAGGAGCAATAAGAAAATTTAAATCCACTACCTCTTCTTATGACCAATTCATAGTAGGGAGTGGCTTGTCCTTGTATTGTTCATAATCATTGTGCTACAGAAGATCCTCTTCATCATCTATATGATTTGGACCATTGGATATCTTATGAAGTCTAATCAACCTCAAAGATAATCTTGAGCATTTTCTTCTAATCACTTCAAATTCATCCCGATAATTAGCCCAATAGTCTTTAATATGATCCTTATGCTTGAATTCTCTTCTAGCCATCTTCTGTACAACACCATAGGGATCAAAGTTCCCTCTATCTATATGTGAATACAAGTGGAAGATGACCATCTCTTTCTCTGAATGGTGGGAACTTTGAATAGAATTAAAAGCTTCCATACCTCCAATCCTCAAAGGAAACTCACCTCCAAAACCTATTTTATGCATGTTCTTCAATATAGTATCAAATGTAACCACTTGCCTAGTTACTTCCAGTAATATGAGTTTATTAGTGGGGTACCTTGGAAGTCTGAAAGGAACCTGAGGGGATCCATTTACTTTGATGTATGATAATTTTGGAAATTGGATAAACTGGTAACCATACTTCTTGATTAACTCCATAGCATTAGATGTATTTCTAACATGAAGAGCATCTTACACCATTCTGGCAATGTACATTAGAAAAGAATCATTGATCATCCTATAATGGGAAGTATTATATTATAATTGAGAGTATACATCACAAATTTTGTCCTTGCCCAAGACTCCCTTGCAACTCAAGCCTTTTTATTTATTCTTACCAGCCAACAAATACACCAAATATGAAGTCATCATAAATTTCCTTGTATCTTGCACACTTATCAATTGCATATTCAGATTATCACTTATAATACATGCCCAATGATAATGTACTCCCTTTAAAATCTATGAGATGACCAAGAACAACCATTCCTTGAACATGAAGGACTCATCCAATCCTGTGATTCTCCCCAAAAGAGTAGTCATGTCATTATACTCCTACTTGAAATGAGATCTATACAATTGCTTGGGTAGCTTGGAGTAATGTGATTTTGGTTTCTCAATCCAAGCACCATTCATGATCTCCAAAGCTTTTGAAGGATCCTTTTGATAAAACTCCTCAACTTCCTTTATATTTATCTTTACCAACTTTTGATGGGAACCAATATTGAATGTCCCTACAATGAACTCCTTAGTCAAATTTTCCATATTCATTCCTTAAGGGCCTATAATTACCCTTTTATTAGAATCATAATGTTTATCACATCCATGAAAAGTTCTAGGAACTAAATAGAAGGAAGAAATCCAACATCTTGAGCCAACCCTTTGTGAGTTATAATCTTGGCTAGAGGAGTTTGTGCATCACCAAACATTCTCTGCTTAAAGTGATCATATTCCACATGAACCATGTTGGTGTCACCTATCTTTCCCCATGCTAAATTAATCTTTGACTTTGGCTTAATCCCCTTGAAGTCATACTTCATCTTTTCTGCTCTGGTCATGGGTCCCTCTTTAACTAGCTCAGTTGATTATGTTTTAGATCTTGCGCTTTTACTAGATTCACCTTGCATCTGTTAAGAAAGGACTATAACTACCACATTGTTAAAGAGAACTAATCATTATAATCCCATTGCATCATTTAAAGGATTCATTAAAATGCATATGCAATATACAACCATTCTCTAATTAATGTCAAGATCACTAAAACCAAGCTTAAACCATTTGAAAATGCAACTTAAGAAAACCTTAGGTTTATCCACCGCCCACATATTTTAGTGATGAACATGTTTTCAGTGAATTCACCCTTGAGCAGATTCTGTGAAGGTCTGGAGGCTTGGGAAATCTCTCATAGACGGATTTTAGTGAGCACCAATAACTTGACCATACCTTAATCATCAACCATTCCTAACTCCATGAAGGCTCATTATTCAACACTCTAGAGACTCAACCCACAAATACAATATGCATTCATAACTTCAAGGATTTAGGGAAATCTGAGGCTAAGGGATTTTCATGAAAGAACTAAGTCTCGGGAAATCTGCACCCAGACAGATTCCGCAAGAAACACAAGTTTCAGGGAAATCTGTGGAGGATGGAATTTCACAAAGGAAATAATGGTTGGGACTTTTTGTCGAAGGTGGATTTCTGCAAAAGTTTTACTCATAACTTGTTCCACAAAGCCACAAACTTGGTAACATTTTCCTCATCCATAATATGGCTCAAATTTAAAATTTCTAGCTCCTAAGTTAGGATTGGATTGGAATACTAACAAGTTTTCCAAAATGCACAATGATTTCAATGCCAAATTTATCACAAATAATCTGATCATCATCGACCTCTCTAAAAAGAGACTAGGGCTATAAGGTAACTAGGTTTATCATGTTGATTCTCATATCCAGGGCATCAATAAATCGATCTTTTGGTCATAGGTGCACATCTCATGGAAAATAACTCAATTTGAAGCTAGAACCCTAACCACAACAAAAACACAGGTGCCCTAATCCCACCTTGATCACAAAACTTGAAGAACCCTAGCTCAAAGAATGATGCCCTAATTCACCTAAGCTTAAAAGAATAAAGATTAAAGTAATTAATTTTTGAAGGCAAAGTCAAACACCAATCAACCAAATAAATCCACCATCGACAACATCAAATGCACATGATTAAGCAACTTGAAATTAAATGGCGATATTAAATGGAAACAATGAAAATACACCATTAAATCATCAAGAATACATCAAGAAACTCCATTAAAACCAAAATAAATCACGAGAACCCTACCTCTAAGCTTGTAAATAAAAAATAATGGTGAAAATCTCACTTAAAATCCTAGTTGATGATCTAGCAAGCACAATATCAATCCAAAATTTGTGCCCTCAGCAATTGCAAGAACACCTCCAAAGCTCTCCTCAAATTCACAACTCAAAGTGAATGTCAAATGATAAAAAAGAGTATAAATCAACCTCCAAAATAGAAATAAATAGCAAGTACGATGGCTTACAAAATGATAAATTCATTGACAAGACCACACACCAAAATTCATGGATTTGATGCCATGATGGATTCAAGAAAATCTGAGCATCAAGGATTTTAATGAATGTTCAAACACTTGGGGAATCCATGAGGGGATGGATTCCAAGAAGCTCCAATCCATTGGGAACATCTACCTGGGATGGATTTCCACGAAACTCCCTAAAACTTGCACAATTTGATGCCTTAGTGTAATTTTCACAAAATCTCCAAGCTCTAGGTACTATCCAAGCTAGAAACGCTGCCAAAATAAAGCACCTAAAGTTTAGATAGAGCCTTAAATCAATCAAGTCAATTGAACCCAAGAAACAAAGGAACCTATTCCTTAAGGGGAAAAGGTCAGACCTAAAACAAAACCAGAAAACAAAGCGGGCAAAGAGAGGGTCCCTACCTCGGGTGAGGCATGTGTGCAGAAATTTCACAACAAATGGTGACTTCACTAGGGAAATGCTCCAGAGAATTTCAATGAAAAATTAGAATCAAGAACCCAAAATATTTGGTTTTGATCCTCACATTAGGTCAACTAATGAACTAAAGGCTCAAAACCACTAAAAAAGCTAGCCCTTCCTGTGTTGGAAATCTAAGTGTGTGCAGATCTATTAATTTCCTTCCCTCAGCTATTGCAAGAAACCAATTTCAGTCAGGTTAAGCTACATGAATGATTCTAACTTCAAAAGAAACTTGGATAGAGCTTCACTACCAGTCAGACATCCATAGAATCGATGAGGTTATCATTGTGATTCTCCTGAACATAGCTCTACTGCTAGCCAGAAATCCATAGCCCCAGTAGAGATATTTGGATACTCCTGAAGAGTTGAATTCTTTCTTTTGATTTTCAATGTTTTCTTTTATTTTCTTTTTCTTTATGATTTTTCTTTTCACTTCTTTTCATTTTCAACCTGTAAGCAATAAATCTGACACTCAGGATTGAGAATCACAGTGGCACTGAAGCAAAAATATAATATTTTTCACTTAACAATACCTCACAAGGAACCCAACAATAACCTCGGGATTCTTAAGATTTGTATGAAAAATAAGATTTGAGCACATTCAGGAACTGACTCAATCCAATGACTTATCCACTTTAACTTTTAGCATGTGTGACACTAAATAGAGGAATTTCACCATCCCATCTAAAAAAAAGATTAGAGTTTGTAAAATAAATACTTAAAACAATCCTAGATAAATGATTATTGTGCAGATAAGACACTTCCCCAACCAAAAGACCAGGAAGACCCAAAAACCAAAACAAAGAAAAGAAAAGAAACCTACACTAACCAAAACAAAGCAAAAGTAAACCAAAAGAAAGCAAACACCTAAGCTAACTATTTACAAGGATGAGTTGAAAATAGCCCAGGAAAGGAAGTAATGCTTTAAATATTTCCCATTGATAGGCAATGGGATGTCCGCTCTAGTGAGGATTTTAAGATAGAAAACATTATCCCCCAGGATTTCATAAATCTGGAAAGGGCCAAGCCATAGCTTGCCGAATTTACCATGCTCCCCTTTATTTTCATGCACTTTGTCCCAGTACAGAACTAGGTCAGAGATCCTAAAATCTCTAATCTTAGCTCTACAATAAAACCATCTCTTGACAACACCCTGATGCTTGGAATTTTTTTCTAATGCCTCATCTCTTTTCTCTTCCAGTTGTAACAATTCAGCCAAGCGAGCCTCTAAACACTCCCCTTCCTCATAATACTTGATAAATTGGAGAGTAGGGATTCTCAATTGAATAGGAAAGAAGGGATCAATTCCATAAACTATATGGTAACAAGAGGTCCCTAATGAAGCTTTTTGTTAGGTACAATTTTCCCACAAATAAAATATTAAATGAGTGTCATTCCCTTAGATTTTTGTCAATTAATTTATGAATGACAGTAAGCAATTTCTTGTTGGTGGATTCTACTAAACCATTTCTTTGGGGATAGTAGTTAGATGCAAACTTAATAATGACTCCACGATCAAATGTCCACCCAAAAAAAATTAATGATGCAAAGGAACGACCATTATCACATACAACAACAAAAGGACAACCAAAATGATTGATAATCCAAGCTTCAAGGAAAATTATTACTACCTTTGTCATGCATTTGTTGCAAGGAATTGCTTCATTCCACCTGGTAAAGTAATCAATAGTAGTTAAAACATACCTTTGTCCAACTGAAGATGGTGGGTTGATAGGACCAATAAAGTCCAACCCCCACTATGTGAATTGTCTTACCTCAATCACTAGCTATAATGGAAAACTAGAATGTTTCTCTCTAGTGGCAGAGGTTTGACAAGTATGATAGGTTCTCACATGATTGTGTGTATCTTTAAATATGGTCAGCCAATAGTACCCAACATGCATTATTCAAGTTCCAGTGGCCAAACAAGATCCATGACCTATCCCATACCTGTTGTGAAGTTCCTCCATAACTCTGGCTACCTCCTCCTTTCCAAGACATCAAAGATACACCCCCTCAAGATTCTTTTTGTACATAATTTCTCCCTTAAGCATGAATATTTCACTCTTTGTTGCACTATATTCATATGATCAAGACATTTTTGATTCAGCAATTAGTAAACCACGTCATCATACCATTCATCAGGTGAAACATCCTAAAGATGATATTGTTGTGCTATAATTTTTGGGCATGTCTTAGCCATTGTCCTTGTTAAAGTCTGCCCTCTCACTAATTTCATTGGTTGAATCTCAATGTCATATTCCTATAACATAGTGACCCACTTAGCTCTCCTTTCACCCATTTCATTTTTCATTAATAAGAGCTTTACAACTGGGTCAGGCACAATTGCGAAGACTTTGTTCCTTAAAATGTGATGCTTGAATTTATTGACTCTTCTAACTAGTGTATAGGCTTTCTTCTCTACATTAGGTTATTTCAATTCAACATCCTTAAGAGGAAATCTCATGAATTCTATTGGATGCTCATTTCCTTTGTCTGAATTTTGAGTCAACATGTTGGCACAGGAATGATCTGATGCAAATGAATATATATATATATATAATGGATTTGTAAAATTTGGACTTACCAACACTGAAGTAGTAGCTATGGCCTTCTTTATTTCATCAAATGTCTTCTTTGCTTCAACAGTCCATTCTAATTTCACATCCTGCTTTAGTATTGCATTCGATGGTTTGACTATTTTGGCAAAACCAATGATGAATTTGCAAACAAAATTGATATTCCCAAAGAAATATTTCATTTCCTTCTTGCTATCTAGGGTTTGTATCTTCAAGATTGCTTGGATCCACTCAGGATCAATAGAAATTCCATGTTCAAAAAATTACATGATCCAAGAGCTTTCCTTTTGTTACCCCAAAGATACACTTTTTGGGATTGAGGGAGATGCCAAATTCCCTACATCTTTGGAATACCTTGCACAGATTTGAAATTTGATCTCCCCTATTCTTAGAGAAAAAATTCAAGTCATCCATATAGATAATAATGCACTTACCAGTTATATCTTTGAAGGAAATGTCCATAGCTCTTTGGAAAGTGGATCATGCATTGATTAACCCAAAAGGCATTCTTTTCTATGCAAATGTGCCCCATTTAGTGGTGAAAGAAATCTTATGCTTATCCTCATATTGCATCACGACCTAGTAGTAGCCCAAATAGCCATCCAGAAAGGACATCATTTGAGAACCATTTACAATCTGTAAGACTTTGTCCAGTGAAGGTACTAGATAGTTGTCCTTTTCTGAATCATGGTTAAGGTTCCTAAAATCCACACACAACTTTATCTCACCATTATTTTTACGGATTGGAACTAGATCAGCCACCCATGTTGAATGTCTGATCAAGAAAATGATATGAGCACAAAGCCACTTTTGTACTTATTTCAAAATAATAGGCTCCAACAATGCATTGATGGGTCTTTGTCTTTTCCATAATGGTCTTGCATCAAGCTTCAAAGGAATAGTGTGTGTGATTATTGACATTTCATAAGTTTTCAAGTCCTCATAACTCCAGGCTATAACATCTTGATAGGTATGTAATGCATCTATTAATCATTTTCTTTCTTCTAGAGTGCATACCTTACCTATGAACATATTTTACATCCTTTGGAGTGCCCATATTATAAGCCTCACATTGAGTGGATATTGAGTCCTTCTTTGTCTACTGATCTTGATCCCTTATTTTATCCAAGTCAAAGATCCTTTCAAGTTGCACCATCCCTCATGGAGTTGTATTTGTCTTAATATTGATTACTCCTTCCATATCTAGTTATTCTTCTTGAGGTTCAATTTCTTCAAATATTTGAGAAGTAAACACATCAGAACTAGTGATAAAGTCCAAAATATTCTTGTCATATTTGAATACCTGAATTTTTTTCACATTATCTAGTATAGAAGGGATTTGAGTAAGTTTAACCATAAATATTTTCAACCCTATCAAGGATAATGGCTCCAAAGTGTTGATTGCTTGTGCTAGAGCATCAACAGTGTGATTCTTGCCTTTGGAGATCAGTTGAATGTAAATGCATCAAATCCCTCTATCATATCCCACATCTATGCTTGTAATTTTTCATCCTTCTATCATGGCAAGAATATTGTTTCCTGACTTGCTTAATCACTAATTCAAAATCCCCAAAAACTTGCAAAGACTTGAATTTCTTTCTTAGAGCCATGTGTAATCCATGTATCAATGCCTCATACTCAACAACATTATTGGTGCAATGGAATTGTAATCTATGTGCAACAAAAATGGTTTTACTTGAAGGACTTATCAACTCAAATCCTGCCCCATCTCCTTGCTTAGATTTTGACCCATCAAACTGTAAATGCTAGAATTTAGCAGAATGCATACCTCTTGAATCCTTTGTACTATTAATTTTACTTAATGAAGGATCTTCTAGAACAACCATTTGTTTACTTTTCTACTCATTTGGAATTTCCTAAACCTCAACCCTGACTATTGGGGTAGGATTAATACATCTCTTAATTTTCTCTATAGTTGTTTGGTAGAGACAACATTCTAGCTCTGTATGGGATTCACTATGGACTCTACACTAGTTGGGTAGTAGTAACTCTTCAAAATTCATTCTCCTTCCAAGATTAATCTGATCCTCAATACATTTCTATATAAAATCCTAAAAATTATCCAGTAGACCAAGACTACCATCACCTTGCTCAAAATCTGCACTATCTAGTTTGACCACTACTTCTATACTACTGGAACACTGAGTCAAATCCTTGGGCATATCCTACATCATCAAGACCCTCTATTTTTGATTCATCATCAACTACTACTAGAATATAAATTCCTAAACTTGCCTCAAATACCAACACTTCATTTGATGTGTTATGATACTCAATGATCATATATTTTAATCTTGGTTCTTGTTCAATCCTAATCTGATTGGGCGCTCCTTTCCATGGCAACCACATATTATAATGATCTATGGAGGTATACCCATTAATTACTCTCATGAAATCCCTTCCTAAAATCATCCCGTAAGTATCTAGTATATTAGCCACCTAGATATTGATGACTTGTTGCACATGTGGGTCTGCTACGACTTGCACTGGGATCATGTTTAATTCTCCCACTACACTTACTTCAGCCTTGTCTAGTTGAGTAACCTTATGTTGGGGAGTATTAGGTTTGATTCCCAAAGCTTTGAATACTAAGAATGGCATGACATTTATAGATGCTCCATAATTCAATAAGCAATTGTGTAGATTCTTGCCAAATATATGAATGAAAATCAAGAAAGGAAGAGTGTCTTTTTTAGCTTGGAAAAGACTTACCAGAGAATCAACTTGGGCCGCTTGAGTCTTATCCTTATCTTTTCTCCTATCCTTTTTCTACATTTTATCTTGATCTTGAGTAGGTTGATTAGCCTGATCCTTGGCTAGTTGTGAATTTTGTGTTTTTCTAGCCACTTCCTTAACTACTAGTTCGGTAAAACCAACTCTCTTCACAGTAGCATCTTGTGTAGACCTTGAGGGTACATTCTCATTTAAATGACCAAATACAACACTCCTAATGGCTAGAACTCTTAGCAAATCAAAATATGAAATACTTACCTTTACCTTCCTGAGTTCCTCAACCACATATTCACCCATCTGGGTCACAGTCATATCAGTCTAAGTGCTCCTAGGTTGTTCCCCTTGTTTGTCCTTAGCAACATCGACATGTCCTCCCTTAGAGGAATCAGAAGATACTCCTTTAGAAAAGTACTACTTTGGCACATGGGGGTAGGAAGGGTTGTTACTTGCATTAGGATCAGGAGGTGTGTTGAAATTATTTGGAGGGGTGGACGTGGTGAAAGGTCCTCCATCCTGCATGTTCCTAGGGCCTCCATCTTGTTTGTTCCTCAAGTCATAAGGTGTTCTCCTCTAGTGAAACATTTGAAATTCATCTATTTTATGCTCTTCCTCATCTGCAAGACCATTATTAGTAGTGTCACTATTTTCAAATAATTGAGATATAGACTCTTCATTACATACTTGTTCTAACTTGACACTTTGCTCAGTTGACTCCTCTTCAGGACCATTTTCTTCACCTCACAGGAAAGGAGCATGGTTCAATACCAACACTAGGGAATCATATGGGTTGGAAGGTACTATCTCCTACCCATTTGCACCATCACCATCAACCTACTAGATTTTCATCTGGAATAGCAGTTGCAGTCTAGAATTCAGGGCAGTCAAATTCAAAATGTTGTGTTGTCTTATGGATCCAATAGTATCTAGCTAATTTTGCTTCAGCTAAGAGGATTGTGATTGTTGACTTCTCTTGATTAACAAGCTGGTCAAATGGTGTAGGGACTCCTCCATTATTAGGCCTAGTATTCCAGGTCCTATTTTGTCTTTAGGGTGGCCTTATATCAAAATTATGTCATGATGATATACCTCTATCAAAACCTTGTCCCTGACCCTGTCCAATTTCAAAAGTGTGTCCCTAGCCTTGTCCAAAATCTCTACCATCTCAATTGTAATTGGGTTGTATACCTCTTCGTGCAGCCTACAATTGACTATTCTGATTCCTCAGGTAGGTAACCTTCATGGATAGCTTATTTACTTGTTCTATCAATTCATCTAGCCTCTCCTTATCTGCATTGCCTTGTGCTAGTAAAAAACTTGTAGATTTTTGCAAATAAACAAGAGTTGATCCTAAGTTATGTGATTGATTTAACACCTCAAAGTGTTGCAAATAAGCTAGAATGTTGGATTGTTATTGAGGAAATGTTGTTTGTCCTAAATTTTTCAAATAGGGAGGAAGTGGTTGGGCTTGATTTAGTGGAGGACTTGGATGTGGCACCAAATACATCTGAGGAACTAGATTCATCATAGGGGTTTGATTGGCCAAAGCTTGGTTCAACCTTTAGATCTATCCTAGATGAGTAGCCAGTCGTAATGAGGGTAAGGGTCCTACTATATGTTGCCTTAAATCTATGCTTGCCTTAACTGCCTCTACATATGCAACAATCAATGTAGAAGTGAGGTTGTCTAGGGCTCCATAATAAACTCCCTTAGCTAAGGCATCATCCACAACATATGGTGGATGCAACCGGGCGTAGGCACGAAGGAACCTATTATTAAATGAACTTATGGGATCATTAGACTCCCTCTTGACTAACATAAGCTGTAGATACAAAACATTAGGAGTGATAAGGATCTTGAATTTTTGTAGGAAAGCATTCTCCATTTTATTCCAACTACTAATAGAGCTAGTAGGTAAGTGATTATACCAATAGAATGCATCCTCACCTAATGAATAAGGAAATAGCCTACATGCCACATATTCATGATTGATCAGTCTATCCCTTAGATCAGTTTAAAAGATCTTGATATGCTCTCCATTTGTTCTATTGGGGTCATTAGCATGGAACTTAGAGAAAAAGTGCTCAAGATTCTTAGGCATAACGTTTTAGATGTTGAAAAATATTGGTGAGGGGTTGTTAGCTAGAAAATCCATTGGTGGTGGTGGAGGTGGTAGTGGTTGATTGGGAACCACTTGGGGCTACTCAATGGGTGTAGGATTAGGTTCAATGGGAGTGGGCTCAGTATCAGATGGTGAAGAGCTAGATGAGGAAGATGGTCAGATGGGTGGAGATGATGATGATGATGCCTTCCCTTTCTTAGTCCTTCTTGACCTAGTAGGGGCCCCTAACTCTTGAAAATCTCCTTTTGTTGTAGATCTAATCTGCCTTTAGAATCTTTGGGGAGATATGGATGATAAAAAATGCTCTAGCTTTGATAAATTAGTCCCTCCTTCTAGCGCCAATCTATTGATGGTGTTTTTAGCACTACAACAACTCAAACAAAATACAGATATCCTATCTCTCTTGAAAGGTAAATTTCTATCAGCAAGCCTTAAGAAACAACCCCAAGGTCTCTAGTGTCAAGTCTTCACAATGCAACAAACAAATCAGTGATAATATGTGAAAATGTTGGTAATCACAAGGGGCCTTACAAAAAAAATGTTGGAAGCTTCAAATTCATCAAATGTAACAATAATGGTGATGCTTTCTGAGTCTTGATCTAACAATAATTTCAAAGAAATGGAAAAGATAAGGGTTTAAGAGAGATATCTAAATTAAAACCTAAGATCAATTTTGTAAACCATAGAATGTTCAAGATGGACCAATCTTCCAAAAGCAATCCCTGCTTAACCAAGATCAAATCTATAGTATCACAAAGACAGTGCAATCTCCAAAAGAATCAAGGATTTTCATATTGTAAATATTCAAACATACATTCAAACATTCACAATTGAAATTCAATGAAAAATAGAGTAAGCCCAAGCTAACTTTACATAGTAATCCACAATCAGCAGATCACTAAAAGTATGGACCGATGATTCCTCAACACCTCAAACACTTGATCATAAACACAAATGAATTGCAACTAGTTCTAAGATTAACCATGAAACACTTACTCAAGAGATAACATATTAGAGAAACAAGAACCATGCATAGATGAAATAACACAAAGAAGAGCACCAAAAGACAATGTCTTCACTTGTATTCAATTCACCAATAACTTGCAACAATTCAAGTTCTCCTTTTTGAGGAAACTTATGGAACAAGAATTTTGCTCCTAAAGTGAATTTTTTATTTTGGCTTCTCATGCAAGGTAAAATTTTAACGCATTAAAATATTTGTAAAAGGGGCTTTTCTATTCCTAATAGATGTGTTCTTTGTGAGGAGGATGTTGAAAGTGAATTCCATATTTTTGTTGGGTGTAAGTTCTCCTCCCTGTTTTGGAGTAAATTTCTTGGTATTTAGAATTTGGTGTGGGTATTCCCAGTGTCCCTGGAAATTTTTGTTAAACAATGGAGGTGCCCATCCACTTCTCCTATTCTCTATCGACTTTGTGACCTTATGGCCTCACACATTGCCTGGGGTATTTGGAAAGAATGAAACAATAGAATATTTCAGGATTCTAAGATCGAAGCTGGCAGACTTTTCTTCAAAGTTCGTAGGGCGATTCTAGAAAAAAATTCCATCTATTTTCCTGAATCTCCTTGTTGTGACCCTACCCTATGCCTGACTGGCTATGATCTTTTGGTGATTTCAAACTAGAAGATTCATTCCATTCCTTCCATGAGCTTGAATAAAAGATTAAATACTAAGTGTAAACCACCTCCTCGGGGGTGGGTTAAATATAATTTTGATGGGGCAGCGAAGGGGAACCCCAGGCCTGTAGGATGTGAGGGGGAGTTGAGGAATGAGGATGACAGATTCTTAGGTGCGGTGGCACTCCCACTGCGAAGTCAGAACAATCACTATTCCAAGGCGGAAGTTGTGTATGCAAGCATAAAATTTGCTATGGATAGAGGATATTCCAAACTATGGGTTGAAGGCAACTCCTTAAACATTGTTAATTACCTACATGGCACCCATGTGCTGAGATGGAACATGGGGCATCTAATTAAAGACAATATAATGAGGTTAAGCATGTGTGATGAGACTCGCATATCGCACATTTTCCAAGAGGGTAACTCTTTGGCAGACTTTTTTGCCAATGAGGTTGTCAGATCTAATGAGTCTCAGACATGGGAGGAGGGATTGATCATTCCTGAGAGAGCTAGGAGTTTAATGTGAAATGATGGTGTTAGAAACCAAAATTTCCATCAAAACTATAAGGTCTTTTACCCACTTGAACCCAATATTTCACTATTTATATCATTTCACTACCTTCTACAATGCTAAAAATACCTTTTAGCATCATTATTTACCCTTCATAAGTGTTTACCACTTTATTGTGGCCTTTTGCAAAGTGGCTCGTGCTATAGCGGTGACGGTTAAGAGTAGTCAAGATAAATGTTTACCGCTCTACCACGGTTAGTCAAAAGTAGGCCGACGGTTATGCGGTGGAAACAATTAGCAGTTTACGAAGTGGCTACCACGATACCGCTAGCAGTCAAGCCAGACACCATGGTGACCGCGGTAACATCCAATTGATGGTCAGGGCAGGCATAAAATGCTTACCGCTCTACCGCACATGGTCTAAACAAGGATTGCGATGGCTACAGTGAACACTGAGCAACTGGTGACAGTGAGTCAAGAAGTGGAGGCCATGGTCAGTATGGCTACCGCAATACCGTGAGTGGGCAGAACAAAGATCGCATTATTGCGGTGATAGGGAAGCGATGATGAGGAAGCGGTAAAGACTGGTGACCGTGGTACCGTTGGTAGTCAAGCCAGAGACCGCGGTAGCACGGTAAATATGGAGATAACAGTCATGGTGAGCAAAGATGACAATGAAGGCCGGTCACCATGAAACCACTGGTAGTCAAACTAGTAACCGTGGTGACTGCGGTGAACGAGAGGTAAGCAACGAGCGGGCGGTTGGTGGTAAAAGTTGATAGTTAATGTCAATACCGTGGTACCTCTAATAGCGAATACAAAGACCATGGTAAGGTGGTAGGAGTGGAGACCAGTGGGAGAAGTCACTACGATACCATGGCCGGTCAAATGGTTGACTACGGTATAGCAGTAAATGTAAAAAAAAGCTTCGCGACAACATATAAAATGAAATATTAAAGGGAAAAGTGCAAGATATTAAAATAAACACACAGTGCAGGATTATAATCGAAATATTTAATTTACCGATAAGGCAACTTAATTAAATATTTTGATTTTTGTCAATGGAATAACAAACGGCTATAACGGGAAATTGAAGAGTCGTGAATCTTGAAATGTAATGTATAAAATGTATTGAACAATTAGTTAGCAAGGAGGATAGTAGTTAGAATAGCTAGATTTTCTCAGAAATGAGAACTGGGGAATGTAAATAACAATAGATCTTTTTGAAGCAAATGAATGGAAAAATTATTTTGAATTGGTGAAACCCTTCCTGTTTTTAGTTGTTGTGTTGCAATAATTTATATTTCTTATTTGGTTCTCTCCAACTTGAGGTCTTGAACCATTTAAATCAGCATATCAAGTATATCTCTGGTTTGTCTAAATGTCTTTTCTATTTTGACTGATTTAATTGATTGGTGTCTGCAAGTCAAATTTAAATCCTTTTGAATAAGTCACAGTGATTCAAGATTCCTTTTGGATGTTTAAAGTAGAACCAAGTTAAGAAACATTCCAGCATAATTTATGCAAGTCATAAATTAATGAAGTTTTATGCCATTCATATAGTTTCATTTTTGAAAGTGCCTAACAACTTGAATTCAGCTAGAGAGGGAAACACATACAACTTTTGATTTTTGACTCCATTGCCCATGTGGATAGAAGGCACTGATCTATCACAACCCAAATGATAAAATTCATATAAAATAACATTTTCAAATCCTTTCTTTTATGCAGTAGGAGTAGCAGTCAGTATTTTATCTATTCACTTCCATTTGCCATTGTGAATAGATTGTTTGAGGAGATATATTTCAAATCTGCAATATACACATAGGTGCACCCGCCTAGGTTTAGTAGAGCCTAAAGAGAAGAAGGTACAATTACATTAATTGGCCTTGTACGTTGGCCAAAAGCATTGTGAGAGCTTGGCAACCTCTCATGGTTCAAACCTGCATTTTTGAGACCCAACAGATGGAATGGGATGAATTATAAAAATGGTGGCATTTAAGCCTTAGTACTTTGGTATGACTCACACGTATTGTGGGTCTCTATCAGATAGATGGATGTTTTCCTAACAATTTTTGCAAGGGTTTTTTCTAACTGGTGTCTGCTAAAATAGGTGGCGAGAGAAGAAGAATAGAGCTGCACACTTATGCAGGCTCGAGGAAGAAGAAAAAATTATGGAAGATTTTATGCCACATAAACTTTTTGTAATTCCTCAAATGTCTTCATGGGCATGACTCAAATGTGTCAATAAAATTTGTTTCTTGCTGGCATAATAGGAAGCTTCAGATAAAGGGTCTGGAAGTGGAGGTGAATGAGGAGCAAATTATTGTTGTGATGGGGATGTCGATGGTAGGCCGCAAGTCTTTAAGGACAAGAAAAGTAATGAGGATGTGATGTCTCAGTTCTTTAAGGATGATGAGTGGAAGAAATTAGTGAAAATGGAGAGTTAGGGATATGAGCCAAGTCGCTTAAGAAAATTTAGGCGGAGGTGTTTGAGGTAATAATTTTGTATGTGACATATGAATTTAGGTTTAATGCAATTATGGGACACCACTTCACTCTCTTAAATCACTTTAGACACGGATTGTATGTCTCTTTTCCTTTTTTCTTGCTTTCATCTATGGAAATTTTGGTGTATGTGCATTTAAAAATAGAAAGACCTTGGTCCTCCATGAGGGTCTCATTCTTCTAATCATGGAGCATGTCAAATCTCTCATCCCTTCCCCTACCATTTTGGGTAAGGAAAAGACTCTGAGCGATGGGTCGGTTTCCTTTGGTTTGGATACCATCAGTGATGAAGATGATGAATGGGATGAAGAGGAGGAGGTGGGTCCTCAATCTCATGAGGCCACCTCTTCAAAAAAGAGGAAGAAGAGTTGTCCCAAAAGTATTTGTGCACCTAAGCACATCATTCTCTCTGATAACGAGGATATGGAGGTGGGGTCAGAAGATTCATCTCCTATGAAGGTGGATTTGGATGTTGGTCAAGGTGAGACTAATGTTGGTGGTAAGGAGGGTTTGCAGAACAATGTGCCCACCTCGGAGGTAAGGACTAGCCAAGGAGATCACCCATATGGATTTCTAAGTTAAAGAACCAGGTTTCTAATATTATTGCAAAGGATGCCAAGGTGTTAGATGAGGAGAATGCTACTAGTGATAACGTGGGGAATATTGAGGACTCTCCAGCCCAGAACTTACTTGATGATGCAATGCAAGCTGAGATTAAGGGTCAAGGTGAAGATGACCCTGAGAGGATAAACGCTAAGGCAGAGCTTCTGAAGGTAGACTCGCTCTTTGAGGATTTCTCTTATTTAAATGATGAATCTCCCTTAATGTTTCAGTTGTTGGATATGGCTAGAGATGGGCCCACGGGTACTTTTAAACTAGCTAAGTGGACTCTTCAAGAGTTCAATAAAGTGAATATTAAAATTAGGGGTTTGAAGGAAAACCTGAAGAATGCGCTAAAAATTTTTGTATCAGACATTCTTATTGATAGGATTATGGACATTGAAGGTTCACTCCAGTATTTCAAATCCCAGTGTGATGAATAGTTGGATAGGTTGGAAAAAAAGGTTGTAAGCACCAATATAGACATCAAAAATTTGTTGCAGGTGTGCCATATCTCTATGAAAAATAGCGTGGACTCCCTAGAGGTCTTGTTTAAAAAGATCAATGATTTAAGAGAGGACCAACTATACTTCTTTGAGCTTATGGAGAAGGAGCATACAACTAAAGGAAAAGGAAAGAAGGGTGTAAGAGATGACACTAAAGGCCCTGCCTCTAAAGGGTCAACTGATTGGAAAAGATCTTTTGAAGCTAAGAAGGAGCTTTTGGAAATGATTGACCTACACTGAAGCTAGGAGCTTGAGGTGGCCAACACCTTAAGCACCATGAATTTGTTGTAGCTCTATTTTTTTTACTCTTCTGGTATGTAAGTGGTCTTGTGTTGTTGTTGGTTTTGGTGTAGGTTTTAAATTTTTCCCTTTGTGAGTTTATTTTATTTTATCCTTGGCTCTAATCGGTTGGGTTGTTGGGTTTTACAAACGAATCTGGGTCATAAGTGTTATTTTTGAATGTTGACTTATTATTAATGGTGGTTGGTCATTTAAGTGTGCTCTTAACCCCTTTTGGTCGTGACTTTACCGGCCCCTCTTTACCTGTCCTCTCGGTCTTTTGTGTCCTAACCGTATTGTATTTTTTCCATAGTGTCGGGTTGGTAAAATGTTTTAGATTAACCTCTAAAAAATATTTTCAACCTCGAGGGTCATTTCCCTGTCCACCTAGTCAGTCTCTCAAATGAAGGCTAAGCATCAAACTAGAACTTTTGTCCATAATTTCTACTTTCTTGAAGATATTATCAAGAACATTTTTTATTTATATGACCAAGATGAGAAAAAGGAAAAATACCTCACCTTTACCAAGATGGTGAAAAGCAAGTAAAAAAAGATACCTACTTTCAATCCTATATACAGTATTAATGGTGAGTTCAATAGGGCTATGTATGCCATTGACAATTTTGAGAGTTTGGTGGGAATTTTGAAGGATGAACGGGTTGTGGAAGAGAGGGGAAAGTCACAAAATATCGAGGAGTACCCTGAAGTAAGGTTGGAGGAGAGGCCTACTTATCAACCTCCAAAGAAGATAAAGGTTTTCTTTAGGAAAATGGGAAGCAAGGCTGGTGAAGTCGCTAAAAGTGTTGCACCATCTTCTTCGGGGCAGTCATTTCCAAATATTTTTCATCTGGATTCCCCTTCGAGGATTGTTGACCAGACAAGTCCCTCATCACCAAAGAGACGGAAATTTGAAAGAAAAAAGTTGGTTGATTGTGATGGTGATGAGGATGAAGAGATCATTGTTACTCCTAACGAAATGCATCACGAAACGCCATCTTTCCCACTGGACACTCCATCAAGTTCTGGGGTAGTTGCTCTAAGGTTGGGAAAAGATGAAATAAGGGGAATAACAAATAATGATGATCTAAGAATGGAGGCCCACATAGAGTTCATGATGAATGACTCTTTTATCCAGACCAGTACTTTTAAAGGTTTTGTGTGGAGAGCACATGTCTCATTATATGCTGAGAAAGTGGCACAAGAAAGAAGTTTGCACCCTGAGCTTCTAGAGAAGGTAATTCAATCTAAGGTCAAAGAATAGATGAAGGAAAAATTCAAAGAATAACACCAAAGAAAGGCTGAGCATTAGTACAGAAGAGTGGAGTATTTTTACTTCCTGAATGGGATATTTCCGATGTTGTGGTGTTCGATAAAATAAGAAGGGCCAATAGGCCACTTCTTGAAACTGATGAAGAAGCTATGCTAGCACTCAAAGGGTCAACTTTTAGTGAAGAGTGGGATGCTTTTGCAATCTGGTCTTTGTCCAGTGGATCCAAGAAACCAATTGTTGCAGAACCATCTGATTTCAATGGTCACTTAGTTATAAGAAGATTTGTTGATACCCCAACATTGGAGGTTGTTGATATGGTAGTAAATGTTGCCAAATTCACCAGGGCAACTGTTGAGGATCTAACCAAGGATCAGGATACTCTTAGAGGATAATACAATGACATTATTATTGAATATAATAAGAGTCAACAAAAGGTGGAAGAGCTAGAAACTGATTTGGACTTATTAAAATAACAAATGGAAACATTGAGGTCTCAAGGGCAAGCTATTTCTAGCCGCACTATCTCCGACCCACCTGTGGAGCAATCTCAACCCTCTTCACAAGGAAAATCCTTAGCTATTGTTCCATATAACATGGGAAAAGTGCATATTGCAGTTGAAAGGGCTAATAGCCCAAGAGAAGGAATCTCTAGGGATAAATTAATTCAGCAAGTTGAGGAATATAAGGAGATGGTGCAACAAATCCGAGAGTCTGCAGGAAGGAGCAATTCGGTAATTGTGGACACTGTGCTAAAACATTTAAGCAAGAAGGTCGAGGGAAAACTGAATAGTGTTCATACAAATTATGCTCTAATGTTGCAAGCACTTAGGATGTTCCCAAGAGATAGATAGGTGGCCACCCCATTGTTGGACAGATGGAGCCCCAAAATTGAGAAATTGAAATTCATGGTAGTGGGAGCAAAACAACATGGGGATAAGTATCCTATGGTTATTTCAACTTACCAATTTGTCAAGGGAGTTGTGGAGCAGAAGTTTTAGGGGTATGTTGCCCTTATGGAGTTAAAGATCAAAGGGTTAAAGGCTATATATGATGGAAAGTACGTAACTCCTTTGCCACATATTATGCATGGTCAAGACGAGATAAAACCTTTGCAGATTTGGAAGGATCAGATGTCTAATATCATGATTGCTCAAACCCATGAGATATGCAGAAATGTTGACATTGGTATGCTAGAGAATACATTGGAGAAACTATCATTTGTCATCAGTCTCTTAGAGAACTTTGATAAGAAGGCCACGTCAGTAATGGTGAAATATGTGCCCTATCAAGATAAGATTGATCAGGTTATGGCTTTTAATTGGCCATCCGAGGATGATTTTGAATTATGGAAAAAGGTGTTTACAGATGAATTTGAAATATGAATACTATATGTGGGAAATGCAACTTGGTTATGTATAATACAGGTCTGGCCTTAGAGGTTATATTTGAAAATATGCATTCTCCTTTCAAATTCAAGTACAAGGTGCTAAGGTGGAATAAAGTGTTGCAACGGTTAAAGATGCCTTTTCGATGTGAACAAGTGGCCCTTCAGAGGATGGTTTCTTTTCTTCCATAACAAGTAATGATTATTATTGTCTTATGCTTTTCAATCACATGATGAAATTGTAACTGAATTAGAAATTAGCGGTCCAATAAAAAATGGACATGTGTACTCTCCAACCTGAGGCTTGTTGGATCCCATGTTTTATAAAAGGGAATTTTGGGCCGTGAGAGAGGTCTGCTGAAATATCCGAGATATGAGAAATAGGAGTCTAGTGATACAGAGACTATGAATGTAACTCCAGGTTTTAAAAGGTTTTGAGTTAGATAAGAGAACTTGGTCAATCATGGGGTTCTTAAGAATGTTTGTGTTAAACATGCGAATGTTTTGAGTTTTTTTTCTCTCTTGTTGTGATACTTTGCATGGATTATTAATGAAATATTGATCCAAGATGATTTTCATTGATCTTCATTTTTTTTTTACTTTGAATTATGTTTAACGATAGCTTTGGTTCAAAGGATCGGTTAAATGCTTCAGTTAATCAGTAAGTTCATGCAAGCCAACAATAGGATTCATAAAGAAGTAATAGACTTAGGTATAGATATGTGGATTTTAATGTGATTCATATAGATCATAGATGCTTAAGATGAAATTTTCCCTGTAGTTCAGTTTTCTCTTTTGACTCCGCACTTTGGGATATGGCACTGGAATTCTGATCATGTTTTGTGTTATGGCTTCAAGATATTTTTATTCAAACATTTCCTATCAATCTACTTTAGTCGTGTTTGCGATTCTCTGATCATTAAACCCGAGCCTTTTCAAGGAATAGCCAATTTCTTGAAGGATTTCATCCTTTTAGCATAAATAGGGAATCTATCTATTGTTTATCCATGTGCAAATGAATTGTTTAATGTTGTATGTTAAGAGCACATTTTAGGGAATACCCTCTTGGATCTTATAGAGTCTGAAGTGTAGGAGAATTAGCCTTATCATTTTTCTCGTCAAGTTGGCCATACGTTTCCTAGAATTTTATTATTGAACGTGGCAAGTTCATAGAAGATTTTAGGAAATACGTTTGGGTTGTAGTAAAAAATGCCAACAGAATGGCGACTCCATTGGGGAACTATCAAATGAAAAGTCTCTAGTGCAGATCTGGTATAGTCAAAGTCATTTGTTATGATATACTTGTTTTAAATTATGGGCCTAATTTTTCATGTTCAGCACATGTGTCTAGTTTTCTTATGTTCTTTGTCAGTGTGTCAGGTAATGTTCAAAATCTTGTCCAAAGCCACGAGTGCAAAAGAGAAGTGCAATCACTTCCTAATTCCCAAAATTTTGTGTGGCGACTCTAATATCTTGAACGCAAATATTCATACAAAGCACAAAAATCATCATGCAAAGGAAATTCCTTGTACACCAAAGGCCATGAAGAAGACTAAAAGCTATGCAAAAAAGAATCTGGAGCCAATGCTAGAGCTCGAACCGGGATAGGACAAGAAATGGGTAAAATTAAATGATACCCAAAGTAAGTATGTTTCAACTCCTATTGTTTCTTCTCATACTTTAAATGTTGAGATGAATAGTTCTTTTAGCAGTGGAGATTCCTCAGAATTTATTATGTCTAAAATGGATCATGGTAGTTTCCCTTTTGAAATGACTCGAGAAGTTGAAATTGATGTCTAAAGAGGAGGAGCGATGGGGTTTTTGGGAACCAGATAAGCAGTTCCTAGAAGCCACACCACCTGGTACTATGTCTATTTTTACTAGACAAAATTTCAGACAACGAGGGACCTCTTTGAATGAGGAAGTGTCTTTTCTTCAAGATGAAGATCAGGTAGAATAGCCTTATTATACTCCTGCTCCAAGTGAGGTAGGAGATATCCTCGAGAATGAAACAGATATAGATAGGGATATGAAAACCTTAATTGCAAAAGAAAAGAGGTTGCAAGAGGCAGAAGACAATAGGGACAAAATAAGAAAAGAGAATCTGGAAAGATTCCGGACTAAGAAGTTCGAAAGAAATGCTTAGAAGAAGAAAGTTGAAAAGATGAGGGAAGAAGCAACTAAGAGAAAAACCTTTGAGGAAAGGGTGGCTAAGGAAGCTGCGGAGAGGGCTCATGAAGTGCTTAAAGAAATAATATCTATGGGAATCTCTACCACTCCCACATATACCCCTTCTATATCAGCAACCAAAACTTCATATCCATTCGTTGGATCCTAGAAGACAACCTTTGTGGACCATGGGAAAGCTCATGTTGATCAACCTAAGAGGAATTCCCAAAAATTTTCCAATTAAAAAAACCATCTTAATACTAGTGATGAAACAAATAATGAAGTTGATCCCAGGCCATTAGATTTCCCCCAAAACCTCAAGCTCCTAAGATTGCAACTAATACATGATAAGTTACAGGTTGATTTGAGAAAGGTAGAAATAGAAGTTGCCAATGCCGAAATGGCAAGAAAAATAGCTTTCCTAAATATATCTATACCTACCCCCCAAGTTTCTGGTTCAGGGCAAAGCAAGAATGAGTCACTGAGCAAGAATTCTGAAAAGAAAATCCCTAAAGGGGGGGTGGTGGTAACCAAGGTGGTGGAGGTGGAGGTGGTCATAAAAATGCTATCTCCTACTCAAAGAATGAAGAGGGAAGCACTGGTAAGGCTAAACAACAAGGTAGTGGTGAAAAGGATAAAGGGGGGGGATGATAAGAAAGATATTGAGCAACAAATCACCCCCAGAAGTGGACGTGGTGGAGGAGCACCCCAGATTGATAGATACAGACAATTATGTTTTGGTAATATTTGGGGGTACCCTAATCTAGTCCTAGATAATGCACAAAAGCATCTCCCAAAATTCATTGGTAATAATGCTTTTAGTGGAGAAGACCATTTGAAAGCTTTTCAAGGCTTTGTTGAAGACTTTGAGCTATGGGATGATGACGTAGAAATGAAATACTTTATGCAGTCATTGGTTGAAGATGCTAGGGATTGGTATAGAGGGTTACCTAATGCTAGTATTGATTCCAAAGATGCCTTTTGCAGAGTTTTCAAGGAACAATACGGGGATCAGAATGACCCTAGATTTAAATTAAATGATTTCAATAACATTACCAAGGGGCATAATGAACTGGTTACTAAGTTTAATGCTCGTTTCCAAAAGGCTATGACAAGATTTCCTACATACTTAAGGACTAATGAAAGTGCATGTTTAGTTGTGTATTGTAATGCTTATGATGCTAAAATGTGTTATTTACTGAGAGATAAGGACCCTCAAAATTTGAGGCAAGCATATAAGATGGCGGTGAAAATTGAAAATAATAGAAGAGCTTATGGTAAAGTGGGGAGAAGGGAAGATCCCAAAGATTTTAAAGGCACAAGGATTCAAACTGAGAAGGTTAGTAAACCCACTGCTACTGATGAGAAGATAGATCAAGTCCTTACCCTGCTACAAAAACAAGCAAAAAATGACAAGCTTCATTTTCAAAGAAATGAAAGGCCCCCTAGGCTGCAGGACTATCCCTATAATACTAATTGGAATAATGGAAAACCCTTGCAAGGAAATCAGAGAAACAATCAAGTTCCACTTGATCCTTTATAGAAGCATTCTCTGAATGCCACATAAAATTTACCATGGTGTGAGGTGTGTAGAATGCCACATTCTCCACAACAATGTGTAGTAGCACAAAACATGGTAGAATCTCAAGATGACCAGGGAGATGCTCAATCTCCCCAGGATTAGGATACGATGACAAATGTATTACTAGGACCAATTGATCTGGCCTATGATGATTATACCTCAGATGATGAACCTTGTGGTAGGGATGTTGATATTTAGAGACAACATAATGGTGTACACCACTAGCAAGTGTTTCCGAATGAAGGAGACAATGATGACTATTTTGTGAATGAACTGGAGGTGGATAATACTATTTTGAGAAGACCTTTAGATGAAGAAATTGAAAAATACACTATTTCTCTAGTTGCTAGGGCAAGGAATAACATATAATTAAGAAAAAGAACCGTTCCAGGTGATTCAGGTAAGCCTTGCAGCTTGTTCATAAAGGAAAAAGATGTAACTGGAACAAATACCAATTTGGAGGCTAAGAATGTCGATTCAAAGCCTAAGGAAATAAGGGAGCCCAGGATATGGGCAAAGAAAGTTGATAAGACCAAGAAAAAGAATGAAGTTGTACCCCAGAACATCAAAGACAACAATCAACACTCTCCTGATGATGAAACTCCCAAGGGAAAATAAAAAGTAATTTTTGAAAACACAAATTTTCCTCAATTACTAAAGTACACTTCAATAGATATGTTCCAAGTACTTTCTCAAGTTAGGGTTACTATTCCTTTCTTAGAAATGATGAGAATAGAAGAACATAAGGACAAAACTATTGCACTTATTAACAGTATTCCTACAAGTAGAAAGAGTAAAGTTGATTCTGATCAGATAAATTCAAAAGAGGATCAAGAAAAGAAAAAAATTGTGGAAGAAAATATCACATAAAGCCCTCAAATATACCTAGGAACTACTATTACTACTAATCCCAACCATGTCAATCCTTTTTTCTTAAGCCTGATTATTGATGGGAAAATGTTGAGAAATTGTATGATTGACTCAGGAGCTTCTAACAATGTGATGCCAGTGAAAATAATGCATGCAATTGGTCTAAAAGTAGACAGTACATATGGTAAATGTTATGCAATGGATTCTCGGGAAGTTCCTGTCATAGGTATTATAAATAATGTTCCATATAGACTAGCAGCATTTCCTGAGAAAGAGTTACACATTAGTGTTACAATGGTGGATATCCCGTCTACTTATGGCATGTTACTATCTCAGCCTTGGAGTGCTTCAATGGTTGGGAGCATACAGTGTGATTTGTCTTTTGCTACATTTTCTATTGAACAAAATGATGCTAAAGTAGATAGGGAAAAGAGAGCCCCTCACATGATTGAAAATGTGGAAGAACCACTAGAGCCTATCAGAATTAACTTTGTGGAAACTGATCTAGAAAACTTCCATGTTGAGGAAGATAAAACATAAGAAGAGATCTAGTCAACACCTATTGATAAAGAAGTACTGAAGATATCATCAGAGGATGACTTATGGATAATGCATTTTGATGGAGCTTGTTCCAGAGATGGCTCAGGAGCAGGAATTTTTTTCACTTCCCCACAAGGTAAAACATTCAAATATTCCTTCTTGTTGTAGTTTTCCTATACTAACAATGTGTTGAGTATGAGGCTCTCATACTCGGTCTAAAGATAGCTTCAAAGCATGTTATTAAAGTGTTAAAAGTTTTGGGAGACTCTGAGTTAGTTGTTTCCTAGATTAGATCCCGCTTAGATCCCGCTTTGCAGCTAAAGATAAAAGACTTAGCCAATATAGAAATGTAGTATGGGATACTATTGAAGGATTTAGTGCTTTTGGTATTGAATGGGTCGAAAGAGGACAAAATGCTAAGGCTGACCTGTTAGCAAACATAGCTGCCAAACTTGATGATGTCACCTTTGGTGGCATCTCACAAATAGAGGTGCAAACCAAGCCTACAGTACTTGATAACATCTACAACTGGAAAGTGTTTGATGATGACACAGACATTTTTAAATTCTTGCATTGTGTGGATCAATATAAGAGCCAAGAAATTGATTTTGGCTCATTTGTAACTAAAATTGATGGGAAGGAAACCTTGTTTGGGAATGAGGTGATTTAGCTCAAAACAAATACCATCCCTCGGGGCTTAGTTACACTTGAAAGGGTTTTTGATGGTCTGGATATGTCATATACTAAGCAAGCACCCACTCATAAGGAGGACCTAGAAGAAATAAACTTAGGAACAGAAGGTGCTCCTAAGAAGGTTTATGTTAGAAGGAAAATGAAGCCACATGTTAGAAGCATGTTGATTACTCTACTTAGAAAATATAGACATGTTTTCTCTTGGTCATATGAAGACCTTAAAGCATATAGGGAGGATCTTTTCCAAAATGAAATCCCATTGAAACCTGACATGAAGCCTTTCAAGCAGAAATAGAGACCGATTAACCTTACCCTGCAACCCAAAATGCAGGAAGAACTTGCTAAACTAAGGGAGGCAGGAATCACCAAACCAATTAGGCACTCATCTTTGGTCTCTAACTTGGTGTCTGTTAGAAATAAAAATGGGGACATTAGGTTATGTGTTGATTTTAGAAACTTGAATGTTGCTTCTTTAAAGGATAATTACCCACTGCCTCATATGGAGGCTATGTTGCAAAAGGTCACAGGATGTTAACTGTTATCCATGATGGATGGATTTTCCAATTATAACCAAGTAATGGTCAAAGAGTCTGAGCAATTCAAGACTGCTTTCACCACACCATGGGGGACATATGTCTATGTAAGAATTCCATTTGGACTAATAAATGTTGGAGAAACTTTTCAAAGGGCTATGGATCTAGCCTTTGCAGATTTTGTTGATTTGTTCCTTGCAATTTACTAGGATGATCTTACTACCCATAGCAAGAGTGAGAAGGACCATTGTTCTCATTTAGAGAAAAAATTTATTAGAGCTTTGGAATATGGGATATCTCTGAATCCTAGGAAGTGTGCCTTCGGGGTAAAAGAAGGAAAACTATTGGGGCATCTTGTTTCAAAGGATGGGGTTCAGATTGATCCTAAAAGAGTGGTTGCTATTGATAGAATTACAAAACTAAGAAATGTAAAGGGCATCCAATCTTTCTTTGGACAGATAAATTTTCTAAGAAGGTTTGTCACAAATTTTGCTGACTGTTTGTCTGACATCTGAGATGTTGAAAAAGGAGAAAAGATAGTATGGATAGGAGAGCCATCCAAAGCCTTCCAGGCTATCAAAGATGCAATAAGCAAGCCCCTATTCTCAAGTCCCCTGATTACTCAAAACCATTCCAGTTGTTTACTTTTGCCTCTTTTCATACTATATCCGGAGTGTTATTGCAGAAAAATAATGATGGTTTTGAACAACCGATTGCATTCTTTGGAAAATCATTGCAAGCTGCGGAATTAAAATATGATATATCATCAAAGTTGTCATATGCCCTGGTAAAGGCAGTTAAGAATTTCAAGCCCTTCCTAATGGGAAAATTGTTGTTGCATATGTGCCAATGGCTATAGTTAAAGATATTTTCACCCAGCAAGAGACCACAGGAAGGAGACGTAGATGGATAAATAGAATCCAAGAGTTTAATATTGACATACAAATCACCAAGCTTGTAAGGGGTCAAGGTTTAGCCAAATTAATGGCTGAAGCAAATCTAGAGGCAAATCAAATAAACTAGATAGAGAAAAAGAACATTGCACCTATCTATGATATGCAAACTTGTGGCTGGTATAGGAGGATTGTTGAGTATTTACAAATGATGTAATGTCCTGAAGGTATGCATCTTACTAAGAAAAGAACCCTTAAACTACGAGCAATTAGATATGTCATTATTGATGGTGAGCTCTGGTGGAGGAACCCTGAAGGTATTATACTTAGATGTGTGGATGGAGACCAAGCTGAGGATCTACTGATAGAAATGCATAAAGGATCCTATGGAGGCCATTACATGGCTAAGACAACGGTTCATAAAATTTTAAGAGCAGGATACTGGTGGCCTACTATATTCAAGGATGCTCACAAGTATGTCAAAAGATGTGACACATGTCAAAAGTTTTTCGATAAGTTAAAAATTTCTGGTAATCTGTCATTGAGACTTGTGTCTATTTCAGCTCCTTTCCAACAATGGGGTATTGACTTCATAGGGGAGATATCTAAAAAATATAGTGGAGGACATGCATGGATATTGGTGGCAATTGATTACTTTACTAAATGGATTGAAGCAATCCCAGCCAGAAGGGCCACAAGTAAAGTTGTTATTGATTTTTTGACTGATAATATCTTAAGTTGATTTGGGGTACCTGAAAGAATTGTTTCAGACAATGCAATGTGTTTCAGATTGGAGGAATTTGTTAATTTTTGTAATCAATATGGTATAATTGTTTCATATTCTTCCCCTTATCATCCCCAAGGAAATGGACAGGCAGAGTCCAGTAATAAGATCCTGATGAAGATCATCAAGCGTATGATCGAGAAGAACAAAAAGGCTTGGGATTCAAAATTAAAACTAGCACTGTGGGCTGACAGGATAATTGTCTAGAAGGCAATTGGTCATTCACCTTTTAACCTAGTCTATAGGATGGAGGCACGTATCCCACAAAACAACATGTTGAAGATGTATGAATTTTTCCAGGAATATGATGATGATGTATGTGATGAGATGTAGCACAGAATGGATGAATTAAATCAACTGGATGAAACTAGAAGAGAGGCTCATAAGAGAAATTAAAGACTGCAGCTTCAAGTGAAGCAACTCTATGACAAAAGAGCAGTTGAGAGAAAATTTCATATCGAAGCAATGGTGTTGCTCTGGAATGCAAGATCAGAAGATAAGGGCAAGCATGGAAAGTTTGATCCCCTCTCGCTAGGCCCATATAGAATTATGGATACACATGGAGAAGATTCATATTTCTTATAGTCACTTGTAGGTGAAGTTCTTGAACTATCAGTACATGGATAGTTCTTGAAATACTATTTCTCTTGAAGTAGCTCTTTTTCCATGTATGTTGTACAGTCCTATAAGTAGTGTATATAGGTGTGTTTTCTTTTGTCTGCTTGTCTTGTCTAGACAAGTCCTTGGTTTTGGTTCTCTCTATATCTGGTCTACGTAACCATAGACTCTGGAATCTTGCTATGCCCATAGGGGACATACATCCCCAGTTGGAGCCATTGGTGGAGCTTTTAAATTTTTCCCCTTGTGAGTTTATTTTATTTTATCCTTGGCTCTAATTGGTTGGGTTTTTGGGTTTTACAAACGATTATGGGTCATAAGTGTTCTTTTCAAATGTTGACTTATTATTAACCATGTCTGGTCATTTAAGTGTATTCTTAACCCATTTTGGTCGTGACTTTATCGGCCCCTCTTTACTTGTCCTCTCAGTCTTTTGCATCCTGACCGTATTGTATTTTTTTCCATAGTGTCGGGTTGGTAAAATGTTTTAGATTAACCTCTAAAAAATCTTTTCAACCTCAAGGTTCATTTCCCCATCCACCTAGTCAGTACCCTTTTTATAAATATTTTTTTTGCATGTGTAGATTGTGTAGCCATCAGATGGAGTGATCTGCATCTAGACCATTCCTCATAGACCTCGCAAGGTTTCCTACTGACATTATAAAAGTGGTGCGAGGCATGCAAGATGCTGCCACCTGTCGCATATGATTGTGGGGACCATTTTTTCTTCGCTAATCGATGATGGATGTTGGTGCTAACAGCTATTTCTTTAGCGATGAATCGTGATCGTTCATCGCTGACCTCGCACAATTAAAACTTTAGTTTTAATAATGTTGCGAGGTGTGTGAATTGTTGATGCATGGACACCGATGTTGTATGAAGGATGACCAAGGTGGGGCCCATTCCATGCTGATGTGGTGCTCGGTAGGTGATTTCCTGTTCGCCTAAAGACTAATGAATAGACATGGAATTTTCAAACCATTTTGACTCAATTTGAGCCATTCTCCTAGCCTAAATTTTTTTTGATCAATGGCTCGCATTTGAAATAGGTTGGTGTTGTACTATATCCATTTTATCTCGAGCGAGTGAATGGAAATGGTCGAGTTCAACTATGCTCTCATAATTAAATGCTAAAATATTAGTGCATTGCTATTTTCATGTGTATCTCCATGCTGAAGAAGAATTTCCTGGTGTCAAGCGAAGTAAGCCATCTTTGTGATTTTCTAGCCTCACTATCATTAATATTCTGCAAGTGAAACTGTAAGTAACACATATACCATTTCTTGTGTTTTCATAAGGTTTTATGGTTGCTTGAAGAACCATTATCGATTGCTTCTTGTTTTGTTCCTAAAGGATTGTTCGAGTAGGTTTTATTTAAAGTATCTTAAAGCTTATCTTGATAATTGTTGAGGCTTCTAGAATTGTGAAGCATTTTCCATTTAAAGCTATAGGGTGTGAGTTATAATTGTTAGACATATAAAAACCCTAGCTTGAGTTATTCGTTGTCTTGTATAAATGGCACCCAAGGACCGAAGCTCTGGCTCTAAGGCCACTACTAGACCCTTTTCCAAGGATATTATAGATTTGTTAAAGCCCTCTACTAGCAAAAGGACTAAGGGAAAGGTTTTTTCCTATGGGTCATTGCTCGTGGAAGGATTAAATGACAAGAAATGTGTGGCTCAGGATGTTGAATTACCATATACTAGATGGCAGTTGTTCTCAAATTGGTTTGGGAATAGGAATTTTTGTGTTCCTTTCTATAACTCATGGAGGTTGGATTTGGGAAAGCTGGTGGTTCCTAATGTCTACTTGGATGTAGATTTATTGAAATATGTTCCTGCGAGGTATGACACTGTAACTAGAGTTGTTAGAATGCACTCTGGCATAGAAATGGTAAAGATAACCAGGGAGGAAATTGCAGAAATATTTGGTCTACATGAATGGATTCAGGATATGGTTGCCATAAATCTCGAGGCCTTCAGAGAAGAATACCGAAATACCAAGGGTTTGTTCAGAACATCCCTTTTGGTTCCTCATTTGGAAACCTCAAGAAAAGGAAAGAATAAGAAACAGGTGGTAATTGGCAAGAATGAGCCAGAGCCTTTTCGTGTAAACTACTTCTCTAACTATTTAAATAAGACAGTTTGTTCCTTGTGCCAAGTTTTGGAAATTAGTTCAAAGAATACTCTACCTACCAATGTCATGTACATGGTTGTAAACATTCAACATCTAGGTTTTAATGCGGTATATTATTTTGCCACTTATTTGGCAAAGAAGATGCATGGGTGTCTAGTGGCTCTAAAGGAAGGAAAGAAGTGGGTTGGTTTCAGATGGTATTCCTTGTTGATTCACATGTTTCTATATAGGGGCTAGACAGTGTTTGAAAAGGATATGGAATTGAAGAAAAAGGAGGGTAGTATTGAAATGCTTATCCAATATTGGACTACGATCCTTGATATGCATGATCACAAGTTTGATTATGTAACGTTACAAAATGTCTTTGGATCCAAATTGAAGAAGGCTCTAGTTCTTGATCCTCCTAGGATTCCTAAAGAGACTCATTATTTCTTGAGGCCAATGGAGAGAAGTCCTAGATTTAAATTGACACATAATTGGGGAAGAATTATCCCTTACCATAATACAAAAATTTTTAGAGTGTATGGCACAAATGTCAACCCTTATGTTTTGTCGAGGGATGTGACTCTGATAATTGGATTTTTGGAAATCATGAGATAGTTGGGTTGTGCTCAAGAAGTACATCTGCCAGTGGAATAGAAGAAAGGGTCTTTCTTCCCTGAGTATATAGTGTTTGCTGATTTTGTTATAACAAAGGGAGGATGGAAGGATTTATACACATTGCTTAGACCTTATGAATTAAAGACCGTACGCCCTAGGAATCGTGATCCTGAGGGTTTTATCTCTCAAATGAAGGCTAAGCATCGGACTGGAAATTTTTTCCATAATTTCTACTTTCTTATAGATATTATCAAGAACATTTTTTATTTATATGAACAAGATGAGAAAAAGGAAAAATACCTCGCCTTTACTAAGATGGTGAAAAGCAAGTAAAAAAAGATACCTACTTTCAATCCTATACACGGTATTAATGGTGAGTTCAAAAGGGCTATGTATTCCATTGACAATTTTGAGAGTTTGGTGGGAATTTTGAAGGATGAACGGGTTGTGGAAGAGAGGGGAAAGTAAAAAAATATCTAGGAGTACCCTGAAGTAAGGTTGGAGGAGAGGCCTACTTATCAAACTCCAAAGAAGATAAAGGTTTTCTCTAGGAAAAGGGGAAGCAGAGCTGGTGAAGTTGCTCAAAGTGTTGCACCATCTTCTTCGGGGCAGTCATTGCCAAATATTGTTGATCTGGATTCCCCTCTAAGAATTGTTGACCAGACATGTCCCTCATCACCAAAGAAACAAAAAATTCAAAGAACAAAGTTGGTTGATTGTGATGGTGATGAGGATGAAGAGATCATTGTTACTCCTGACGAAATGCATCACGAAATGCCATCTTTCCCACTGGACACTCAATCAAGTTCTAGGGTAGTTGCTCTAAGGTTGGGAAAAGATGAAATAAGGGGAATAACAAATAATGATGATCTAAGAAAGGAGGCCTGTAGAGAGTTCATGATGGATGACTCTTTTATCCAGACCAGTGCTTTTAAAGGTTTTGTGTGTCGATCACATGTCTCATTATATGCTGAGAAAGTTGCACAAGAAAGAAGTTTGCACCCTGAGCTTCCAGAGAAGATAATTCAAATTAAGGTCAGAGAAAAAATGAACGAAAAATTCAAAGTAATAACACCAGAGCAGGGCCGAGCATTAGTACAGAAGAGTGGAGTATTTTTACTTCCTGAATCGAATATTGTCGATGTTGTGGTGTTTGATACAATAAGACGGTCCAATAGGCCACTTCTTGCAACTGATGAAGAAGCTATGCTAGCGCTCAAAGGGTTAGCTTTTAGTGAAGAGTGGGATGCTTTTACAATATGTTCTTTGTCCACTAGATCCAAGAAACCAATTGTTGCAGAACCATCTGATTTCAGTGGTCACTTAGTTATAAGAAGAGTTGTTGATACCCCAGCGTTGGAGGCTGCTGATATGGTAGTAAATGTTGCCAAATTCACCAGGGCAACTGTTGAGGATCTGAACAAGGATTGGGATACTCTTAGAGGCTAATACAATAACATTATTATTGAATATAATAAGATTTAATAAAAGGTGGCAAAGATCGAAACTGAGTTGGCCTTATTAAAATAGAAAATGGAAACATTGAGGTCTCAAGGGCAAGCTAGTTCTATCCGCACTATCTCTGACCCACCCGTGGAGAAATATCAACCCTCTTCACATGGACAGTCCTTAGCTATAGTTGCATATAACATGGGAAAAGTTCCTATTGTAGTTGAAAGGGCTAATAGCCTAGGAGAAGGACTCTCCAAGGAGAAATTAATTCAGCAAGTTGAGGAATATAAGGAGATGGTGCAGCAAATTCAGGACTCTACAGGAAGGAGCAATTCGGTAATTGTGGACACTTTGTTGAAACATTTAAGTAGGAAGGTCTAGGAAAAACTGAATAGTGTTCATACAAATTATTCTCTAATGTTGCAAGCACTTAGGATGTTCCCAAGAGATAGAGAGGTGGCCACCCCATTGCTGGATAGATGGAGCCCCAGAATTGAGAAATTGAAATTCATGGCAGTGGGAGAAAAACAACATGGGGATAAGTATTTTATGGTTATTTTAGCTTACTAATTTGTCAAGGGAGTTATGGAGTAGAATTTTCAGGGGCATGTTTCCCCTATGGAGTTAAAGATTAAATGGTTAAATGCGATATATGATGGAAAGGACTTAACTCCTTTGCCACATATTCTGCATGGTCAAGACGAGATAAAACCTTTGCAGATTTGGAAGGATCAGATGACTAATATCATGATTGCTCAGACCCATGAGATATGCATAAATGTTGACATTGGTATGCTAGAGAATACATTGGAGAAACTATCATTTGTCATCAGTTTCTTAGAGAACTTTGATAAGAAGGCCACATTAGTAATGGTGAAATATGTGCCCTATCGAGATAAGATTGATCGGGTTATGGCTTTTAATTGGCCATCCAAGGATGATTTTGAATTATGGAAAAAGGTGTTTACAGATGAATTTGAAATATGAATACTATATGTGGGAAATGCAACTTGGTCATGTATAATACAGGTCTAGCCTCAGAGGTTATATTTGAAAATATGCATTCTCCTTTCAAATTCAAGTACAAGGTGTTGAGGTGGAATAAAGTGTTGCAACGGTTAAAGATGTATTTTCGACGTGAACAAGTGGCCCTTTGGAGGGCGGTTTCTTTTCTTCCATAATGACTAATGATTATTCTTGTCTTATTCTTTTCAATCGCATGATGAAATTGTAACTAAATTAGGAATTAGCGGTCCAATAACAAATGGACATGTGTACTCTCTAGCCTAAGGCTTGTTGGCTCCCTTGTTTTATAAAAGGGAATTCTGGATTGTGAGAGAGTTCTGCTAAAATATCCGAGATATGAGAAATAGGAGTCTAGTGATACAGAGAGTATGAATGTAAGTCTAGGTTTTAGAAGGTTTTGAGTCAGATAAGAGAACTTGGTCAATCATGGGGTTCTTAAGAATGTGTGTGTTAAACATGTGAATGTTCTGAGTTTGTTTTCTCTCTTGTTGTGATACTTTGCATGGATTATTAATGAAATATTGATCCAAGATGATTTCCATTGATCTTCATTTGTTTTTTACTATGAATTACGTTTAACGATAGCTCTGGTTCAAAGGATCGGATAAATGCTTCAATTAATCAATAAGTTCAAACAAGCTAACAATAGGATTCATAAAGAATTAATAGAATCAGGTATAGATATGTGGATTGTAATGTGATTCATATAGATCATAGATGCTTAAGATGAAATTTTCCTTGTAGTTCAGTTTTCTCTTTTGACTCTGCGCTTTGGGATATGGCACTGGAATTTTGATCACACTTTATTCTCTCATGTTTTGTGTTATGGCTTCAGGATATTTTTATTCAAACATTTCCTATCAATCTACTTTAGTCATTTTTGTGATTCTCTGTTAATTGGACCCAAGCGTTTTCAAGGAATAGCCAATTTCTTGAAGGATTTCATCCTTTTAGCATAAATGGGGAATCTATCTATTGTTTATCCATGTGCAAATGAATCATTTAATGTTGTATGTTAAGAGAAAATTTTAGGGAATACCCTCCTAGATCTTACAGAGTCTGAAGTGTAGGAGGATTATCCTTATCATTTTTCTTGTCAAGTTGGCCATACATTTCCTATACTTTTATTATTGAACGTGGCAAGTTCATAGAAGCTTATAGGAAATACATTTGGGTTGCAGTAAAAAACACCACAAATTCACTGTTGTTTCTTTTGTTCAACACTCTTTTTGTCTTAGTTTCTTTTTCGTTGGTTTGTTTCAGGTGCTCTATGGCCCATATTTTTAGTAGCATTTTGTTTTATATACTGTAAAGGGTTTCGGGTCTCTTCAAAACCTATTTTTCCTGCTTAATCAAAACAATTCAAGTTTCTCAAGTACAACATCATCAACTTCTAGCAACTATCAACTATTCACTATTAGCCCTACAAATGAGGAGGATGCCTCAATTCATAGAAATCATACATCACCAAAGGGAATTAAATTAGGGTTTACACTAGGTCGGCCAAAGTAGATTGTCCTTGGTAGTTATAACACCCCTAATTTAATTTTTTTAACAATACATCATTATAAAAGGCCCCAAAGATACATCAAAATTAAATAAAAGTCCAAGGCATAGAACTCTAGGAGCAAGTGACTAAAACATCTAGCTAGCATGATGAAGTAGGCACAAAATTAGATGAAGTTAGGTTGGGTCATTCTATTTGTCCTTATCCTCTCCACTTCTAGAAATTTCCTTCACTTTTGAAAGCACATTATCAAGGTCGAATGGATCTGGGATTGGGATAAATTTTATTCTTTATTTAATTGTTTTTAATTCTTCTTCATATTTAACTAAAACCTTCTCCCATTCTTCTTGTAACCCTTGATATCTATCTAGATTGGACATATAGATAGTTGCATCCTCAAGTTGATCTTTAATGATAGGCACATTCTTAATTGGAGAATATACCTCATGCCACCACTTCTGCAATTGATTGACATTTAAACTCTTATGTCCAAACCTTTTCCTTCCAGTAACAATCTCCAGGAATGCAACACAACTATCAAATATTTCCTTCATTTTATTTTGGATCTTTGATATCTTCTTTAGTGCTTTCATCACAAGTTCCCTTCTAAAGTTCCATACCTCCATCCATTCCATTGACTTGGCTATATCTTTAGATGTGAAGATATTCTTCTTGATCAGCTCCTCTTTGGGAATTCCCACAATTTTTTTTAGCTCAATCATGGTGGCATCATCTACCTTCAAGAAATCATCTATGAACTAAGTTATATCCTTAAGAGATGATGTAGCTTTCTCATGAATGTGCAATATCTTTGCAATCATCTCATCTCTTCTTTTACTTACACTATCAAGCTAGCCTTAAGTAACCTTTGCACCTCTCTTAATTAACTTTGCATCTCCTCCTTAGCTTGTGTTTCATTATCTAATCTCTTCAAAATGGTTTGCACTCACTCCTAGAGGTCTTCATTTTCTTTCTCTTTTGTAGTGGGGCCAAGATTGATTGTTTCTACCTTATAGTCTGAAGGCTTGACCTCATCCTTGTATTTTTTATCAGCGGGGGTAGCAATGTGAACAATAATGTTATTTAATTCATCTCTTGAAAACTTAGAGAATGACCTAGCAATCTTCCTTTCCTTGGGCTAATCCCAACTAGTTAGGAACTTGTCCCAATTAGGAGTCTCATCTTCAACAATTATGGGCTTAGGCTTCAATCTCTCTTTCATCCAATCAATAACATTCGCTTCAGTCTCCTCTTGAGAAACATTTTTCTCTCGTTGATCCTTGAAGGGGTTATCTTCAACATCCTCCTAATCCTTGTCAACTTCATCCTCATTATGTTTCCCCTCATCTTTATCTTATATATCAGATAAATTTGAATTCTCCTTTACTGGAGAATGAGAAGGAACCTCCTCTGTCACTTTAGATTCTATATTCTTTTTTTGTGCTTTAGAGACAGTTTAATCTAATTGCCTCTTGAAATTGTTCATTTCTCCACTATTAGGTATAGGAACATCTTCATCTTCTACCTATTCTTCGGGATTCTTAAGGACATCCTCCTCTTCATGTACAATATACTCATCTATTGGCACATTTTGAATAGGAGAATTGGGAGGAGTATTATTTCCTATAACTTCTCATTGTTCCCTTTGGAGAATAATTAGTAGGTGCCACTTCATTTCTCCTTTCATGTTCATCAACTATATTTTCCACATTTTCTATAGGAGGAGTTTTCTAATTTGGAGAATTTCTTCTCACATACACTTGTGGATTTTCTCCAAAACTCTCTAGTTCTACCACCTTAACAAGAGCAGTGCCTTCTTCATTAGCCTTTTTTTTTTTAGACTTAGCAATTCTTTGGCCTTCAGTAATAATTCTTCTCTTCTTCGAAGGTTGGGATTCTTTGGTTCCTTCTTCAATAATCTCTTTCAAAGGTTTCCTCGCTTTGGAAATAGGCTGCCTCTTTTCATTTCCCTTTTCTTGGCTTTTGGTCCTCCTCTTAATTAAGAATTATGTTTCTTCTATACCTTCATCTAAATGAGGCTAGGCAGTATCATCTTTAGTGGTCTCTGTTTCTTCTTCTAAATGTGACTCAATATTTCCCATCAAGTCATAGGTTAATTGAGTGCAACTTGCCTCTAAGTCCAAAATTTTTTGCTTCACCTAGAGCTTGGAGTAATTCACTACAGGAGCACTAAGCGAATTTAAAGCCACTACCTCTTCTTCTAGCCAATTCATAGCAGGGAGTGGCTTGTCCTTGTATTGTTCATAATCATGGTGTTGCAAAAGATCCTCTTCATCATCTATCTAATCTAGAACATTGCATATCTTGTGAATTCTAATCAACCTCAAAGACAATCTTGAGAATTTTCTTCTGATCACTTCAAATTCATCTAGGTAGTTAGCCCAATAGTCTTCAATAAGATCCTTATGCTTGAATTATCTGCTAGCCATCTTCTGTGCAACACCATAGGGATCAAATTTCCCTCTATCTATATGTGAATACAAGCAGAAGGTGACCATCTCTTTCTCTGAATGATGGGCACTCTGAATATAAGGACAATATTCCATACCTCCAATCATCAAAGGAAACTCACCTCCAAAACTTGTTTTGTACATGTTCTTCAATACAGTATCAAATGTGACAACTTGCCTTGTTACTTCTAGTAATATGAATTTATCAATGGGGTACCTTGGAAGTCTTTAAGGCACCTGAGGGGATCCATGTACTCTAATGTATGAGAATTTTGGAAATTGGATAAATCGATAACCATACTTCTTGATTAACTCCATAGCATTAGATGAAATTCTAACATGAAGAGCATCTTGCAGCATTTTGGTAATGTACATTAGAAAAGCATCATTGACCCTCCTATAGTGGGAAGTATTAAATTGCAATTGAGGGTATACATCAAAAAAAAATTCCTTTCCCGAGACTCCCTTGCAACTCAAGCCTTTGTATTTATTCTTACCAGCCAACAAATACACCAAATATGAAGTCATCATAAATTTCCTTGTATCTTGCACACTTCTTAGCTACATATCTAGATTGTCACTTATAATTCCTACCCAATGATAATTAAATCCCTTTACAATCTGGTGAGATGATCAAGAACATCCATTCCTTGAACATGAAGGACTCATCTAATCCCATGATTCTCCCCAAAAGTGTAATCATGTCATTATACTCCTACTTGAAATGAGCTCTATAAAATTGCTTGGGAAGCTTGGAGTAATGTGATTTTGGTTTCTCAATCCAAGCACCATTCATGATCTCCAAAGCTTTTGAATGATCCTTCTAATAAAACTCCTCAGCTTCCTTTATATTTATCTTTACCAACTTTTGATGGGAACCAATAATGAATGTCCCTGCAATGAACTCCTAAGTCAAATTTTCCATAATCCTTCCTTGAGGGCCTACAATTTCCCTTTTATCAGAATCATAATGTTTAGCACATTCCATGACAAGTTCTAGGCATTGAATAGAAGGTGGAAATCCAACAACTTGAGCCAACCCTGTGTGAGTTATAATCTTAGCCAGAGGATTTTGTGCATCACCAAACATTCTCTGCTTAAAATCATCATAGTCCACATGAACCATGTTGGTGTCACTTATCTTTCCCCACACTAAATGAATCTTTGACTCTGGCTTAATTACCTTGAATTCATACTTCATCTTTCCTACTATGGTCAGGGGTCCCTCTTTAACTATCTCAATTGATTATGCTTTATATCTTGTGCTTTTACTAGATTCACCCTACATTTATTAAGAAAAGACTATAATTACCACATTGTTAAAGTGAACTAATCATTATAATCCCATTGCATCATTTAAAGGAGTCATTAAAATGCATATGTTGTTGAATACCCAAGATACTGAGACGGGGGTGAATCAGTATCTTCTTAAACTTATTGAACAAATACCATCCAATTATTCCAATGTATACAAAATTTAAGATAAGAAGAAGCATCAACAAGAAAAAGAAAACACACAACACATGAACACCAAGATTTTTATGTGGAAAACCTAGAATGGGAAAAATCAAGGTGAGGGTTAACTCACAATATAGTATAGCCAATTATAAGATATTACAAAGGGTGGCTCATTTCCAGGACTCACTATCCAAAAGAGAGTCTCACTACCTACAAAAGATATAGTAACATAATGGCTTACAACCATAGTATGAATTGATGAAGTTACACCTCACAAGTGGAGATTTAGTTCCTTTGAAGCTACAAGAATTTGCATGCCAACACACCAATATTCACTCTTTTTGAATTCGCATTCAATCCACACACTCCACACACACACCTTCAATCTCCAAACTATCATGTATATATATCTGGCTTGTTCGCAAACATCAATCATGTCAGCTTCAAGCATATACAAGATCCTCCCAAAATCAATTCAAGTTTGTAGCACGTTATATCATGTCAGCTTGGACCTTAGAATAGGTCACACATACATCCACAATACAAAATTTAATTCATTATACCATCAACTATTTATTAGGTCGGCCATGGATAGACCTAATAACAAAATGCAATCATCAAAACTATGCCAACATCATATACGAGCCCCTATACACACGAGACTCTAAACTTGCATGCTTCCAACAACCAAAAACCATTTCCCAGAACTGTGAACAATGAAGATTACCAGAGGATAATTATAGACCAAAATACCAGAGGAAATTTTTGCATACCGATTTAGAATACCGGATCAAATTTGAGTTTGAACTTGCAGTTGCAACTCATATATCATGGTGACATCAATGATAACACAAAACTACATTAAGAGATATTTTCTTCTTTTTCTTCCAGCAATCTCCCCCTTTGTCATTGATGGAAACATGTGCCAAAAGAATTTACAAACTTCCTATGTATAGTACTCTCCCCTTTTCTCTCCTTTTTCTCTTTTCTCTCTCCTTTTCCTCTCTCCCCCTTTGACATCAAGGACAAAGGGTGACCCCAAAAATATGAATATACATGTACAAATGGTCTGAAATAGCCAAAAGAATCAAAATTCTTAACTCCCCCTTAGAATTTTGACCCGATCAATGTGTAAACTTAAAAAAAACATTACCCAGAGGAGGGTGAGCATTGAAGCTCCCGGAGAATACCTTTCTAGGTTGTCTTACCATTCTCCCAACTCTGCTTAGTAGATATCAGCATCTTATTCAAAGACTCCAACACAATTAGGCTTTCTTTAGCATCATCTAGAGTATTTGAGGTCAGATTGATCTTATCCATTTTTTCCGCATTAGCCAAGGCATTATCTACCAAAGTGTACTCCATTCTCACGTTGTCACCAAGTAGACCAATTTTTTTGATAATATCTTCCTTCTACTTTTGTAACATGAAGAATTTCTCTCTGTGAGAAGAGATGGCATTCCAAGTTGACATCTCTCTATCCTTAGATGTGTTGTATGTATTGGAAACAATTGTCAACTGAGACTCAATGGAGTCCATAAAATCTTTAATGCTCTATGTGGCATATGACCACCTTATGCAGTAAGAAAAAAAAGTATTTGCTTCATTCTCACAAGCCTTCACAATTTCAAGGCTCTTTTCAACATTGGTGTGTGCCAGAGCACACTTGTCATGAAGTACCAACAACCTTTTCACAGCCAATTTCTCTTCAAATTCCTACCTTGTCTTCTCACCAAGTCTGACAATATACTCCCTAAAGGAGTTCAATAAAAGTTTCAAGTTTTCTACCATAGTGAGAGATGTGTCCATTGGTGTACTGGGTGTGACCTCCTACAAAGCCTTGATGGTGTCATCTATAAGCTCAATTCCCTTCCGATGTGTTTCCAATATTTTTCTTCTACCGAATGTGTGCAATGCATCACCTAACACCAATTTATGTGAAGGATAAATCTTATCCAGTTTCGCATAGCCTTGAGTCATGGGAAGTTGTAGAAGTTCTAGAGGAATCACCACCTAGAATATAATTTGTTTAGATAACAATCCTTTCAAAACATCATCATCGGAGGAGGATTCTTCGGAGGACCTTTGTGATTCCACTACTTGTCGTGTTCCTTGTTCATTCTTTCCAACATCTCCACCATATTCCTCATTTCTTTCTTCTTCCTCAACTTTCTCTTCTTCTACCTTCTTTTCTTATTCCTTTTCTTCTTCTTCCCACTCACTTTCACCCTTGACCTTTTCTTCTTCAGCTTCATATTTTTCCTCTTCAGTATGTACTAGAGGAGCAACATCATGTAGTTATGCTTCAACATTTTCTTCATTCGGATTCTCAATCTCTAGAGGCCCATCAGTAACATTAATTTCTAGAATAACATCTGTACCACCTGTTTTCAAAGGAATAGTTGTATCATTCTTTTTCTAGAGGAATTTCTTCCTTAACTTTTGTAGAGACTTCTTATGCTGATTTAGGTGTCGAACCAGATGGAAGTGCACCAAGCATGCCATATTTCTCAATCATTCTTTTTATGGTGTTTACAGTTTCCTTCTTTATCTTCTTAATCTTCTTCTTTTCTCTTTTCATTAAAATATTTACTCTTTTCTTCATCCAGAACATTGTAGAACAAACCTTCTTCAAGGTTTCCAGATCACCCAGAGTCAAAGAGGATCCAATTTCCTCAAATGCCTTAGACCTTATTTTCTCTTCTATTTCAACGGCTGCTGATCTTCTTTTCATCAAATCTTCCCATAATTTCTCAGGCACATTATTCTAAACATGATCCCAGTTAACTTCTAAAATAATAACATACCGAATGATAGCCATCATTAATGTTTTCCTATCCTCTTTACCTACTTGTTCAAAAATTTATGTTGTAGGTCACAGCATATTTTCATAGTGTAACAAACTATTTACCAAAGCTTCTAGTCTAAGAGGAGCACCAGGTCTTACCAAAGAGTCTTTTTTCTCTTCCTGGTCTTGAGACGTCTCTTCTACAACTTTTTCCTTCTTTTCTTCTGGTTCATGAACACTAAAGTGTTGTTATTCATCTTCCTCATAGGATGATACATAGTGAACTCTTTTTGATCCAACACTAGATTCCTTAGAATCACCTTCACCAGAGGACATGCTTCCTCTCTTCTTTCTTATAAATTTTGATGCAGGGTCTTCCTCCTCTTCCTCTTAATCTTCAGTGATACTGAGATTCTTTTCCCTTGTAGCTTTTTCTTTCGTTCCTTGCTTAATAGGCACTATCAGAGGAATACCTTTTCTCTTACAAGATATTTTAGTAGGTCTGGAAGGGGTTGGGCCTTTTCCTTTGTCAGAAACATTGGGTTCAATCTTTATTATAGTTAGGCCAGAAGCTGGTTTTGAAGGAGCAATCCTGTTAGATCTCCTTACAACTGATGATTCTCTAGTTATTTTTCCTCCCAAGGCTCTTCCTTGTGCTATCTCCTCATCCATGTAACTATAATTTATTACCATCTCATCTACCTTTTTCTTCTTGCAATCTTGCTATGTTGCAAGTAAACTTTCATGGATTGTTCTACATATGTGCCAATTCTGGGTTCACTAGAATCTTTCAAAATTTTCAAAAAAACTTTAACATAGCCTTTAGCTTCATCTTTTGTAATCTCATATCCTAATGGTTGATTCCATACAGTCTAGGATTCAACTGCTTCAACCATGCATTCATCAAAAGAGACATGGAATATGATATCATCCTTGTATTTCTCAACAAATTTCTTTGGGATTCTTTCTCTCTCATTCATGTTGCTCTTAAATATAGCAAAGAATGTTGTCAGGGAATTATCTATGTTCTTCAAATCACCCAATTTATGCAAATAATCAAAAATTTGATGAGAAACTGATCGGGATGGGTCCCAAAACACTACTTCATCCTTTGCAGGAAGCCTTCTAAGAAAATAGAACAGATAACAAACAATCAAAGAACCAAACTTAAATGCATATATCTTCTCCTTTGACATCCTCAAATGCTCAAATAACTACTATCAGATAAGTTCACACAAATCATAATAGGTACCATTTTCTACCATGTCATAACCGGTGTAGATTGTTGTGGCAGACACGTAGTTCTCTCTATTTTTGAAGTAGATTTTATGTCTGATTATTATTGATGCATACTTCATATTTGAATTACTAATAGGATTTTTCTCAAGAGCCCTTTTATCATATGTAGCACCAGTGAGTTCCATCACCACTTCATTCTTCATAGATTTTAACACTGGTACTAGTCTGGTATCACAGAGTTTGGTAACTACCTTGATTAATTCCTTAGTTATCAAATGGAGTCTGTCACTCCATAAGAATTGATCATGCATTCTACTAAGGAGATTTTTAACATAATTATCATCAAGAGTGGAACTGAAATCAGGGAAGGAGTTCCAACGATCCAACTTCTTCACCATAATATTCAAATACTCGGGTTTAATCAAGAAATCATCCCCGATGCGATCATTCTCCCACATTTCTATCAATTCTATGTGATAAAATTCCTCATTTTTGACTTGAATGTACATCCTAGTGTCTTTAGTAGGCATGACACCATGAGGAATCGATGAAAAGGTGCCCAGAGAGTCATCTTCGAAAACCTTCATAGAATATTTCCTCTAGGAAGGTCTAGGTCTTTCTGATTCTTTCACGACTATAGGAGTTGCCATTTTTTCAACATAGTGAGCTCTAATAATTTTAAAAAGAGAATTTTCACAAGCTCTCAATAGCATAGAAGCATAAAATACCTTTTTCTTTTGTGAAAAACTGAAGCTAGGGTTTTCACAACTCACACTTCAAATCACCTCAAGAACGCTCCAAATCAATTTCCACTTACAAGTTATTAAAATTCCTTTCCAATTTCTCTTTATAGATCAATGTGATGCCCTAATTTTCATTAAATGCAATGGAATTTGAAAATCTAGTAAAAACCCTTCTATGGCATAGAAAAACTCTAATATGCTCCGCAAATAAACATGCCTGCACTTTTTCTTCTAGTTTCTTTTTCATAACCTCTGCCTATTCAATCCTTACAATATATCCTTGTACCAAATACTAACACACCTGAAATCTAGGGGCTTCGAACTATTTTCAATTAAATCTCCCCCTAAGACTATGTTAGGCCTAATTCTCAGAGGAATTTTTTGTATTGAATGAGGGCATAGATGCATCTGATGATTCTGGCTCTTTTTTCTTTTTCCATATCTTTTTCATTTCCTGCTTAACCTCATCTTCATCAATCTTCTTCCCTAGTTCATTCTTCTTTACCGGAACAGATTGATTTCCCTTTTTACTTCTACATACTCTTAAAATATGTCTCGATTTGTTGCAATTATAGTAGACAACATTTCTCTGATTTATTTGACTTCCATTAATCCTTGATCTGCATTGATTTTCTTTGTGTCCAAACTTGTTATAGGTATAACAGTAGCCAACAAAGGATTGATTCATTCTACTTCCATTAAACCAATTTATCATCTGATTTTTGCATTCACTAGCTCTATGTCCAATCTTCTTACATGCATAGCATTGTCTGGAGAAGGAACCAAAAAATTGATTCATCCTACTTCTGCACTCAGTTGCCCTATGACCAAATTTATTGCATGAAAAACAAATTCCATTGAAAGATGAATACCTTTGAGCATTTGGCTATTTCATAGGTGGTCTTCTTCTTGGATTTTGTGTCTTCTTCCCTTTAACTTGAGTCTTTTTATTGTTCATAGTGTTTGAGGTCTTCATAGATTTTGAACTTTCACCTATTTCTAATCCCAAACCTTCTTTGTCTTTAGATACTTTATGTCCCAAAATCAGTTCATCAAGCCTAGTGGAGCTTGTCTTAAAGCTATCTTCACAAACTTTTGCTTTCTCCATATCTGCTCTCAGGTTCACTACTTCTTGTTCAAGCCTAAATCATTCATCATACTTACTTTGCATTATTATATTCAGACACTCTTTAATTCTCTTATTTTCCTCCACTTGCACCTTCAGTCTGATAACCTCTTCATTCACTTGTTTTAATTTCTCATGTACTTCTCTATATCTTTCTTTGAATTTCTTCAATTGCTCTTGCAATTTCTAGATGCATTCATTTTCCTCATCAAGATTTTCTTTCAGATCTTTTTTTTCATTTTCAGATTTATCAAGATCATCAAGAGTCATTTTGAGTTCTTCTTTATCATCCATTTGTTCAATCTTCAAGATCTTCCTCAAGCTGTTAGGATTCTTCAGAGGAACCAAGCTCTGATATTAATTGTTGAATACCCAAGATACTGAGAGGGGGGGTGAATCAATATCTTCTTAAACTTATTGAAAAAATACCATCCAATTATTCCAATACATATAAAAATTAAGATAATCAGAAGCATCAACAGAACAAGAAAACACACAACACATGAACATGAGGATTTTTATGTGGAAAACCCGGAATGGGAAAAATGATGGTGAGGGTTAAATCATAATATAGTATAACCAATTATAAGATATTACAAAGGGTGGCTCACTGCTAGGACTCACTATCCAAAAGAGAGGCCCACTGCCTACAAAATATATAGTAATAGAATGTCTTACAACCAGAGTATGAACTAATGAAGTTATACCTCACAAGTGTAGATTCAGTTCCCTTGAAGCTCAAAGAATTCGCATGTCAATAGACCAATATTCGCTCTTTTTGAATTCGTATTCAATCCACACTCCACAAACACATTTTAAATCTCCAAACTATCTTGTATATATATCTAGCTTGTCCACAAGCATCAATCAAGTCAGCTTCAAGCATATATAAAATCTTCCCAAAATAAATTCAAGTGTGTAGCATGCTATATCCTATTGGCTTGGACCTTAGAATAGGTCGCACATACATCCGCAATATAGAATTTAATTCATTATACCATCAACTATTTATTAGGTCAACCATGGATAGACCTAATAACAAAATACAATCAACAGAATGATGCCAACATCATATACGAGCACCTGTACACACAAGATTTTGAACTTGCTTGCTTCCAACAACCAAAAACCATTTCCCAAAAGTGTGAGCAACAAATACTACCAAAGGAGAATTGCAAACCAAAAGATCAAAGGAGATTTCTGCACACCAGTTTAAAATATCGAATCAACTTTGAGTTTGAACTTGCAGTTGCAACTCATATATCATGGTGACATCAATGACAACACAAAACTGCATTAAGAGATATGTTCTTCTTCATTATTCTAACATCTGCAATATACAACCATTCTCTAATTAATTTCAAGATCATTAAAACCAAGCTTAAACCCTTTGAGAATGCAACTTAAGAAAACCTCAAGTTTATCTACCTCCCACAGATTTTAGCGATGAACACGTTTTCGAGGAATCCACCCTTGAGTAGATTTTATGAGGGTCTTGAGGCTCGGGGAAATCTCTCACAGGCATATTTTAACAAGCACCAATAACTTGATCATAACTTAACCATCAAACATTCATAACTCCATGAAGGCTCATTATTCAACACTCTAGAGACTCAACCCACAAATACCATATGCATTCATAACTTCAGGGATTTTCAGCCAACAACGATTCAAGGAAATTTGGGGCTAAGGGATTTTCATGAAAGAATGAAATCTCAGGAAATCCACATCTAGACGGATTCCATGAGAAACACAAGGTTCGGGGAAATCCATAGAGGATGGAATTTCATGAATGAAATAACGGTCGAGATTTTTCATCAAAGGTATATTTCCATGAAAGTTTTACTCATAACTTGTTCTTCAGAATCACGAACTTGGTAACATTTTCCTCATCCATAGCATGGCTCAAATTTAAAATTTCTAGATCCTAAGTTAGGATTGGATTAGAATACTAACAAGTTTTCCAAAATGCACAATGACTTCAATGCCAAATTTACCACAAATAATCTAACCATCATCGACCTCTTTAAAAAGAGACTAGGTTTATAAGGTAACCAAGTTTATCACTTCAATTCTCATATCCAAGGCATCAATAAATCAATCTTTTGGTCATGGGTGCACATCTCATGGGAAATAACTCATTTTGAATCCAAAACCCTAACCTTGATGAAAACATAGGTGCCCTAATCCCACCTCGATCACAAAACTCAAAGAACCCTAGTTCAAAGAATGATGCCCTAATTCACCTTACCTTAAAAGAATGAAGATTAAAGCAATAAATTTTTAGGGGCAAAGTCAAACACCAATCAACCAAATAAATCCACCATCGATAGTAACAAATACACATGATGAAGCAACTTGTAATTAAATGGTGATATTAAATGGAAGCAATGAAAATACACCATTAAATCATCAAAAATACATCAAGAAACTCCATTAAAACCAAAATAAATCGTGAGAACCCTACCTCTAAACTTGTAAATCAGAAATAATGGTGAAAATCTCATTTAAAACCCTAGCCGATGATCCAACAAGCGCAATATCAATCCCAAATTTTTTCCCCTAGAATTGCAAGAATGCCTCCAAAGTTCTCTTCAAATGCACAGCTCAAAGTGAATATCAAATGATAAACAAGAGTATAAATCGACCTCCAAAATAGCAATAAATAGCAAGTACGGTGGCTGACAAAATGATTAATGCATTGACAAGACCACACACCAAACTTTGGGGATTCGATGCCATGACGGATTCAAGAAAATTTGGGCATCAAGGATTTTAACTAACATTCAAACACTCCGGGAATTCGTGAAGCTCCAATCCATTGGGAAAATCCGCCTAAGATGGATTTCCATGAAACTCCCTAAATCTTGCACAATTTTATGCCTTAGTGGAATTTTCACAAAATATCCAAGCTCTAGGTACTATCCAAGCTAGAAATGCTACCAAAATAAAGCACCTAAAGTGAAAATAGAGCCTTGAGTCAATCAGGTGAAGTGAACCCAAGAAATAGAGGAACCTATCCCTCAAGGAGAAAAGGTCAGACCTAAAGAAAAACCAAAAAAAAAAAGTGAGCAAAGAGAGGGTCCCTACCTTGAGTGGGGCATGTGTGCAAAAAGTGCACAACAAGGTCCCTTTCAAAATATTATCACCTTCAGGCATGTTGCTACAGGTCCCTACAGTTTCACTGACTATGGCAAAAAATGATTGTTGTTGCTCGTCACCTTGTACAGTGTGTGCTTGTGAAATTTGTTAGAAGTTATACCTGTGTAACATTAGTAGTTGAGCTATATAGCTCCTATATTGAGTCGTGTGTAGAACTTGTAGTCTCTATAGTTGAATTTTCAAGTGAAGGCTCGAATTGTTGAATTAATGATAGAAGGAAATCATCCTTCTATAATGGTTTCTTATATAGTTTTATTTTGTATCCATTAACCAGTAAGGAGTACTTGATGTCATCAATTGTGTGTATTTTTATTGCTCCATTAGGAAACACATGTTTGATTTTATATGAACCAAGCCATCTTTTCTGTAACTTTCCCTTATAGTCTTGATATCTTGAGTCATAAAGCAGAGCCCAATCACCTACACTAAATTTCTTGGTTTTAATGAACTGATCATACCATCTGATTCTTTGATTCTTAACAACTTCAATGTGTTGTATGGATTCCATCCTAATTTCATCAAGTGCATTGTGGTTATTTGATCTCTCCTATTATACTATTGACAAGTCCATGTCCAATGTAACAGTTTTTCTTAATGTTTTATACTCAAATTCAATAGAATGTAATGTTTTCTTTCCATACACCAATTCATATGGTGTAAATTATGTTGTGATTTTCCAAGTTATTCTATAGGCCCAAACTGCCTCAGGCAACCTAGCTTACCAATATTTCCTATGAATTTGTATTGTTTTGGTTAGAATATTCTCAATTTTCCTATTTGTGAGTTCCACTTTTCCATTAGCTTGAGGGTGGTAAAGTGTAGAATTTCTATGTCTGATCTCATACTCTTGAGCCAATTTTTGATCAACTATGATGTAAACTGGGGTCCTCGTTCTATGATAGTTTCCCTTGGAACTCCATATCTTGTAAATATGTCTTCATAGAGAAATATTACCACATTACCATCCCTAGAAAATTGTAAAGCCTTAACCTCCACCCAGTTTGTGAGGTAATTTGTGCATACCAATATGTACTCCTTGTTGTTAGATGTTGGTGATATTGAGCCAATAAAATCTAATCCCCATTTATTAAATGGTGTTATTGCTAATTGTGTCTATAATATAATTTCATCTATTTTTGTTGGCCTTCCTATTCTTTGACACCTATCACAACCCCTTGTGTACCTTACTACATCCTATATGAAGAGTTGGCCAATAACAGCCAGTGGTGAGAATCTTAAGAGTTGTCCTCTTTGTTGCAAAGTGACCCCCACAGGCTTCATCATTGAATGCTCTTAGGATGTCATATACCTCATCTTCTTTGATACATCTCCTCATAATTTTATTTTGGCCTGTGTAAAATAAGTATCCAACTATCTAGGAGTAGGGAAAACTCTTGTGAAATAATTGTCTCTTTTCTCTTGGGGAGAAATGAGTCAGTTTATGTCCTACTACTATATAGTTGGAAATGTCTGCAAATCAAGGTGTATGTAGAGATAGAGAAAATAAATTCTTATCTAAGAATCAATTATCAACATCTTCTTCTAATTTGGTTGGTATTCTGGATAGAAAATATGCCACTACATTTTCTTTGCCTAGCTTGTCCACAATGGTAATGTCAAATTCTTGAAGCAATAGTAACCACCTTATAATCCAACCACCAACCACTGGTTTGTTCATTAGATACTTGATTGTTGTATGGTCAGTGTGTATAAACACTGGATATCCTATAATTTAATGCATGAATTTTTTTACTGCATATACTACTGCCAACATCTCCTTTGACACTATATAATTGAGTTTTGCCTCTTGTATAGTTCTGTTGATGTAATATATGGATCCTTGTTGCCTTCCTTCTACACAAGTATAGCTCCTATAAAAGAATTAGAAGAATTTGTATGGATATGGAAAGGTAAGGTCCAATCTGGTACTCTCAAGATAGGGGTTTTAGTCAATGTTGCCTTGAGTGCTTTAAAAGAATGTTGACAAGCAGTTTTCCATTCAAATTCTACATCTTTGGATAGTAAAACAAATAGTGGAGCTTCAAGTTTGTTAAAACCTTGGATGAATATCGTATAATACCTAGAATGCCCTAGGAAACTTCTAACATCATTTTGTCTTTGAGGCACAAGGAGTGTTGAGATTACTTCAATTTTGTTGGGGTCCACTTGAATTCCTTCATTTGACACAAAATTTCCCAATATATCCCTTTTTTCATCATCATGAAACATTTTTCATGACTCGGGGATAAGTTGTGTTCATCACACCTTTTTAGTACCTTCTCTAGATTTCTAAGTGCTTCATCATATGTATTCCCATATTTTGTGAAATCGTCCATGTAAACCTACATGGAATCATGACATGAAAAGTCTAAGAATATACTTATTACTACCCTCTGGAAAGTGGTTGGTGCATTACAAAGGCCAAATAGTAGGACATAATAAGAATATGTGCCCCAAGGGCATGTATATGTTGTCTTGTCCTAGTCTTCTAAGGATATATTGATTTGGTTGTAGCCACTAAATCCATCCAAAAAGGAGAAGTATATTTTTCTGCTAATGAATCAAGCACTTAGTCAATGAAAGGGAGTGGAAAGTGGTCCTTCCTAGTTGCAGCATTTAATTCTTGGTAATCTACATAGAATCTCCACTTTCCTCTTTCATTTGGAATAATTAACAGAGGTGAAAACCATTGACTATCAGAGATAGGATATATAAATCCTACATCAAGCAATTTTTACAATTTTGTTTTAACTGTATCTGAGTATAGGGTTCATCCTCCTTTGTGGTTGTTGTTTCCATTTTAATGTCACCCTTGGATTCCCATCAATAATACCCAGTCTATGAGATCTTTCATGCACATCCCATTTTGATCCATGTCTTCTTGAAATTCTAAGGTTATTGAGGTTTTGAAATTCCTCAATTGTATTAAGGTTAGGGTTTTGAACCTATATGACAGGGTAAAACCCTCCTAAAACCCTAGTTGTCTTGTTCCTTAGTATTTCCTTCTATTTTTGTGTTGACTTGCTATGGCTAATTCCTGGTCGCTTTAGTTACGACCTTATGTCTAGGTCATCATATGTTTACCAGCCCCTTGCTTCCTTTTCACCATTTAAGCCCGTGCATCTAAAAATGTTCAAATTTTGGCTAAGTCAATGAGTTGTTGGTCTTTGTCCAGTGGTGCTAACTTTCTCAATATTTTCACACAAGTTCTACAACTTTGTCGATCTACAAAGAAGTTATCAGAACTTCATATTTCACTGATCTTAAGTGTTAAAAGGCAATAAATTAATGGCCTCGTCGATATTTTGGAAAATTCTTAGTACCTTTGTCGGTGCCAACATTGGTTTTCATAACCTCATCCTTTTTGGATTATACCTTTGCCTTTGTTAAAATGTAAATAATTCTATTACCTAGGTATGGCCCCATCTTTAAAACAATTTATTGCACATTTGCAAAATTTTTAAGTTGTTTATTCATCACACCATCCCTTTGCATCACATTTTAATCCCTAGAAGCATGGAGTAAAGATGTGATGTGTGATGTTCATGATCAATGGGTCAAGATAAACGATGGAGATCTGATGGTCATCACAGTGTTCCTATGTATCGCATTTGTTTTTTTAGAATATATAGCTTTGAGTGATTTACGATGGTTGTTTTCATTGCATGATTCCTTCACATAATAAATTGAACTCTTCAATGTCTAAATCAAAGTGCAATGTTTGCTAACAATCCAGATCAAGACATGTGGTTGCATCTTCTTTCATCACCTAGCTCCAAGGAATCACTATTATGGTTCAAATACACATCTAGAGAAATGTGATGTACGACAAACGATGGGGGGTATATGTTGAGAGAATATTCCATGAAGATAGGTGTCCACTTCCTATTGCATCATGATTTTGTTTGCAAAGCTTGAGGCCTCTTTGCGATGCATGATGGTGAGATCAGATGACTGCAATATGAGAGAAAGAATCTAATGGCCATCATGTGGGTAATTCATAACGTAGTTGTGAATTATGTCATGCTATGGTTATTTGTGATGGTCGCATGTGTTGCGATGAGGACTTCAATGCCTCAAATTTAAGGATGATGATCAAAGGATATTATAGGTCTCCAGTGCATCAAAGTTTCATATCGTTAGGTTGGTGTTCTATGTGTGATGTGTGACAGAGGAGGGTATGTACTAAAGGATATTCCAGAGGCAGGTGGTAAATAACTAGTTTGTCGCATGGGCATAGGCGATCACGATTGTGCTCCTCGGTTGCTAGGGAGAGGTTATGATATATTAAGGCTACGTGATAGTGATTGATAATCAATCTTATGTTGATCAACAATCACATTTTAAAGCTTCCTTTAAGGTTGTATCTTGGCCATTCATGCTTGATTTGACAGCCAACATTTAAATATCAATGATCAACTGCTCCAATTCACAGGAAAATGCTAGACTTTATGGCTCAACAAAATTCTTAGCTACTTGATCGAATATGATAAACCTTGGATAAAAAATTTCACACCTTTCCAACATTGCATTTATTATTGGATGGCGCCATTACTCCCTAGTGTGTTGCAAAGGAAAAATTCTTTTTTCAAGGTATGGTTGCCCAATTTTTTTTGTAGATTTGGTGGGTGCTCCATGCCTACATTCATGAGGTTCATAATTCTAGGATGTGCTTGAGGTTTCAGAGCCTTTATGTTTTGGATGTTGCTCTGTTCTAAGGGAAATTTAGATGTCTGAAATTCGATCAGAGTTCATCTTCTTGAAAACCCTAGTTACGTTAGGGTTGGATTTTTGAATTCAATTATGAGTTATGCCTGAACTTTAAAGGAAATATTTGTATCATTTTGAATGGTTCTTCCCTATATTTTCTCTAGCATACTTATCTTGCTTTAGCATTTTTTTGTATCTATAAAATTGGCTTATGCCTCTGTCTCAATAAAATTACCGCTTTCACCTCTTCTCCATGCTTGTATTCTATGTAACATTTAATACCTCTTTTCATGCATGAGTTTTTCATCATCTTTACCAATTATATGATTGTATTAATATTTTTTAGGTGTTAATTGTGGGTGATCTTCACCCCTTTTAGGATCTATCAAACCCTAGCCTCTATGTTCCTCTTGTAAAGTTGGTAAAATAGAGATTTGTGTGAGCTTTTTTGGTGATTTTATTAATCCTTTGTGCAATCACAAGTAGGAATAAACACTCTAATTTTGGTGCATCACCTTTTCCTTTACATTTTTATTTATTTCCCCCTTCTCCCTTTTCCCCTACAAGTCATTAATTTAGAGTCTATTGACGTTGGGTTGGACCAATCCTCTTATGCACCTAGTTTAGAAAGGAATTCAGCCTTCTCTAGAGATCTATCCTCAATTGCAAGGGTTCCACACCTTGAGGCTATTTCCATTGTATCATTGGAATGTTGAACTCCTTGTTCAATAGAGTACATTTCCAAGTGACAACAGTTTCTAGCATGCCTAGTGGAACACTTGTTTTCCTATCATTGTTGATATTTGGTGTGTATGTCAATAATATCTACCTTTGGAGGTGAAATATTCACACACCTAGTGACTCTGAGCTCTTTTTTGGCTTCAAGAAGATTGATGCTAGTATGTGTGTTCTCATTTTTATAAGAAAGTTAGTGGTCATTTTATAGTTTAAGCTTTTGCAAATTTTCCTCGCCTGTTTAATTATGGAGATATGTCTTATCATCCTCATTTCCATAAAGATGCTACCCATTTTCATCCTTCACAGCCACATCAGAATGAGCATGTAGCTGGTTTTTTCCCAAACACATTTGTAACACAATAAAATGAACACATCTTTCATCATGCTTACCACCCACCCCCTGCTCAAGCTTCCTAGACACTTACACATTCCTATCAGCAACACCAGGAACCTCCTAATCCTTCATTTCAACCCCAAAATTCAAGTGAACTCACGTTTATGTTGAGGGATCTCCACAAATAGCTAATTGAGCTTAAAGAGAAACAAGTATCTGACCTACAATAGGAGTGTGCTAATCAATCTTATCAGTAGCAACAAATGACTGAAGCATAGAGGAGGCGTGAGAAAAAATTGGAGGCACAAAGAAGATAGCAAGAAGAGTATATAACAAAAAATGTTGCTAGACAAGAGAAACTCAAGCTTGCACTTACTCTAGCCCAAATGCCCAAGACTCAAGAAGCCCCTTGTGTGCCTAGTTTCAAACAAGAACCTCCACCAACTCTAAAGTATCCTATTAAGGAGGAGGTATGTAAGCATGAGTTTTTTAGTTTCAAGAAGCCTAATCAGCTCCTTGAAACTCCATTAGAACCTCTTGTGCCATCAAGTAGGTCTCCTCTATTGGAGATCCCAAGTTTTGAGAGCCTCAATTCCTCACAAGAACCAATCCTTGAGGAGGCTCAACCTTTTTCTCCTATTGAGAAACCCCTTCCTAAACTTCAACAAGATTTTCAATTCCTTTTTGACCATTTTGGTCCCCCTATTTCTATTTCACTCTTTAAGGGTGGACCATTGGTATGGGATCCTAGTTGTTCAAAAGAACAAAAGAAAGAGATGTTGTGGGCTAGGAGTGAAGAGGTTGTTGTTGAAGAGACCTCATGTGCTCAGATAATGAGTGTCTTGATTGGTTGCAAGAAATAATTGTAGATAACAGGTTGCAGCAACAAGACACTAAAAAGGTAGAAAAAATTGAAACGGTAGAGGAATCAGTCTTCTCATTCGATGTACTCCATTTTTTATTGAAAATGAGGAGGAAATATCACATATATCTACACCAGTAGAAGCTCTTGAGTAGCTTGGTTTCAGCTTGATGGATGAAGACAACTCCAAGATTTTTTAGCAATAGATATGTTTATCCCCTACTATTGTGGATGAGGATCCCCAACTTGTTGAGGTCTACAGTTTTAAGGTGGAGGACCTCTTTTGGGATGTTATAGAAACCTTTTGTTCAAGTTTAAATGTCAAATCATAACCCATAGGGGAGGAGATTTGTGGGCAGAAGCATAAGAATAAGGAAGCAACAGAGGATGTGGCAGCCATTAGGTGCCAAGAGTCATATTTTGTTATGGATAGTTTCCAAGAAAAAATTAAAGAGGAGAGACAACTTGAAGGATTCAGTTCTTCACCCAAAGTGTCTCACAAATTTTAGGTATGTGTTGATAAGGTTTTCATCAATGCGGGTAATTTTGATGTATGTTGGTTTTTTGTTGTCCTTGAATGTAACAACGTTGAATAAGAGGTCTTGATTCAAAATGAAGGTGTGACCTTTGACATTAGGTATAATGTCACTGGGTTAGAATGCTTCACATGGGACCAACATGCTAAGAAATCCATGATTGAGCAGCCACACATTTTCCTAGAGAGTGATGTTCATGTTGCTCAATTTGAAAGTATGCTTGAGCTTCAAGGTTTTTCTTTTGAGGTACATGAAGAATAGATTCCTTGTACAAATCAACAAGTAAATAATGCATACTTTTCATCGCCATGTGATTTGGAAGCCTTATCTTTTTTGTTTCAGTTCATGCAATGAGGAGGTCAGAAGTGATGATAATGGCTTATCATTTTGTGAGGTGAGTTCTCTTCATTCTACAAAGCGTCTACTCTTGGATACTAGTGTATCTTCAGAGATTTTCATCCTTGTTGTTGTATGTTCACCTAAGGCACTAATGTGAAGATGAGTTTGACACTTGCATCATATGGTTTTATCGTAGTGGAAAAAGTTACAGTGAAGTAACCCTTCACCTTGCAAATGTTTTGTGTAGTTACATGCATGTTGGTAGTAGTTTTCAGTGGTTGTAGCTAGGTGAAGTCTACAACTATGGCCTAAGGGAGATCAGCTCTTTCAGAAGGTTCATCTTTGACAGAGGCAAATCTCCTTTCTTTTCTTTTTGTTAGTTTTTTGTACATATTAGCTTAGTTTTCTACTTTCCATGAAGTGCTCTTGCATATCCTGCATTCTCCTTAATAGAATGTATTCTTTAGTTTACTACTTTCCTCCAAGTGCAACGTGCACATGCTCTATTTTTCTTTTTCCCTTGGTTGAACCTAGTTTCTGCAATAATTGTTATGAATTTGTGCCCAATGGATTTTGATAAAGCTACTGAATTCTATGATTAGCAAGCAATCATCCTAGAAAATCACCAGGAATGTTGTCATTTTTCATGTCACCCTTAGATGCCCATCAATAATACTCAATCCGAGAGATATTTCATGTGCATCCTATTTTGATCCATGTCTTTTTGAAATTCTAAGTTTACTGAGGTTTTGAAATTCCTCAATTGTATTAAGGTTAGGGTTCTAAATCTGCATGATAGGTAAAACCCTCCTAAAACCCTAGTTGTCATGTACCTTAGTCTTTCCTTCTATTTTTATGTTGAATTGTTATGGCTAGTTCCTGCTCACTTTAGTTATGACCTTATGTCTAGGTCAACATATGTTTACTGGCCCCTTGCTTCCTTTTCACCATTTGAGCTTGTGCATCTAAACATGTTCAAATTTGGCTAAGTCAAAGAGTTGTCGATCTTTGGCCAGTGGTGCTAACTTTGTCGATATTTTCACAAGTTCTACAACTTTGTCAGTCTCTAAAGAAGTTATAAAAAATTCATCTTTCACTGATCTTAAGTGTTAAAAGGAAATGAATTAATGGCCTTGTCGATATTTTGGCTAGTTCTTAGAACCTCTATCAGTGCCGACATTGGTTTTCATAACCTCATCCTTTGTAAATCAAGTTATACCTTTGCCTTTGTTAAAATTTAAATCATTATATTACCTAGGTATGGCCCCCTCTTTAAAAAAACTTATTATGCATGTGCAAAATTATTAACTTAATTTTTTTGTTCATTGCACCATCCCTTTGCATCGCATTTTGGTTCTTGGTGGTGTGGAGTAAAGATTTGATGTGCAATGTTCATGCTCAACGGCTCGGGATAAACGATGGAGATCGGATGGTCATCACAGTGTTCCTATGTATTGCATTTGTGTTTTCTAGGAGTATATAGCTTTGAGTGATGTGTGATGGTTTTTTTCATTGCATGACTTCTTCACATCACAAATTGAACTCTTCAGTGTCTAAAGCAAAGCATGATGTGTGCTAACAATCTAGATTAGGACACGTGGTCACATCTTCTTTCATCACTAGGCTCTAAGGCATCACGATTATGGTTCAAATACACATCAAGAGAAATGTAATGTGTGATGAGTGATGGGGGGTATATGCCAAGAGAATATTCCATGAAGATAGGTGTCCACTTCCTATTACATCACATGATGTCTTTGCATTTTGATTTTTACTCTGCAAAGCCTAGGGCCTCTTTGTGATGTACGATGGTGAGATTGGATGGTTGTAGAATGAGGGAAAGAATCTAATGACCATATCACAGGTGATTCACATCATAGTTGTGAATTATTTCATGCTATTGTTATTTTATATGGTCACATATGTTGCGATGAGGACTTCAACTGCTCCAATTCAAGGATAATGATCAAATCACTATCGTAAGTCTCCAGTGCATCACAATTTCATGTTGTGAGGTTGGTGTTCTATGTGTGATGTGTGATAGAGGAGGGTATGTACTAAAGGATATTCCAAAGATAGGTGTTGAATAACTAGTTCATTGCATGGGCATAGGCTATCATGCTTGTGCTCCTTGGTTGTTGGGGAGAGGTTGTGATATATTAAGGCTACATGATAGTCATTGATCATCAATCTCATGTTGATCAATGGTCACATTTTAAATCTTCATTTAAGGTTGTATCTTCACCATCCATGCTTGATCTGATGGCCAACATTCAAATATAATTGGTCAACTACTCCAGTTTGCATGAAATGTCATAAGTTATGGCTCAGTGACATTCTCATCTACCTGATCGAATCTTATCGACCCTGATAATTTTTTTCATACCTTTCCAATGTTGCATTCATTTTTGGATGATACCATTACTCCTTGGTGTGTTTCAGAGGCTAAATTCTACTATCATGGTATAGTCACCCTAATTTTGTTGCAAATTTTACAGGTGCTCCATGCCTACATTCATGAGGGTCATCATTATGGGATGTGCTCGAGGTGTCAGAGCCTTTATGGCTTGGTTGTTTCATAGTTCCGAGGGAAATTCGGATGTCTGAAATTTGATCAAAATTCATCTTATTGAAAACCCTAGTTAGGTTAGGGTTAGGTTTTTGAATTCAATTTTGAGTTATGCCCAAACTATAAAGGTAATTTTTGTACCATTTTGAATGGTTCTTCCCTGGATTTTCTTTGACAGACTCTTGATGTTTTAGCATTTTTCTATAGCTATAAAATTGTATTATGCATGTGTCTCGATAAAATTACTGCTTTCACCTCGTCTCCATGCCTGTATTTTGTGTAACATCTAATACCTCATTCAATAATGAGTTTTTCATCATCTTTACCAGTTACATAATTGTGCTAATTTGTTGCAGGTGTTAATTTTGGGTAATCTTCGCCCCTTTAGGATATTTCAAACCCTAGCCTCCATGTTCCTCTTGTAAAGTTGGTAAAATAGAGATTTGTGTGAGCTTTTCTAGTGATTTTATTGATTCTCTATGCAATCATAAGTAGAAAGAAACACTCTAAATTTGGTGCATCACCTTTTCCTTTACATTTTTATGCATTTCCTCCTTCTCCCTTTTCCCTCGCAATTCATTAGTTTAGATTCTATTGAGGCTGGGTTGGACCAATCCTCTTCTTCATCTGGTTTAGAAAGGAAATCAGCCTTCTACGGAGATCTCACCTTAATTGCAAGGGTCCCATACCTTGAGGCTATTTCCATTATATCACAAGAATATTTAGCTCCTTGTTTAGAAAGGTGCATTTCCAAGAGACAACAATTATCTTATGGGTTTAAAACCATCATTGATTTAAATCCTATGCAAGCACAATTTTGGGTCTATCCTCTTCATTTCATGATAATCCCATGAAAAGGTTGTTGTGTGTGCTTGTATTATAGTCATCAATTATGTCTATTGTATATCATTTAATTGATTGTTAATGTTTAATTTTTTACCCAACATGATCTATAAAGTCTTGGATGTTGTTTGCACTAATGAGGTGTCAAGTCTTGCTATATTTGGAACACATTGGTGATAAAAAATTATGAAATATTTGGGAAACTGACTTTGATGAACTAGTAGGGATAATATTTTGTAAAGGATCCTGTAAACATGTCAAGCGATCATGATGATACAGGTCCCTACTAAAGTAATTTTGCATGATGTTTACTATCAAGTCATCTTCATCTTGGTGTTCTAATAAGGGTTTGTGTTCAATATTCATCAAGTCTTGCAAGGAGTATTGATCCTACTCATATAGGGTAGGCCAAATGGTTTGTTATAGGTTTGCATGTGGCTAGGCTGGTGGGTAGAGGACTAATTTCTTAGTCACATTTCTATTAGAGATAATCATATTCCCAAACTTGCAACCTATGAAGGCAATTTTTGTTTCCAGCCAAGGTCTTCCTAAAATGAGTGGGTAATCTAGAAGATTATCCTTTGGATGCAACACCATAAAATCTATAGGTTACTCCCATGAATCTAGAGTTATTACCAAGTCTTCAATTGTACCCTTGGGTTTAACTATGGACCTATTTTCCAACTGTAAAATAGTAGGTGTAGGTCTGAGTTCTATCAATTGTAATAACTTCATGATATTTTTTACCATTACATTGAGAGTTTCTCCCAAATCAAATAAGTTATTCTTAATGAGAGTTCCATTTATCTTTACATCCACTATAAGACTCTTATGGTCTGCATACTTGGAAACAGTTATGTTTCCCAACATAATGTTTGAAATTTGTCCTAGGACTTGTATAGTCTAAGGATCTTTCCCATTCTTGCCTAGATTTTTAAGGCAAATTTATCTCACCATTTTGGTGTAGGTAGGAACCTCTTTAATGGCTTGGATAAGGGGTATTTTGATACAAACATATTTAACTTGTCCTAACAGGTAAGTTTCAGCTTGTGTTTGATATCTTTGAACTGTTGATCTTTCAGGGAATGGAAGCTTTGGGCTTCGATTGGTTTGGTTAACTTGATTTGACTCAAACTCCTTAATTTCATTTTCTAAGGTATATGTTGGGGTTTCTTCATCAATCAATTCAGTGATTTGAGGGGATGAAGGTCCAACCAAAATTTTCCCTGATCTAAGATGGACATCACTCACCTCTACCCCATAAGTAGGGTATTAAACAACTTTATTAATTTAGGCCTGTTGAACAATATTGTTATTGGGGTAAGGTGTAAGTTGTCCTGGCAGCTCAGGTGCTCTAGGTGGTTGTGGTGTTAGATTTTTTGGGTTTGGAATAATGGCTTGCTATTGTGGCTACAAGGACTATTGTGGGTGTTGATAATTCATGTTTTGGTTTTTCCATTGTTGGCCTCTTTTCCACTAGGGTTTCCATTGGGTTTTTTGGGGTGGCCATTGGGAATTATAGTTAGATCCTTGGTAATTTTATGATGTCCACATGTTTTTCCATTGTCAGTTCCAATTGTATTGAGTAATTTTCCACTGTTATTTTTGCATATTGGTCCAAGATTGAGGATTCCAATTAGGAATATTTAATTGTTACTAGGAAATGACAAGTTATAATTCAAAGGATCTTGGGGCGTACCTTATCTTGGTTTTCATGGTTTCCTTTGAGCTATGTATAATATTTTTTCATATTCTCTTTCCAATGCATGAAATTATAATGTCCCTTCAGAGATACTTGTCATCTTCTTGCATTTATAGTTAGTCCTTCTTTGTCTACAATGTGGGAATTATTATGTTAGAGTTGCTTCTACCTCCTTTTTCTTATTTTTGATATAAAGGGTATTTAGTTGTGTATCCAAATGACTGATAATGTCCTCCTTCATATTGGATAGCAGATTACTCGATCCAACTCTAGAGACTCCATTAGATGGTTTGATGATGGAAGATACCCTGTCTCCTCTAACCATCTTTGTGAAACACCTTAAATAGTTCATGCATGCCTTATAAATATCCTCAATGGTTATTGAGAGATATATCTTGCCCCAATGAGGTTAATTTCATCCATAGAATCCTCATTAATCCCCCTTAAGAATATCAACTTTAAAGACTCATCAGAGAGTCTATTTTGGTGGTATTTTTTGAGGAAAAACTAAAATCTTTCCATGTAGTCTTCCAAAGATTCATCCTCATTTTGTGACATCCTAAAGATGTCCTCTCTATTTATTTTTATTCCTCTACATTAGTCTTGATACTTCTCTAGGAAATTTTTCTTCATATAATTATAATTTGGAACAACATCTCTTACTAAACCCATGAACCATCGCAAAGCATCATCATTTAGGGTTGTTGGAAATAGTTTGAGCCTATGTACATCTTTAGGATAATCATAACTTCTACACAGTACATCAAAGTCAAATAGGAATGTATATGGGTCCTCTATGATTGACCCATAGAATAAAATTAATATTGAAGGAAGTATGTTATTTAGTGCAACTGCTCTCTCCTAGTTGGAAATGGGGAACTCAAAGGTTACATGCTCCAGTGGGTGTTCCACTACAGCATCACCCATGGTGATGATTTTTTTACGGGAATTATCCTTTGTATCTTATATGGATATTCGTGTTAGGGAGGATTCTTCTTTAGGAATACCCTCACTCTATTCATTATGATCACCAGTTTTCTCTAAAGCTTTGAGTGTTGAAGGGATAAATATTCCTAGAGTGTTTCGCTGCCTCCACATACAATAGTTGTGACTCTTTGGATCAATGAATCTTGCACATTATTAGTAAAGTGCTTTTTATTCATAACTAAAAACCTAATTATCCTAATGTTGAAGGCAAAATTCTAACTATGAAAGCTTGAAATAACATAGGAGAATCTTGAATGTAGCACCATCTCAAGAAATGGAACAAAAAATGTAAGGCCCCACTAATGCTTGTTCAACTTGGTGTTAGACACACAATTCATAGGATAGGTTCCTATTTGAATAGTCCATTAAACCCTCACAAAGACCCCATTAAATTATCAATCAGGGCTTCATAAGATTTTGATGATGTTGGAACTATATGTACATTTATGAACTCTACATAGCCTATATCATCAAGTATAGGTGGTTTACACATGTGCAAGAAAATAGTAAACATTAGAAAAGGAAATAAAGCATAAACTATAAAACAAGGCAAATAGCTTAATCTGTTACTGATGTTGTGGGTGCCTTTGGATTAAAAATGTAACTATTAACTGCTAAACCTAAACTCTACAATTTCACTATAAATTTTGATTCTTAATTCTATTTACTTGACTCACTCTGAAGGATGACTCACTGATGCATTATAAATCTTAAATCATGAGACTAAATATCATTCAAGTGAATGTAATGAAGAATCTATTGAAATGAATCCAATAATGTAAGTATCTAATTTAATATAAAAAATTAAGGTGGGTGAAAAATGTTGTGATTGGCCCTTGCTCAAGTTGTTGTACCCATAGGAGAAACCAAATATGTGCTACTTGATTCAACTAATAATAACAATAAACTGCAACATCTTTATTGCATATAACTAAATTCTACAATATGATAACAATCTTCATAGATTTCGCATTCATGAATGTATAATAGAAAACTAACAAAGATATTGTCTATGTAACAAAAACTATATCTATCAAAATATATAACCTCCAACTAGATTTGCTCCTCAACTATCAATCCAACTATATAAGTTCGAGAGGAGGTTAATTTATATAAGGACTGAAAAAAATTAAATGAAGATGTCCACTCTCCTTCAAAATAGAGAGACAAATTATTTGCAACTGAAACTTTAACTAAAAAATATAGAAGAAGAAAAATAGATTTGCAACTCTACTTTAATGGGTATGACAAAGACGTACTCTATGCAAACAATCACATCAATTTCTTGATAACTGCAAACTTATTTCCCCCATCGTCTTATTGAATGCTCTGATGAATCACAACTGACCACTCCAATTATTTCTTCCATAGTTTCTAATACTATCACATTTCTAGCATCCTTGGAATCTCCCCTACAATTGGCTTGGAATCCTTTAGTTATGGGTTGATTTCTCCAGTTACTGCGAGTTTCTATTCTTCTGGATGCAAAGAGTTGGTTAAATTTAAAGCATGCATACCATTAATAATCATGGATTAAACCCAGATTCATTCTAAATTTCATTCACATTCACACATTCATCCATGCAAACATCATCATATCATTATCATATTTCCATTCGTCAAAGTATGGTTTGGATGGCATAAAATATTTAAAAGGTATATAAGTTTAGGAATGTATATAAAATAAGAAGCTTAAAGTGTTTAAAAGATATGAAATAAACAAGAGAAAACTAGCTATTAATCAGGCTCATCAGTCTTATTCCTTTACCTTGTGGTCATGTGTAGTGAGATAGTGTTCATGTTGGATGGGTAGAGACATCCTGGTCACATGGAGGAACACCCTCATTTTGGACTACAGAATTGAGTGCTTATGTTGGCTTCATGGTTTTATCCCTTGGTTACATGAAAGCATTGGAAGATAAGCCACTAACCTATTTGTGAGTTGTGGAGTTGATATGTTTCATATGTTATAAGCTCTTGAACAACTTGGTTTTTCTATTGAGTTGTAGTTTACTCTTGTTTTCAGATGTGGATTTATAGATCTATGCTTATTCCATTATTCAGATGACATGTTTGATGTGAATATCTAGATTTCTAAATGGATTTCAGATTTATAGAGATGGTTTTGTATATTTTACATGTTAACTAAAATATGTAATATGTATATATGTGATGAGACTATATTCAGGGTGTTTTGGATGAAGATAGTTACAGGTTTGCATGGTTGCTTGAAGGGTTCTAATTGATCTATGGCTACTCCTATGTGGGTTTATTTGGAAAATCAGATATAGCATTGATTTTGGTGTTTGGGTCTTGGAAATCCATATGTTATACTTGAATATCTCTATTTTGTATGTTACTATTGTGGGGTTGAATCTATTTTTTAGTTATTTGAGATTGGAGCATTGATTATGTATTTCTCCTTTGAGATGTTTTATATGTGTAGATTTTGTAAAAAAATGATGTGGACTCTATTTGGTAGGCCATATTCTTGGTCACCATTATTCCATTGGTGTGCTCATTGAAGTAAGAGATGGTTATTGAGAGTACCTAATATAGTTGTTCATTTGAATCTATAGCAGTTATTTATGGTGAATGGGAATTTGTGTTTACTTTTAGGTAAAGTTTTGGTAATGATATTGGTCATGATGCCATTCAGTGGGAGTTTTGTTTATTTACATAATGTGTTATATCTTCTTTGTTTCAATATTTTGGTTCTAAGTGTTTTTTCCATAGTGTGTAGTGAGCCATGGATAATCTTTGACTAGAAGATGGAAGGTCTTTTGCAATAGTTATTGGTGTCATAAGGAGATCATGAATTTTGTATTTAGATTGTAGTAAGATTTTAATGACATATTTGGTTCTATTGACAAAGGATGTGGGTAATTTGTATCTTCTTATTTTGGAGATTGTGGTTCTACTTTACCTTTTGGGAGCTCATGGTGTTGGGTTCTTTGATTATGTTCAGATCATGGAGGATCTTCAATTAGGAGATGGTTATCATGATGCCTAGAGAGCATGATTATATAGTTCAGTGGGAGATTTAGCAGTGATTTTGATTCATCATTTGATGATGGGTGATTATTTTCCATGTGATATCCTAGGATGGGATGTTAGATCATGATGTCATGATATGTTCTTTATTCTATAGTTGGAGCTTTGATAATGGCCTTATTTTTCTCTTTAGTTTTGAGTATTAATCATTTGCTTGCAGCTTCATGATTTTGCAGGGTTGCATTTGAAGTTGGCATGGATTGATTGGTGGATGTGTTAGGTTTTCGAAGGCAGATATCTAAAAGCTAAATGCAGATTTTATCAAATAAACCAGAAATAAAACACACAAAAAAATAACATGGAGAATTTAACGTGGTTCACCCAATGTGAGCTACATCCACCAAACCACAGCCATCCAATGATTTCATTAACCAGTGTAAAACCCTATTACAATATCGTGAATAATTGCATTTTCTTATCATACTATAACTCTATTACAAACCCCTTATAACTAGCTTTTTAGAAGCTTCTAGATTAGGGTTATACAATTATCAGTCACCACATACCAACAATCTCCCACTTGGAGACTGATCAGACTCCACACCAAACAATCTCCCACTTGGAGACTAAACCTGGATGACACCGCTGCACTTACAGCTCCCACTAGAAATAAGCACCTTGGACCCTACTGCTTTGTTATACTTTAATTCAACCTTGAAGGCCAACTGAAGCTAAAGAGGAGCTCAAATTCTCCCTTATCACCACCTTAGTAAACATATCTGTTGGATTTACATCTGTATGTATCTTTTCCAGCTTTACCTATCCATCCTCCAACACTGACCGAATGAAATGATACCTCAACTGTATGTGTTTGGTTTTAGAGTGCAAGGAAGAATTCTTTGCAAGATGTATAACACTTTGGCTGTCTGTGAACAAGTAATTTTCATTCTGTTGTTTTCCCAACTCTTCCATGAAAAATTGCATCCATATCATCTCCTTTGTTGCCTCTATGGCAGCCACATACTTTGCCTCTATGGTGGATAAAGCAACCACCTTTTGCAACCGAGATATCCAACTTACTGTTGTCCCACCAATGGTAAATACATAACCTGTGGTACTCCGCTTGGTATCGATATCCCCTGCCAAATCTGAGTCAACATAGCCTTTTAAATCTATATTAGAGCCCTCAAAACATAAATATTTATCTGATGTACCTCTCAATTACCTGAGAATCCATTTCACTGCATTCCAATGCTCAATTCCTGGATTACTCATATACCTGTTAACAACTCCTACAACATGTGCAATATCTGGTCTCATGCATACCATGGCATACATTAAACTACCTACAGCTGAAGCATATGGTACCTTGGACATTTTTTCTTCCTCCTCTTGTGTCTTTGGACACATATCCTTAGTCAATTTTACATGACTAGGCAAAGGTGTGCTGACAGCTTTTGCATTCTCCATATGAAATCTCTGCAACACCTTTTTAACATAATCAGCCTGAGATAAAAACAATTTTCTATTTTTCCTATCTCTTGTAATCTTCATACCAAGGATTTGTTTTGCTGCCCCCAAATCCTTCATAGCAAATGAATTTGCTAACTGTTGTTTTAACTCCTTTATGTGATCCATGTTAGACCCTGCTACAAGCATATCATCAACATATAAACATAAAATAATGTAGCTATCTTCACCTAGCATCTTAAAATAAACACAATGGTCTGAATTACACTTGTTGTAGCCTTGCTCAGCCATAAAACTATCAAATTTAAGATACCATTGTTGAGGTGCTTGCTTCAAGCCATATAAGCTTTTCTTCAATTTGCACACTAGTTTCTCCTTACCTTTGACCTCAAATCCTTGTGGTTGTTCCATATAAATTTCCTCTTCCAAATCACCATGGAGAAAGGTAGTTTTAACATCAAGTTGTTTTAAATGCAAATCTTCAACAGCCACAATACTTAACACAGTACGAATAGAGGTCATTTTAACAACTAGAGAAAATATTTCATCAATCAATACCCTGTTTCTATGCAAATCCCTTTACAACTAATCTAGATTTAAATCTTTTCTTACCTCCATCCTCCTCTTTCATCCTATAAACCCATTTGTTTGCTAAAGCCTTTTTACCTGCAAGCAACTTGCATAGTTCCCAAGTCTAATTTTTCAGCAAGGAGTCCATTTCTTCTTCCATTCCATGCTCCCACTGAACCTTAGTATCCACCTACATAGCTTCATGATAACATTTTGGTTCACCAGCATCAATCAATAAAATAGAGTACAAAGAGGGAGAAAATCTATCTGGAGATCCACTTAACCTTGAAGATCGTCTAACATTCACTGGAGTTTGTGGTATTTCTTGTTGTTGTTGTTGCAGAGCATGAAGATCCACTGAAACTTCATTATTTGGAGTATCATCCAGCACTACATAATCATTTTCTTTCTTCTCATGCTTCTGCAACTGATCTTTGTACAATAGTTTCTCATTGAATATGACATCCCTGCTTCTCACAATTTTCTTATTTTCAAAATCCCAAAGCCTATAACCATATTCATCAATGCCATATCCAACAAATATACATTTCCTTGATTTTGAATAAAGCTTGGTTCTATTTTTAGAATCTACATGTGCAAATGCTTCACAACCGAAGGTTTTCAGAAAAGAATAACTCACCTTCTTACCTATCCATGCTTCCTTTGGAATACCACAACCCAAAGGATTAGATGGACCTCTATTAATTAAATAAACAACAGTGTTTATAGCCTCTACCCACATGTTTAAAGGCAACACAGCATGCAATCTCATAGTTCGTGCACGCTCCATTATTGTTCTATTCATACACTCAGCCACTCCATTTTCTTGTGGAGTCCTTGGAACCATTTTATGCCTATTAATACCATTAGAGAAACAATAATCTTCAAACTCTTTGCTGCAATACTCACCACCGTTATCAAATCTGAGACATTTCAGCTTTTTACCTATCTCATTCTCAACCAAACTTCTCCATTTTTTAAAAGTTTCAAATACATCAGATTTCTGCCTAATGAAATAAATCCATACCTTCCTAGTTGCATCATCAATGAATGTGACATAATAATGAGAGCCATTGAGAGAAGATACTTGAGCTGGTCCCCATACATCTATATGCACAAGCTCCAATTTCTCATCTTTCTTTTATTTCCCATCCTTGAGAAAACTAACTCTTTTTTTTTCCATAAACACAACTTTCACAGAAATCCATATTAACACATTTTAGACCTGGTAAAACATTCTTTGAATGAATTACTTTCATACCTTTTGCACTCATATGCCCAAGTTTGTTATGCCATAGTGCTGATTCAGAATTCACAGCAACTATCTGATTTTCTTCCTGCTGAACTACAACAACTGTTCTTGAACATTTATTTTTATCTGCAATAGCTAAAGTAGAAGGAACAGTATGACTTGTACAAAGATATAAGGTGCCTACTTTCACACCTTTTGCTACCACTAAGGCACCTTTTGTAACCTTCTAATTTTTATCACTATATGTAACAACACAACCTTCATCATCTAGTTGCCCTGCTGAAATTAAATTTATTTTTAGCTTTGGAACGTCCCTTACCTCATGTAGTAGCCAATGATTCCCATTCTGCAACTTAATCTTGATTCTTCCCTTTCCAACAATCTGACAGGGTTCATTATCTCCCAAATAAACCAGCCCAAAATCCCCTTGGACATAATCAAGAAAATAATTTCTATGGGGCGTAGCATGAAATGAAGCCCCTGAATCTAACACCCAAGAATCATCAGCATTGTCAAGAGAAAGAATCAAAGCATCCTCATCAGATTTATTACTTACCACATTTGCCTCTTTATTTCCTTCTTGTTTGTCTCCTTCTTTATTTTTCCAAGACCAACAATCTTTCTTTACATGACCTGGCTTACCATAGTACCAGTAATCCCTCTTGTCTCTAGATTGGGACCTTTTGTCCCTTGATTTTCCTCATGACTTCCCACGACTCCCAAAATTGTTTCGTCTCTCATTTTTTCTACCCCTGCTTTCTGCATTCAAAACACTACCTGATGTGGATGTTCCACCTGAGCTTTTCCTACAAATTTCCTCACTCAAAATAACACCAACAACATCATCAAATTTCAATGTATTTGAACCAGAAATAGAATTGCTAACAACCATTACCAAGCTATTCCAGCTTTCAGGCAAAGAACATAGAATCAAAAGAGCCCTAACTTCTTCATCAAAGTTAACTTTTATAGAAGTTAATTGACTGGTAACCATATTAAACTCATTTAAATGATTAGTAACTGATCCACCTTCTACCATTTTCATATTAAATAAACACTTCATAAGAAATACCTTATTTGAAGTGGAAGGCTTTTCATATAACTTTGCTAGGGTTTCCATCAACTCTAGAGTTGTCTTTGTTGTTGTAATATTGAACGCCACCGATTGTGCCAGGCATAAGCGAATACTGCCAAGTGCCTTTTTGTCCAAAATATCCTAGTCCTCATCCGACATTGCTATGGGTTTCTTGGTTTTCCCTTCCAATGGCCGCGATAAATCTTTCTGATAGAGATAGTCCTCCATCTGCATCTTCCATAACTGATAGTTCTGCCCATTGAACTTATCAACCTTCAACTTACCCTCGTCTGCCATTGCTCCCACTTAACCGTGAGACTCCCACTCAACCGTGAGACTTTCCTGCAGATGATAATCGAAAAACAACCCGCTCTAATACCACTTGTTAGGTTTTCGAAGGTAGATATCTAAAAGCTAAGTGTAGATTTTATCAAATAAACCAGAAATAAAACACACAAAAAAATAACACAGAGAATTTATCGTGGTTCACCCAATGTGAGCTACATCCACCAAACCGTAGCCATCCAATGATTTCATTAACCAGTGTAAAACCCTATTACAATATCATGAATAATCGCATTTTCTTATCATACTGTAACTCTATTACAAACCCCTTATAACCATCTTTTTAGAAGCTTCCAGATTAGGGTTATACAAAGTTGGGGTTTTCCCCTTTTCAGTGATACATGAAGAGTGTACAGTATACAATGATCAGTTGCCACATACCAATGGGATGTTCATGGAGACTAGAGAGACTTGGATGAGGCTAAGAGATATCTTATTTATGGGATTGTATGTTGAGATGGTTACTCTTTGATGAGGATTTTAGTAGAAAGATCGAGAAGCCTGCACTTGGTTATGGATGTGAATCCATTTGTAAGGGGGGAAATAAGCATAAGGAAACAACAATGAAATCAAATGAATGAGATCAAAACAAAGAAAAATCCCAAAACACTCATGAAATGAAATTATAAAGCAATGAATCAAGCAATGCAATCATGAAAGAGAACATAAACTGAATTCATGAATCACAACGTTACCATCCCATGTCGAAGTTTATTTGTATTGATGTCGGATTTCTTGAATCAATATGAAGCCTCTATTATTGTGAAAAAGCTTCAAAAGGAATGTTAATGGTGATCAAAGATGTAAGTGTTTGCTCTTAAGAATTTGATAGTCAATTCAGCATGACCTCTCCACACAAATTCTCTAGATTCTTTGATCGTTTTTTAGAAGGAAGAAGGTTATTTATAGATTTTCAAGTTTCAGATGAATGATCAAGATTCAATTATGAAAGATCGCGATCAATGGTTGAGAACCATTGAGAGGAAATAGATTGATTAGTTAACTCCTCTGATTGATCTAATTAAGGATTTTAATTGGATAATTAGTGGGATTAGATTAGAATGATTGGTGAGATTAAGAAAGTCAAGTTGAGTTAGCAAATAGATGGGTTAGTTAACCAATTAGAGTGAGAAATCAGTGGTCATGATTAACTCAATCAAAAAGGGGTGAGGATAATTAATTAATGATATTGAAGATGAATGTGCAATTTTTCTTTTGGACTTTAACAAATAAAGATATATTTATTTGTTGACCATGTTGAGTGATTTTGAATAATTGATTTAATTATTCAAATTTAGAAAAGGGAAAGTGGTTTAATTAAATTATTAATGATAATAATTTAATTGATTTAAATGAATAAGGTATATTAGTGACATAATTAAATAATTGATGTTTATTTAATTAATCGGGAGGAATGAAGTTAGATTAATGATAAAATAGTGAATTAATTAAATAATGCAGGATTATTCAATTAATAGATAGAAATAGGGTTAATTAGTGAAAATGATGTGAAATGCAATTATATTAATGAAATAATGATGATGATGGAAAAATGCAATTCAAGATATGTGATATGCATTAACCCATTTTTACATGTCTACATTTTTTCCCTCTTTGAGACGAAGTACTAGTTACATTGTTTTAAAGAATTTGATGTTCAGATCAAAATTTGAAAAAAAAATAATATACCCCACTATTCCCTAGCAATCAACAGAAAGATAATATGATGTCGAGCTGCCCCCTTAATAGGTCAGTGGAAAAAAAGTACTTTTCCAGGTGGGCTCACGACATGGTTCTAAATGTAGTTTAGATGTTTAGATGACTAAAAATTAGGCTATAGGGCTCGCATTTATGGTTCCAGATGTTCGAGGGTGCTCAAAATTTAAACTTGGGAGGGTTCCCAAGGTAAAAATTAGGGTTCATTTTTCTTCATTTTGCATTCTAATCCTTATTGAATTCTTGCCTCTAGAGATCAGGTTGCTGCAATTGTCGATTGATCATTTAACTCCTCTAATTGATCCAATTAAGGATTTTAATTGGATAATCAACAGGATTAGATTGGAATGATTGGTGGGATTGAGAAAGTTGGGTTGAGTGTTTAGTGGGATTGATAAAGTTAGGTTGAGTTAGGAAATAGATGGGTTAGTTAACCAATTAGAGTGAGAAATCAGTGGTCATGATTTACTCAATCAAAAAGGGGTGAGGATAATTAATTAATTGAATAATTAATTAATATTGGAGATGAACATGCAATTTTTATTTTTTACTTTAACAAATAAAGATATATTTATTTGTTGACCATGTTGAGTGATTTTGAATAATTGATTTAATTATTCAAATTTAGAGAAGGGAAAGTGGTTTAATTAAATTAATAATGATAATAATTTAATTGATTTAAAAGAATAAGGTATATTAGTGACATAATTAAATAATTGATTTTTATTTAATTAATCAGGAGGAATGAAGTTAGATTAATGAGAAAATAGTGAATTAATTAAATAATATAGGTTTTGATGGCCAAATTGACACAACAACATTTAAATGGAATATCTCTAAATTCTTCTTTACCCGAATTTATTGGGTCCAAACTTTTGGTGCCTACCTTTTCTACTTCATACCCGGGGTCCAAAACCACACCATCATTTGATAGTATATCAAGAATGTCTTCCTTTACCCCATATTCAATCATCTGTGGGATGGTCAGCCTTTCATAATTCCTCCTCCTTACATCATAGTCATCTTGCAAATCTATCCAAAAATCTTCCAACAAGTTATAATGCTTATCAAAAATAATGGGATTTAGACCATTCATCTTATGCTTTGGATCAAAGTGTTTCCGAGCTGTATACAATCCCAACTTTAAATAACTTAATTCTTCACACATTGCCTTTGCATCTAAATTGTAAAGACAACAATATTCTCCCAACTTCATGGGAAATTTGTGGCATCTAGGCTTGTGTTTATTCGCAAACTTTATATTGACTCTTATAGCCTGATATATGAACTCCATAAGAACAATCTTATTACTACAACACCTTGGAAATTGATGAGGATGTCCATCAAAACCTTCCAACCTAAAGTAAGAAAACTTAGGGTACTGGATATACCAATGTCCCCATTCAGCAATGAGGTCCATAGCCTCCCAACTCATCCTATAGCCAACATCTTATGTCAATTGGTTAATAATGACATAAAGGAATGTACCATTAACCCTCCTATAATGTAGTTCTGATGTTTGTAGGGTCAAGTGATCATAATTCTCCCATGCCTTCTTCTATCCAGGAGCTTCTCCCAATATGCCCACTGCATTCAATCCAAGGAATATGCCCATCCTTGCAGCTGCATACACAACATAAGAGTTCATAAAGAAGTTCTTTGTTTTCCCCACCTTGAGCATCTGATTGTGCAAGTTATCTGAAAAAATCATCCCCCAATCAAACTATTTCCTACCATCCAAAATGGTTTAAATGAATGGAAACATCCAGTCCTTAAAGCATGAAGAGTCTTTCTTTTTGAATACCCTGGAAAGCATCATGATCAGGTCATCAACATCCTTCTGGAAGTCTCCCCTCTTGGGTTATTCAAGAACCTTGGTTAAAGACTTCTTCTCAATTTTTAACCATATTTTTTTCATGTGGGGTCTATTAGTCTCTTTATTCTTATTAAATAGTTGCAATGCCTCTACTTCAGTCAATTGCTTGGGGTTCTTGGGGGTAGGTGCATTGAACATGAACCTCATCATTTGTGCAGATAGATCAATTATCACATTTCCTTAGAGGTCCATATACTGCCTTGATATTGGATTATAAGACCATGTTTTTGTCAAGATAAGCTCTAGACACTGAACTCATAAGGGGAAGAGTGTGACATGTGCCAACCTAGATTGGGCTATTCTTTCATTCCTTCGAATAACCTCCTTTGAGAAGGTATCTATAATTAGTTCCTCACAATTGAATGGCCTCATATTAGTGTCTGTAATGTCATCCCATTTTGAATCCAACTTGCTATTTGTAAAAGTTGCATCTTGGTATTTATATCTCAAGGTGTAAGGAAATTGCTCCACCTTTATCTTTTTTGGTTTTACTCCGTTTGAATTTTCAGTAGCTTTCCCTTCCTTTTGTGAAACATCTCCAGATGCTCTTGACATTTTTTACTCCTACAAGAGAATCCTAGATTAGATCAATAGAAGGCATAAGAATCAACATTGTAAATGTTACCTTTCATCACTCTTTATTCTTCCCTAGGTAACCATCCATACTTAGTGAAATTTTAAGCCTGGCAGGAGTGGGACCGGGAGAAGATCAAGAACCAGAGAGTTAAAATAGATCAAAAGATTAGAACCAGAACTGGGACCGGATCAGAAACTGGAACTTTCAAAAGTTCCAATATTTTGTATCGATCGGTGATCCGATTCTGCCAAACCTAGTGGGAGCGGATTCGGAATTGAGACCTATCGGGAGCAAGATTATTTCCAGAAGTGAACTCTATTGGTGAAAGTTCATTGGATAAGTTCATCTTCGGTTCCAGTTCTGTCATGGATTACCATGGAAAAGTGAATTATACTCGTACGCCTACACCATTTTGGACCTAGGTTTTTTTTTTAAAAAAGGCACGGGAAGGTAGGATTTAAGCTTGACTTCATTGCAACAAATGAAACCGGGATCGAGCGAGCGAGGTCAATTATATAAAAGGGGTGTGACACACAAACCCTAACTCGTACGATCTTTGACCTAAATTAAAACTCAGGCAAAAACCCCTAATTAAACCAATACGACTGACACAAGCACAAGATTAGAAAGGGTCGGGAGAAAAATTCCAAGCAATTTTAAACACCGAAACCCTTTCGAAACGAATCCCTAATTGAAACTAGGGCATGGTGGAATGGAAACGCCACCCAGGCCAAAGAAAATGATAGCAAACAAAACAAAAACAAACAGAGGAAAGCAGAAAAAGATAAACAAAAAATGAAAAAAAAATGTAAACAAAATAAAAAACACAAATGCACGCAACAAAAGATCCATGGGAAAATTTCCGCAAACGCATGAAGATTAAATGGAGCAAGAAAGTGGGAACACACAAAGAAATAATGAAAGAAAACCACCTACCTCAAAATTTAACCAAAAAGGATTGAAAATCAAACATAATCTACTCACGAACACTCGCCCACAACCAAATCGTGCTCCTCTTCACATTACTTTAGCTTTGGCTCATTAATAATGCTTTGAATAATTGTAATGAGCCAAATATCCTTGATTAAGGTTTTAAATTCCATTCCACACATGTGAGGAGGCTGTAATTAATGCAATTAATGCAGTTGGTCGAGGGAAAAATTAGATCGAAGGTGAGTACACAACCACCATGTACATCAGAGGAAAATGGGAGTGGAAGTGGATTCGGGATAGAACGAGGAACTTTGTCAAAGTTCCACATTTCATTCTAGATCCATCTTCGGCCCTACAACAGGGAAAGGACAACAAAGAAACAAGATGAAATTAGAACCAAATTTGGATCTGGAGCTTTGCAAAGTTCCAGGTATGGATATGAATCTGGTTCTAATCCCGACAAAGAGAATGAACAACATAGGAAAGTGGACCATGGTGAAACTCATCCCAAAATAGGACACAAAAGGACAACCAAAACACAGGGAAGAACGAATGGGAGTGGGATCAGAACAAAACCCAGACTTGGAACTTTTGAAAAGTCCTGGGTTTGATTTCTATTTTCGTTCCATTTCCAGTAAAAGGAAAAGAAACAGACTAAGGGGAAAAGCAAAAAGAAAACCCAAGGGAGAAAGCAACCCATAAGCCCAAAACAAACAAAACAACAAAGAACCGAACAAGGGAAGAAATGGAGCCGGGACCGGAATGGAAACTGAACCCGGGACTTTTTCAAAAGTTCTAAGTCTAGTTTTGGTCCACGTTCCGAACCCACAAAAGTAAAAGAAATAAAGACTTAGGAGGAAAAAGAACAAATACTAAGACCCAAACACGAACACCAAGGCTAAACAAATAAAAAGGGGGGCCCATTTTGACCAAAACAAAATGGGATGGTTATGCAAGGCATAACAATTGGTGACTCGGCTGGAAAAATGGTTTACCCATTTTCAGGACACTGAAGAATTCAGTCACCCAGAACCTTTGGTTTAGAAATATTTTAACTCAAGCATGATCAGTTACCGCAAACAAGGTTGAGCTGGAATCTCAAATGTAAATCAACAAAAACAACTTTGAATCTGAGTGTGTGCATGTATGGTGGATCCTTTTCTACAAAGAGCCTATCTATCGTTGAGTGATTGTATTAAGATTCAAACTACATGACTTGAGCCATTGTAACTGTCGTGCAATGATATCCTGGGCATTGCTCTGCTACCAACCAAGAATCCATAGCCCCAATGGAGATACCTCTAGTTCTCTCAAAGTATTTCTCTACTACCAACTAGGTGTCCATAGCCCTAGTAGAGATACTCGAACTACCCTTATTATATAGAGTTTTCCTTTCTTCAATGCTTCTCTTTCTTCTTTTCTCTTTTTTTTTATTGGTTGTATTGGACCAATCATTTTATCTTCTTCCCTCAATACTTCGGACATAGTCATCTAAACAGTGGGTTGAGAACTACGGTGGACATCATGATAGTGTTAAGACTCGTATTTTTCACTTGAATCATGAATACAATCACCCTAAGACAAATAATTCTTTATGAAATTAGATGAGTCTATCTAATTTGTGATAGATCCAGTCATGGTTTATGAGGTTACTTACAATATACCCATTTATTACTAACCTTTCGAACTATCATTGGAATATCAATGAAGCACAAGTTTCAAAATGAAAGAGCCCAACAGACATGCCTGAAAACACCTAAATCAATCTCTCTCCTAGTACCTTCAATATGTTTGAATAAATTTTCCCATCATTCAAAATGGAGAAAATGAAGGTCCCCAGAAACAAGACAAAATAGAGAAAGACGACAAAAACCAAGACATCGAAAACATAAATAGCCAACAAAAAAACCAAAAAGAGGAAACAACTAATTATATATATACAATCAATCAAAAGATCAGACCTTCATGGGCCAAAATAGTTTTTGAGAAACTGTCCATTGATTGGCAAGGGAATAGGTTCTCTTGTCAAAGTACTTAACCGGAAAGCATTCTCACCAAGGATTTCAACTATCTGATATGGACCCAACCAAAGCCGATCAAACTTTTGGTGGTCACATTTCCTTTCTCTGGCTTTGTCCCATAATAGTACAAGGTTTGATATTCTAAAACCTTTAATTTTGGCTCTTTTTTCAAACTAGTGTTTGACAATAGCCTAATGTTTAGAAAACTGTTGTAAAGTAGCATCTCTTTGTTCTTTCAACCTAAGTAAATTAGTGAACTGGGCCTCTATCCTATCATCTTTTGAATAGAATTCTTGCATAAAGCGCAGAACGGGTATCTGTAGGTGGATAGGAAAGACTAGGTCTTAGCCATAGACTAATTTAAATGGTGAATTCCCTAAGGTGACTTTGATTCTAGTCCTATCTTCCCATAAGGAAAATCTCAATTGTGTGTGCCAATCCCTAGGATTACTTTCTAACAAATTCTTAATAACTTCTTAATCCCCTAAAACCATCTTGTCTTGTTGTAATTTCCTCATTATAACTTGGTGATCAACAGTGATCACATCATCACTGTGTTCCAGAGGCGGTGAGTGTTCAGGGTTGACCATTGAAAAGGTCAAAATTTCTTCTTCTCTCCTATACACTCTCATCCCAGTTTTAAAGTATGCTACCTTGTTAGGATAGTCATATTCCATGATCATATGTTTCAACCTAGGTTCACTTTCTATCCTAATCTGGGTTACCACCCCTTTCCGTGGGAATGTTGTTGGAGATGGACTGATAGGTTGAACCAAGAGGTGGAGGAACTACTTGTTGAAATTCATAAAGCTCATGGAGGTGAATGGGAATCAGTCAATGATATGACTGTATATGCTTAAACCCTCTAGAAACAAGAAGAGAAATATAGGGAATGTGTCAGTAAACTAAAAGAAAATAATAAGTTACCTCAACAAACACTTTTGGAGCAGTCTATTCTTGAAGAAGGTAATGAGGGTTTTGTTGATAAAACTATCAACATTATCAGATTTCGTTCTTCATTCATTTTTGCGCATAAGAATGAAGTGCAACAGGTTAGCAAGGATTTGGCAGATCAAATTGTGGAGTTGGAGGCAATTATAGCTATGATTGTGAATGAGGATATCCTTGTAAAGGATGGTTTCCCTATTGATGAGCTGAAGAATAAATGGAATAATAGATTCCAAGAGGCAATACATGAGGGAGATGATGATGATGATCTATTAATTGATAGGCTCATGGATATAAAGAGGTAGTGAAGATTGCTCGAAGGAGCTTACTAAGTTAAATGAAGTACAAAATTTCACCTCTGCTAAATTAAAAAGAATAAAATTTGAAGACCATTGGGTAGATGGGTCGGATGTGGATATACTTAAACAAGTATTGGACAATTATGATGAGTATCTACTTGAGCAGAAGATAGATGGGTGAAGTGGCTATGGAATATCCTTTTTTGAATGAAGCATCAAATGATATAGCTAGTTGGGCAGCTATCTCCTACTTTTCAGGAATGTGACACAAGTTCAATTGAGGATCCCCAGTAGTTCAACCTCCTCCCTTTTCCTACAGATTTTTGATAAGGAGTTATCAATTGTTAACTGGAGATCATAATAGGTAGTTGCCTCAAGCAGCCCTAGTCGCTCCTTGATTTGTGGAGCTCAATTTTGATGAGAGGAATTAGTGTTGAACATGTCTATATGTAGAATTACTCTCTATATTGTAAATTTTGGCTCATTGAAGCAAGGATTAGCCACCTAAAAGAGAGATCTAGGATAATTTTACAGTTTTTAAGAAGTTTTACAGTTTTATGCAAAGATATATACTTAGACATTTTTTACAAGTTATAATACAGTTTATGTCATTTCAGAGTAAGTTTTAATGGTAATGTTGATGAACAATGGTCATTCATATGTCAGAGAATGTTGTGCATAAATGTCTCTTATTTGATGAAAATCAATAGAAGATTTTGAATCTAAGACTATTTCATTGAGTTATATATGAATGAAATTTCTTTGTGTTTATTGATTTATGAGTTTTAGTAATGAGTTGGTGATGTGTTCTTGTTTGATTTTGAGGTTTAGTGATGACGAATGATTGTATGTCTTGAATTAGCACTATGAATGAATGCAATGGTGTAGAATATTTTTTGGATTGTATCATTTTATGGTTTTAGTTGTTTGAAATAAATGTTCATTATGAAGTTTATATGTTCGAATTAAAGAAAATCTACATTCATGTTATACTTTCCTACGCTCTGTTCTATCTTTTTTTGTTTATTTACACCCCCCAAAGGTTAAATTAGCTTATATTATGTAGTTTGTACCCTTTACGAGCAAGCCCCTTGAACATTACAGTTGCATAGGCCACTTAAGAACATTGGCATAGTTGAGAACCAACTACAGAGACCTTGGAAGATAGGTAATTTTAGATCAATTGTCTTTTTCAGGAGAAATAGAGTAGAGATATTTTGTTTAAATGTTGTTGTGTCAATTTTGCCATCAACAATAGGATTATCCAATTAATAGATAGAAATAGGGTTAATAGTGAAAATAATGTGAAATGCAATTATAGTAATGATAATGATGTTGATGATGAAAAAATTCAATTCAATATGTGTGATATGCGTTAAGCCATTATTTACATGTCTATACCATTATGAATATGAAGAGAATATTGTCATTTCTTGGTATTATGTGCATAAGACAATATTGTATCCCTCTTGTCTACTCAATGAGTGAATGATTTGAGAAGTATTTACCACCTGAATATCATATGCATTTTTTATCTTGTCTTCTAATTTGAGTTATTCTTGAATATAATTATTTTGAAGACTTGTTAAGAAGAAGATGCATGGCTTATGAATTTTGGTTGTTCTCCATCTTTTGGTCTTTAGATATGGATCTAGTTTTGAGGACTTATTTGGAGAGGTACAAAAAATGGTTTGTGGCTTTGGACATATTCCCTTTGTTGTGGGAATGATTGGTTGGTTTGATCTACCTTTTGTATGAGAGGTTTACATCTATTTATGCCATGTTTTTATTTAATTTGAATGTTCGATGTTGATATCATTTTAGTATGGGAATGGTAAAGAATATTTAAATTTACACATATTGGTACATGTTAGTGTGGAATAAGGATATTGTTTGATTTTTAGGTTCTATCTCTAGTCATGGTATTCTTCCTGAATGTTTAGTTTCACATGGTTGAGTGTGAAGAACCTGGGAGAGCTATAGAGAGTAGTGGTGAGAGAGGTATTGCACCATATTTGTTTGCAAGATTTGTATATCATTGTATATTTCCTTAGCACTATTTAATAGAGAAATTAGCCACATCCTCTATGTGAAGTACTATAGTTAGACTTGGTATACCTTGATCTATTTTTAGATTTTACATTACTCATATGGTTGGATTTTCTAGATATGTTTTTGGTTATCCTCTTTGATGTCTTGGTTTGTTAGTAACTGATGTGATGATGATTTTGCATGTTTCATTAGTTTTGGATCTATGAGTTATGTAGGTTATAGATTCTCTAACCACTTTATTATAATGGGATGACTCGAATGTGGACTTTCTATATCCACAGGATTGTTTTAGTGTTAATGCAAACTTTTTTGGTTTGCCTAGTATGTGGTCATTTGTACATTGGTATATTACATTGAGATAGGAGGATGGATATATAGACTTGATTTTAGATTTTTGGTTGGTATGTTGATGGAATGATGTTATATCTATGATTTGTATACCTTGGTTTGAGGTATGATTATCTTGGATAAGTTAAAATTCATGGTGGTTTCTATTCTAGCTAGTATGAGTAAGGAAACTACTCAAAGCCTTTGTTATCATTTGAATTTGATGCTTGTGTTCATGTAAAGATAGGTGCAAGTTTCAATGGTAATTGATATGTTCCACCTTGGCATGTTCCTTTTTTCTTCCATAGGTGGCATGTTGGAAGATGTGAGGAGCTTTTTGATTGATGGTGTTTATCACAGTTGCCTTTGCAGGTATCTTGTTGGAGCATGGTAAAGATTCATATGGTATATGATTGGATAAGGGATGTTTATCCCTTGTTTATGATTCCTATGGGTGTATTTATAATGGTGATGTCAAGTGGAAGAGTGTTAGGGTTAAGGTGTCATCTACCTTGTAAATACTGTCATATTGCACAATTTCAACATCCTTGGAGTGTGTCCCAAGGCACTTAGAGTGAGTTGCAAAAATAATTTATAATATTAATTATCACCATTATTTGTAATATATTCATAAGGGTTTATGAGTTCCACTAGCAACAGTAAAGGTGACTTGTGGACATAAATATTTAATGTTTTTTCCCCACATGTGGATGCCCGGAATGGGATAATAAAAGATAAGGAAAAGGATACATGATTGACTCTTAGTATTCTCTTATTGGGAGCTTGGAATGAGGAAATATGTGTCTCTTGGTATTCCATCATTTATTGCATTTAATGTAATGTTTATTTTCCAAGTTTGGGCACTCAAGTTGGAGGGAAATTATTGGAGCCAAAACCAATATCCTTTTGTATTACGAGGTATTCCAAGGTTTGGGGATGTTTAGAATGAAAAATCATCTTTGAGAGCCTTGTTTTGGGCTTAAGACCTCTTCACACATCTGTAAATTCATCCTCTTAGATGTAGAAAATAGTTGAATGTAGAGTTTATTTGTAGGAATAAGGATAGATTGAGGTAAAAGGAGGTTGTTCACAAGTGCACAGGTGCTTCCATGGTAGATGCAAAGATGATAATTAAAGTGGTTATATTGTAATCCCATTTGTTTGAAGATAATTCATACTTAGCCTCTCTTCTTAGTGGAGTTTTTTCTTGCAATGTTTTCTCCAAGTAAATCCTATGTTATGTGATTCTCTTGTGTTATTTATTTGTGTCTCAATATTGCTATCTTATAGTGATTTTATTCTTTATATATTGTTGTTATAAGTTCACATAAGATGGTGTTATTAAGCATGTTATGTTGGCTAATTTTTGGCATAACAAAGAAGATGGATCTAATCATGGTAATTTCATATTAAGGAAACTTAATTTTCATATTTAAATATGAAAATTAAGTTTCCTTAATGTGAAATTACATATAAGTTTCATATTAAGTAAAACTTAATTTCCATATAAGTTTTAGATTTTTATGTTGTTGTAGTTCAAGCCTTGCATCTCATCTGTTGAATTCATATTTGGATAGAGATTATTTTAAAAAAAAATTGGTATAAGAACCTATTTATTTATCATCAATTAATACTTCTAATGATGATACCATCGAGGACTCTCCCATGTACATCACAGACCTATTTGATAACACATTCATCAATACCATTACAACCTTATTCTTTACATCACCTTCACAAGATAATGGCATTCAACTCATTTACCCCCAACTCATCGATTGGGACCACCAAAAAGCACCAATTTTGGACATATTCAAAAATGATGACACTATTGTTGAGTTTATAGGACTTAGAGATGGCATACCTCCTATAGATAGAAAAATATTTGACATATACCTTGATGTGAAAGAATAATTTGGGGGGAATTTGGATCCTTTAGTTTCAAAAGACAAAATATAAAAATACAAAATAGATCCTCTAGTGAAAACCACAATGTAGCACTTTTCAATCGTGAAAAAGTAAAAATAAAGGATGTATCCAAAGGTGAAAACCTCTTTGAAGTGATCAAGGATAAAGGATTCAACCTCCTTAGTATTGCTAAGTATAAAGAGAAATCAAAATTACTAGTAGAAGACTCAAACAAAATCAATGTTGGAACAATTGACACTCCTAAGATCATATTCTAAGAAACATATTTGACTCTAGAAGAGAAATAATATTTTACATCGCTCTTAGAGGCACAAAAAATCAAATTTTCTTGGTCCTCTGCCTACATGCCTATATTAGACACAACATTAGTAGTCCATCATTTCACAGTATATCTAGAGGTAAAATTTGTTAAATAAAAGCTATATAAGATGCATCCACAAATTACACTGCTAGTCAAACTTGAGCTACAAAACCTTTTACACATTTGATTCATAAGACCAATTGATTGTCCAAAATAGGTGTCCAATCTAGTACCTATTTCAAATCCCACTGCGGGCATACATATATGCACATATTTAAAATATCTTAATACTTCTTTTCCTAAGGATGACATTCCATTTGCTAACATAGACATCATAGTGGATTTGACAATAGATCATGAGATGCTTTCTCTCATAGATGATTTTTTCAGGATATAACCAAATTTGTATAGAACAAGAGGACCAACATTAGATAACTTTTTCATACCCTTGGGGTACATATTATTAGAATATCATACCATTTGGTCTTAATAACATAGGTGCAACATATCAATGAGCTATAATAGTGATCTTTCATGACATGTTTCATAACATAATGGAAGACTATGTAGACGATATCCTAGAAAAATTAGTCACAAGGAAAGGACATTTTGATGTTCTAGCACAGATATTTGATAGACTAAATAAGCAATAAGTGAGGCTTAACCCAAATAAATGTGTATTTGGTGTCACTTCAAGAAAGCTATATTTGGGATACATAGTGTCTCGTAGAGGTATTGAAGTAGACCTCGCAAAGGTTAAATCTATTATTGAGATGTCTCCACCAAAGACTCAAACAAATTCATACTCTTTGTGGGAAGCTACAAACCATTAGATGGTTCAGAGTACAAATAGTGGATAAGTTTAACTCATTCTCTCATCTCCTATACAAGAATTTCACATTCAAATAGGGTGATAAATGTTAGTAATCCTTCCAACAACTTAAGGATTACCTAGCATCACCTCTAGTATCGATGCCTCTAGTTCTAGATAGACCACTGATCTTATACATTTCAGCTACATCAGTAGCACTAGGTGCTCTCATGGAACAAAATGATGACTCTAGTACAAAGAGATTAGTTTTATTACATTATCTGAACATTAATAGGCTACGAGATTAATTGTATTCCCATTGAGTGAGCATGTCTAGTGGTTGTCTTTTCTTCACAAAAGCTTTGAATCTACATGCTCAATTGCCAAATTAAGCTTATCTCTAAGGTGTATATGTTAAATTAAATATTATCTAAATCAACACTCATTGGTTGCATGGATAAATGGGTCATGATACTTAGTGAGTTTGACATGGAGTATGTCGACAGGAAAGCAATAAAAGGACAAGTCATGGCAGATCAGTTAGTTGAAGCACCATTATACAATGGTAATCCTTTAGTATTATATTTTTTGGATGAATAAACTTCACTATCACTCCCACAAGTCAATGAAATCTATACTTTGATGGTTCAAATACATAACATGGTTCAAGGATAGGATTCCTATTTATCACACCTCAAGGTGATTATATCCCAAATCTATTTTAGTTAGTATTTCCATGCACAAATAACATTTTTGAGTATGAATCACTTATCATAGGAATAAAAATGGATATACAATGTAAAATCAAAGAGTTACAAGTCTATGGTAATTCATAACTTGTGGTTAAACAAGTTAATGATGACTACCAAACAAATTATTTCAAATTACTCCCATACAAGAGAATGGTAGATAGCTTCAAACTATATTTTACTACTATCACCTTTGAGAAAATACCTAGAGTAAACACCAAGGTTGTATGAGTTTTGGAGACTATTGGGTTTCTCCTAGATATGCCTCATAATATTTATAGATGTGAGCTTCTCGTTGAGAAACTATTGGTGCCAGCCTTCAATTCCTCAAATCTAAATTTGTGTGTGAAATTGTTGGTCCTAATTCCCCTTGGTACGATGACATTTACACTTACATTAAAATTGGTACCATACCACCTAACCATACCACAAACCTAAAGAAAACCTTTATATTTAAATCATCTTGCTTCACCATTCTTGGTGACACCCTTTATCGAAAGAGTCTCGATCGTACATTACTTAGATGTCTTAAATTGAAAGATGCAACAACTACCCTACATGTGGTACATAAAGGTATTTGTAGTTTTCATTCTAATGCCCTACCCTAGCTAAAAAGCTACTAAGGACATGATACTATTAGCCTACCATGGATCAAGAAGCATGTCAATTTTCTAAGAAATGTTTACAGTGTCAACAACATAGCAATCTTATCCATGTACTAGCCCAAGAGTTGCAACCTATTACTACACCTTGGTCCTTTTCACAATGGGGACTTGACCTCATAAGAAACATTTATCTCACATCATATGCCACTAAGTATTTTATGAAGTAGATAGAAGCCATATCACTCACCTACATCATCGATAAACAAATAACTTAGTTCGTCCTAAACTATCTAATTTTTTAATATGGTTTCCCCCAATTCCATCATCACATATAACAGAAGACCCTTCAAAAATCAAGATGCCTGAAATCTTTGTTCATAATTTCATATCCAACATTTATTTTCCACAACATACTACCCCCAAGGAAATAGTCAAGCCGGAGCATCTAACAAAGTCATCCTAAAAATCCTAAAGAAGAAAATTAATAATGTTGTTCATGACTGGTACCTCCAAATTAATCCAGTTTTATGGGCTTACCATACTAGTATACAAATTCCTATTGGTGCTACACCAAATTCGCTATTTTATGCCATAGAGACAATCATGCTTATCGAGGTCGAACTTCCCTTTTTGAGGGTGTCATTACAAAATATTGTTGAAAATGAAGATTACATAGTATCCAAATCAAATGAGCTATAATTGTTAGATGAAATACATCTCAGTGCACTAAATCATTTACAAGATTACCAAAATCATCTTCATCATATTTATAACAAAAAGATCAAGAACTAAAATTACCAAGTAGGTGATCTATTCCATAAGGAGAATACTTTTTTTAATCTAGATCAAGACAACAAGGGAAAATTTCAACCAAATTGGTTGGGACCATTTATAGATACAAAAATCTATGGATAGGTATCCTATCAACTAGATATTCCTGAAGGTGAGCCCTTACAAGAGCCCATCAACAACAGTCACCTCAAGCAATTCCACGATTAACGCATCAAGGTATCCCAATAAATAAAATAGTAAAGAGAAATAATCCACCCAATGGTGAAAACCACTTTGGTGGTGCCTTGGGCAAGTACATTAGTGAAAACTTGGAAAATAGGCACTATGTATTCAAAATCTTAAAAAAAAAAGGAAAAATAGTAAAAAAAATCATCCTCCACTGAAAACCGCTTCGATGGCACTTTGGACAAGTACCTTGGTGAAAACTTGGCAAACAAACATCATGTGTAATGAGCTCCATCTACCATCTATCAAAATTATTTTTCATTTCATCCATAATAAAACCAACATTTCATTTATATCTATTTTTTCACATCATATTTTCACCTACACACCTAGCATGCCTTGGTAATTTACCATTATCTAGTGTTACCCATCTCACCTAGTATAATCCTAGGATCACTTCATCTTATTCCATAATAAAATAATCTTACATCTAACTAGGGGAATTTTCCTAAACCTAGTAGTTGGTATATTCCAAAAATCCAAATATATCCAAATACTCCAAAATCCAAAAATATCCAAATATTCGAAAAAACCAAAAACATCCAAATATTCCAAAAATCCAAAAACATTCAAATATTCTAAAAATCCAAAATATCTAAAAATTGCTAGACGGACATGGAACCTTGAGGGAAAAATGGAGGTGATGTTGATGGCCAATAACTTTTTTATGGTCATTTTCAATTGCTGGTTGATCGCAGCAAAGTCTTCGAGGGAGGTCATTATTTTCATAATCATATTGGCTTATTTATTGAGCCATGGCATACTATATTCAACCCTTTGAAGGAGCTTCTAAATTGTGTTCCTATTTGGGTTTGCCTCTCTAGGCTCTTTATTGAATTTTGGCAGAATGACATACTGCATATGTTTGCTTTGTTGCTCAGAAACCAGTGGCCCTTCTCAACAAATGCAATATAAGAAGGTAGTGACTTTTTCTTATATGTATGTTGAAATATATTTGAGAAATCCTATTCTAGATTCTTTGGAAATGTGTGTGGGTTCTTCTTCATGGGTGAAAATTTGGACTATGATGCTCTCCCCTTTTGTTGCTAGCTATGTCATTAGTATGGAAATTTTCATAAGATATGTCCTATGATCCACTCTTTAGAGCCCCATCTGAACCAACAACCTCATAACCCTCCCAAGGTGGATAAAGGCAAGGCTCCCATTCTGGGTGATGTGGCTGATAAAGAAGGATTTATTCATATCAAGCCCCATAATAGGAATCGTTGTCAAAAAATAAATTTCAAGGAGTGGTGGGAGGAGGAAGTTTTTAATCATTTTGATGTGTTGGATGATCTTAGCCAACAGGAGGAAAACCCTAGTATGATACTTTTGGAAGCAGGTATTCTAGAGGAGGTACAAGAGGGTAATAAGTTTGATGATCTTTAGAACATGCAAGAGGGTGGTATATCACTTGCTCAAATAGATATAGATCTAAGCATTGTGGTTTAGACTGGTCTTGTGGTGTTTGGTGCTATGGAAAGGCTTAAGGTTGAGCATGCATCCCCTTTAGAGAATATGATGTTTGATTCAAAGAAAGGAAATAAGGCTTCTCTTCCCTTAGGGATCCTCCAAAAAAATCTAAAGAAAGGGGTTAATGAGAAACCACTCAAGGTTGGGGGGAAGAAGTATTTGGAGAAAATTAAGATGATGGGTGAAACGTTGGTTGAGTTAGGGTTTGTCAAAACTCTTGACTCCCACTTTTCCACCTCTCAAATATGATTATTCTCTCATGGAATGTGAGGGCCTTGAACAGCGGCCCTAGACAAAAAATTATTTGTGATTTGGTGCAAATTAATTCACATGATATGTTATTTATTCAAGAAACTAAACTTTCTATGGAGATTATGAGTATTTTAGTGCCCAAACTCTAGTGGCAAGGCCAAGGTCAATGTATTGGTGCACAGGTTAATTTTGGGGGGTGGCATGCTTATGGAACCCACTGAATATTTTCCCCCTTTGGTGGATTTATAGTAAGTTTTCTATTTTCATGGTTGCTACGAGTCTAGAGTCTAGAGAGACTATTCTTTTATCCAACATTTAAGCCCCAACCGACATGCCTGGTAAGCAATGTCTATGGTCTCATATTTGGTATGTTCAGAGTATCTTTCCTTTTTATCCTTAGATTTTTGTTGGAGATTTTAATACTATTATTAAGTTGGAGGAAAAGAAGGGAGGAATGTTGAGGTTGGAGCCATCTACTATTTTCTTAGAGAGAATATTTCCTTCTTAAATCTAGTTGGCATTAAACCTGGAAATGGTCAATTTACCCAAAACAATAAGAGGTGTGGTCGGTATTGTATTACTAAGAGGCTTGATAGGTTTCTAGTTTCTTGTTTCTGGATGGGCAGATCTTGGTCTTCCAGCTCGAATATTCTAGATTGGAGGGGCTCTAACCATTTTCCAATAAAGTTATTTGTTTATTTGTCTAGTGTTTCCCATAATCCCTCTTTCAAGTTTCAAGTTATGTGGATGCGGGATCCCTCTTTACAAGACCATATGGCTGAGTGGTGGCAACCCAATAGACCTAATTTTGGCATAACAATGCTATCTTTTGTCAACCAACTACAGTTTGTGAAGTATCAATTCAAAAGGTGGAATAGGCAGTTCTTTGGCAACATCATTCATGCTAAGGCTACTACTCAAGCTAGTTTGGATGTCATTACTTATGGGATCAAGGAGTATGTCTTGTCAAAGGAATATCTCATAGAGGATTCAAAGGATTTGAAAGCTTTAGAGGAGTGTGAGTAATGTGAGCATATTTATTGGAAATAGAAGGCGTGAGTGGAGTGGTTGCAAGAAGGGGATAGAAACACTTCTTTTTTCTTCAACTGTATGAAGTCCAAGAGACATGGTAATTTGATCCCTTACCTTATGAATTCTATGGGTGATCATCTGATCTCTTATGGGGATATCTCCAGTGAGGCTTCTCGGTACTTTGCCTCTTTGTTCAAGGAGGACTCCCTTGATATGGGGGAGGAAGAAAATCATGTTCTTGCCTATGTTCCTTCTTTGGTCTCTAGGGATATGAATGAGCACCCTATTGGCCTTATTTCTCTAGAGGAGTTGGAGGCTACTACTTTTTAGATGAAGAAAGGAAAGGCTTCCTGATTTTTTTCATTTTGAGCTCTTTTAGGAATTTTGGGAAATTATAAACTTGGATTTATTAGAGGTGGTGTGTGAATCTCAGGGAAACAAGTAGATGTTGAAGGCTTTAAACTCTAATTTTATTGCCCTTATTCGCAAGTGTGATGGGACAGATAGGCTAATTTTATTCAGGCCCATAGTTCTTTGTAATATGGTTTATAAGATTCTTTCGAAGTTGATTGCAAAAAGACTAAAGCGGTGGATTAGCAAGTTGGTTTTTGAGGAATAGGGAGGCTTTGTGGAAAATAGGAAAATATTGGATGATGTGGTTATTGAAATTGAAACTATCAATTATATGGTAGCCTCTGAGGAAAAATCTATGTTTATCAAATTGGGCATGGAAAAATCCTATGACAGGTTCAAATGATTCTTTCTACGAAAAGTGATTGGGGATTTTGGTTTTTCCAAGGAGTGGGTTACATGGGTAATGAATTTTATCAAGTCCTCATCCTTTTCTATGTTGGTTAATGAGGAAACATCCCCCTTGTTCAGGGCATCTAGAGGTCTTAATCAAAGGGATCATCTATCTCCATACTTATTTGTTCTCCTGGCTAAAGGTCTGGCGAGATTTATTAAGAGCCATGTTAATCAGGGTTTTATCCATGGGTGGAACTGGGGTAATGTCCTTCCTCCTTATATGCACTTGCAATTTTGGGATGATATTGCTCTAATGGATTTGGACACTATTACAGAGGCTACTAACTTCCACAAGGTTTTGGATTTTTACCTCGCAGCCTTAAGACAAATGATCAATGAAGGTAAATCCTCTATCTTCTTTAACACTCATGTTCCTATTCAATGATAGATAACCCATATCCTTAGATTTCAAATTGGGTAGTTTACTTTGACCTATCTTGGCATTCCTATTTTCATGGGTTCCTTTCCTAGGGGTTCTTGGTAGAATATTTTAGACAAGTTTTATGCAAAAGTAAACCATTGGATTTATAGGTGGTTATCTTTTACGATTCAGGTGTTGCTTTTAAAGTCAATGGTGCATTCTCTTCCCAATTACAAGTGTATGTTGTAGGTTGATCTTTCAAGTTTTATTAGGGATTTGGACTCTTTTGATAGGAAATTTCTATGGGTTGGTAGCTTGGCATCCTCAAAGTGGAGTATTGTGAGTTGGGAGACTGTTATAGATCAAAACAAATTTGTGGCCTTAGGTTACATCAGGCTAGCCTTTCTAGTTTGGATTTATTTTCCAAGCTATTTGGAGATGGTGCATTGAACAAAACCACGTCTTGGCTAGGATTATTTCTTACAAATATTCAAAGGGGTTCCAAAGGAGGAGGTTCCTAATTTTTTTCTATTGGGTAAAGGCTCTATGATTTGGGGAACTCTTAAGAAAGGATCTAAGCTGATCAAGGATGGTTTTTTTTGGATTTTCAATAGGGGGTTAGATTATCTCTTTTTGTTTGACTCTTGGGATGGTTTTTCCCCAATTATGACTAGGCATCCTCATCTGTAGGGTCTTTTTCATTGTTTCTTGGAGGATGGTTGGTCTCAGGTTGTGGATTTCAAATCTATTCACTTTTGTGGTCAGGTGGAAGTGTCTAAATGGAAGGACCCTAGTGAGTGGCCAATTGGGAGTTTGGAAGAGGACTATTTTGATTTAAGTAACATTCTTGCTAGTAGAGATTGTATTTCTATAAGGGTGAATTATACTTTAGCATGGATCCTTGGCCCTAAGGGGGTTTATACGGGTGGTTATCAAAATTTTGTCTATCAGAAGTATGGAGGGTTGGAAGTTTCATGGTGGAAAAACATCTAGAATAAGTTTTCTTGGCCCAAGTGTAATTTTTTTGTTTGGACACTTGCCTAGAATATATGTTTGACTTGGGATAATCTTTGTAAGCATGGTTTCTAAGGTCCTTCAGTTTGTTCTCTTTACAACTGCTTCGAGGAGGATTCGGCTCATTTGTTCTTCTGATGCCCTTTTCTATGCTTATTTGGCACTTTGGTTGGGGCATCTGGAGGAATCCCTATGTTCATGCATCTTCTCTAATCAACTTTTGGAATATTTTGGTGAGGCCCTTTGATAAAAGATTCTTTCCTCCAGAATGTTTGGAATATTCGTCCACCTTCATCCTGTTGAAATGCACAAGACAACTGAGAGGGGGGGTGAATCAGTTGTATCAAATCACTTTACTTCTAACCTTAATCAATTCCACTTTAACCCAGTCTATTATTAAGTGTAAAAATGGAATGAAAATAATAGAAAGTAAACACTAGAGACACCAGATTTATGTGGAAAACCCAATGAGGGAAAAACCACGGTGAGGATTAGCTCACAATATAGTAATAATGCAATACCGGATACAAAGGCTCACTGCTAGAGGGCTCACTGCCCAGATACAAAGGCTCACAGCAACCAAAGGACTCATTTTCAGGAAGGAGGCTCATTTCCTATAGAAAAAGAAAAGATAAATAAATATCCACCACAAAGGTTCCACACATTTGTAGCTTGATCAAAAAATTATAGACACCATTAGCAAACTGCTTTCAAGAATCTAACACATTAAAGTATTGTTGTCTCAATTCACTCTTGCACACTCTAATTTTTGCACTTGTTCACACACTTCACTTTCTTTCTTGATTCATCTTCAATTTGCAACATCTTGATTTTCTTTTATACCATCTTCAACCCTAGAAACATTCTCCAAGGTTGGCTATACATTCTTCAAATTACAAATTCAAATTAGGTCATCTACTCAACATTCCCACTGTGGATAAGAATGAGATAGGACCAATTAAACATTTAATTAGGACCCAACCAACATCTTGGATTGAACACATGCTTTCTTAATTTGATGCAAAAAAATATGTAATGTGTAGACACCAATGATCTTCAAAGTACGTGCATCTTCAACAAGATGATCACACATGGATCACTCAACATGCTTCAACAGAAATTTTACCATCTCTAAGAACACTTCAGGTACATCCACAACAACTATAACAATCTTCATTCACATAATACTCTTCAACAGTCCAACCGGACCAACTAGCAACACACAGGAGCTCTAGAGCAGGTCTTCCAAAGCACCAAATACCAAGCACATTTTTCAAAATGGAGAAACCATCAAAATGAATCATCTCCTAGATCCACAAGATCTGAAACCAAATGCCAGAAGACTGCAGAGCCAAAACATTTCTCCTAGTCCACAAACAAATAGTTCTGTAAAAACGGTTCATACACCGATGAATAAATCTTTCACTCTCCATTGAACCAAAAGCTAAAACTCAAGATATATTATCCATTGAAGCTCATGAACACAACTACAGATCCGCATAGGCATAGAATCAACACAGAAGAAATGTAGAGCACAATACCAGAGCACATTCAAAACAAACACTTCAACATTGCCTTCATTATTTATCAAATTTTCTCAAAAGAACTTGGCAAAAACACAACTACAACTTCATAGATATAGCTCCATATACTCTAAGCACTTCTAAAGTATCTCAACTATACAAGTGCCATATGCAATCAACCTGAACTGTGTTGACACCAATGAAAACATTAATGAGAACACCACCAAACACATCCATACTTGCAATAATCACCCCCTTTTTCATTGATGGCAACACATGATGTGAAAAACCATCAAAGATAGCATACACAATCTCTTGCTTCTTCTTCCCTTTGTTTTCCTTCAGAAATGACAACCTGCACAAGTATAATATTTTCACATGACTTTCTCTCCCCCTTTGACATCAATGGTAAATAAAATTTTGCATGAAAACTCTTTCCATATAAATCTCTATTCACTCCCCCTTAAGAGTGCACCCACATCACATATTGCAACAATGCACTTCTATACTCCCCCTAAGGAGTAGACCTCAATCATCAATCCAAATCAAAAGAGTCTATGAATCTACTAGACTAATGCACCTTCATGTCTACTTAGTTCAAGGAAGGAGGGGAAATAACCCCTAACTTCACCTTGAGATACTCAAAAGTATCCTTTGGAAGGGCCTTAGTGAATATGCTAGTAATTTTTTCTTTGGTAGGTACATATTCAAGTCTAACTTCATTCTGCAATACCTTCTCCCTCAAGAAGTGATACCTGATAGATATGTTCTTTTTCCTAGAATGCATCACTAGATTCTTTTAAATGTTTATAGAACTTGTATTATCACAAAATATACAGATAGATTCATCACTCACCACACCTATGTCCTTCAAGGTTTGCTTCATCCATAGTACCTATGTACAGTAGGATGTTGCTGCAATATACTCTACTTTTACAGTGGATAAAGAAATTGAATCATGTTTCTTACTCAACCATGAAACTAATCTTCCTCCAAGGAAGAATGCACCACCACTTGTACTCTTCTGGTCATCTACACAACTAGCCCAATCTGCATTAATGTAAGCATTCGGTGTGAAGTCATTATCCTTTCAATACCATAGCCCAAACTTTGGAGTTCTCTTAAGATATCTAAATATCCTCTTCACAGTTGTAACATGTGCTTCCTTAGGTTCTGCTTGAAATCTTGCAATTAAACATATTGCATGCATGATATCTAGTCTAGTAGCAGTAAGATACAACATTCCACCAATCATAGATTTGTACAAGCTCTAATAAAATTTAGTAGATTCATCATGCTTAGCTTACATCTAGTTACCATAGGGGTACAGATTGGTTTGGAGTCATCCATTCCAAAAAATTTCAATAATTCCTTAACATACTTAGATTGTGAAATGAATATCCCTTTGTTAGTTTGATTTACTTGAAGTCCAAGGAAGAAATTCAACTCACCAATCATGGACATTTCAAATTATTTTTGCATCTCTTCTACAAATTTCTTACACATCCCTTCATTTCCACCAAAGATAATTTCATCAACATATACCATAACTATCAACATTTTGTTTTTCTCAACTTTGAAGTAAAGATTTTTGTATGCAGACCCTTTGTTGAATACTTTCTATGTCAAGTATCTATCTAACCTTGTGTACCAAGCTCTAGGAGCCTGTATAAGTCCATATAGTGCCTTCTTTAACTTGAAAACCATGTATGGTTTGTTTGATAGCTGAAAACCTTATGGTTGATCCATATATACTTCTTCCAATTCTCCATTCAGAAATGAAGACTTGACACCCATCTGGTATACTTTGAAGTCTTTATGAGTTGAAAATGCCAAGAACATTCGAATGGCTTCCATTCTTGCTACTAGTACAAAATTTTCTTCAAAATCTATTCCTTAAACCTGTGAATATCCTTTGCATACAAGTCTTTCTTTATTCCTTACCACTTCACCATCTTCATTCATCTTATTCCTAAATACCCACTTTGAACCAATTGAATTCTTGTTTGTAGGTCTAGGGACTAGTTCCCATGTTTCATTCTTCTCTATCTGATGTAGTTCCTCTTTCGTTTCTTTAACCAGATTTCATCATTACATGCTTCACTCACAGTCTTAGGTTCTATCTTAGAAAGTAAACACAAGTTTACCTCAACCACTTTTCTTCTTTTCTTTACACCTTCACTTATGTGTCCAATTATTTGTTCCTTCGGATGATTTCTTTGTACATATTTAGGAGTCTTAGGTGTAGGTTTCAAAGTCTCCTCTTCATCACTTTGCTCTTTCTCTTCTTTTTCTTCTTCTTGTACTTGCTCATTGATAGGATCATCAAGTTCAACTTCACTTATTTCTATTGGTCTATACATAGCTTCATCAACTTTTACATTAGCACTTTCAACTATTTTTCTCGGTCTTTTATTAAAGAATTTATATGTCTTGATGTTATTTAAATATCCAAGAAAGATTCCTTCATCACATCTAGCATCAAAATTCCCAATATTTTCATCATCTCTTTTAATGCAACACCTGCTTCCAAACACTTTAAAGTATTTAATAGTAGGATTCTTACCAGTCTATAACTCATAAGGAGTCTTAGTGTTGTTACCTCTGATCTAAACTCTATTAAGAATGTAAATAGCACTATGGATTTCTTCTCTCCAATACATATCAGGAACATTTGCTTCTTTCATCATAGTTTTAGCAGCATTTTGAATAGTTTGGTTCTTCATTTCCATAACTTCATTCTACTGAGCAATTCTAGGAGTAGAATAATGTCTGTTTATGCCATGTTCTTCACACAATGCATTAAACTCACCAGATGTAAATTCTTGACCTCTATCAGACCTTAAACATTTGATTTTCAGGTTTGCCTCATTCTCTAGTCTTTCCTTGAATACCATGAATCTATCAAGATCCTAAGTTTTCTCTATAAGAAAAGTAACCCATGTCATCCTAGATTATTCATCAATCAGGAGCATAAAATACCTGTCACCATTAAGGATTTTTGTTCTTGTAGGTCCAAAGAGGTTTGTATGAATTAATTCCAGTATTATAGTACATGATTGTTCCTTTCCTTTAAGGCTATTTCTTATTTATTTTCCCAACTAACAACTTCTACAAATTGAATTCGAAGGCTTTGTGATTCTAGGAAGATCTATGAAAACTTCCTTAGAACTGATTCTAATCAAATTGTCAAAATTCACATGTCCCATCCTCTGGTGCCATAGCCAACTTTCATTAATCTATGAAACAAAACACTAGCCATCACCACTTTTAAGTTGATAGATGTTTCCATCAGTTCTTCTTCTTGTTGCTACCATAGTTCCATATCATTTTTTGATTTCACGAGTGTTATCCTAAAACACAAGCTTGAATCCTTTGCTACACGTTTTTCCAACACTTCAGAGATTATGCCTTAAACCCTTTACATAATAGACATCGTCAGTACTATGTTTCCTATCAAAACTAATTGTTCCCTTACCAACAATCTTAGCACTAGAATCATCTCCAAACATAACTATTCCTCCATATTTTTCAAGTTTAGTGAACTTACTCCTATCTCCAATCATATGATTTGAACACCCATTGTCAATTACCCAAAAGTCTTCATCCTATCTAACATGAAAATCAGTCACCAGAGTTCCTTCCATCTCATCCTTATTACTCTCCAGACCTGATTCCTTTGCACATCTTCCATGGTTAGTAGATACAACCTTACTTTCCAGTGCTAGAAATAAACATTCATCTTTATCTTCCTCAAAATTAGATTCATCATTAGAAATTCCTACATCTTCTTTGACATAATACAATTTCTTTAACTTCCTATCCTTCTTGTCTTTGTCATTATTATTATTATCCTTGTTCTTCTTGTGTGTAGATCTATTAGGACATCTTGATGCATAATGACCAATATTTCCACAACTGAAACACTTAAAGGGCAACATACCTTTATATTTACGAGTACCTTTCTTCAATTTTATTGTGAAGTTTACTTCCAATTCTTCTGAATCATCATCTGATCATCTCCTATATTTATTGCTTTAAATTTGTTTCAGTCTTCTCCTTATCTCTCACAAATTTTCTCATCTTGAATGCAGTCAAGACACCAAATAGGTGCTCCTTAGTAAATGTCTTTGGATCATATAATTCTTCAATAGTAGAGACTTTTTCACTATAATTCTCTGGGAGGGTCATCAAGATCTTGTTAATTATATCTTCATCTAACATGATACCACCTTGATTCTTGATCTCATTTGCTATAAGTTCAACTCTTTGATAATATCTTGCAATATCTTCATCCTCTTCCATTCTCCAGTTCTCAATTTTTTTCTTAGCAGTTAGTTTCCTTGACAACTTTACTCTATCATTTCCTTCATAAATGTCTTTCAATTTTTCCCATACTTCATAACCAGTCCCTAAAGAAATAACTTTTGTCCTTTCAATTTTAGATAGAGCACTGAAGATAGCATACCTTGTCTTTTCATTCTCTTCATAAGCCGCAATCTCATCTGCAGAGGAAGGACCAGCGGATGGTGCAACATACTTTGTCTCCATAGCTTTGCAGGTCTTGAAATAAAGAGAAATCAAATAACCTCCCATCTTTTCTTTCCAATCACTATAATCAGCTCCATGAAAAATAGGGATCTGGAACTTGTGCGCCATCTAATCTACCTCAAGTGGTTAAGCTTTTAATCTAGGAATCCGATCTATGATACTAATTGTTTAAATTCACAAGACAACTAAGAGGTGGGTTGACTCAGTTGTATCAAACCACTTTACTTCTTACCTCAATCAATTCCACTTTAACCCAGTCTGTTATTAAGTGTAAACATGAAATACAAATAACAAAAAGTAAACACCATAGACACCATATTTACGTGGAAAACCCAATGAGGGAAAAACCACAGTGAGGATTATCTCACAATATAGTTATAATGCAATATCAGATACAAAGGCTCACTACCAAAGGGATCATTCCCAGACACAAAGGCTCACTTCCAACAAAGGATTCACTATCCAGAAGGAGGCTCCTTGCCTATAGAAAAATAAAAGATAAATAAAGATCCACCACAAAGGTTCCACACATTCGTAGCTTGATCAAAAAATTGTAGACACCATCAGCTTAGTGCTTTTAGGAATCTAACACATCAAATTAATATTTCCTCAATTCACTCTTGCACACTCTACTTTTCACACTTATTTGCACACTTCACTTACTTGCTTGATTCATCTTCAATTCTCAACATCTTGATTTTCTTTAATACCATCTTCAACCCTAGAAACATTCTCCAAGGTCGGCTATACATTCTTCAAATTAAAAATTCAAATTAGGTCGGCTACTCAACGTTCTTGTGGTGGATAAGAATGAGAGAGGACCAATTACACATTTAATTAGGACCCAACCAACATCTTGGATCGAACACACACTTTCTTAATTCGATGCAAAAACTTTATGTAACTTGTAGACACCAAGTCGGCCAAACCTAATGAAAACACTAATGATCTTCAAAGTACATGCATCTCTAGCAAGATGATCACACGTGCATCACTCAATATGCTTCACCAGACATTTTACCATCTCTAAGAGCACTTCAAGTACATTTGTAGCAACTGTAACAATCTTCATTCATAGAATACTCTTCAACAGTCCAACCAAACCAACTAGCAACACATGGGAGCTCTAGAGCAGGTCTTTCAGAGTGCCAAATACCAAGCACATTTATCAAAATGCATAAACCATAAAAATGAATCATCTCCTAGATCTGCAAGATCTGAAACCAAATGCTAGAAGACTATGGAACCAAAAAATTTCTCCCAGTCCACAAACAAATAGTTTTGTCAAACTAGTTCACACACCGGTGAACACATATTTCACTCTCCATTGAACTAGAAGCTAAAACTCAGGATATATTATCCATTGAAGCTCATGAGCACAACTACAAATCCACATAGGCATAGTATAAACATAGAAGAAATGTATAGCACAATATCGGAGCACATTCAGAACATGCACTTCAACACTTCCTTCATTATTTCTCAATTTTTCTCAAAAGAACTTGGAAAAAACACAACTAAAACTTCATAGATATAGCTCCCTGCACTCTAAGAACTTATAAAGTATCTCAACTATACAAGTACCATTTGAAATCAACCTAAACTATGTTGGCATCAATGACAACACCACCAAACACATCCATACTTGCAACATGTCCTTTGGAAGATTTGGCTTGAGATAAATTGTAATATTTTTGTGGCAGTAAGCTGAAGATTCAACAAGTTTTGCAAAGGGTTTTCAGTATGATACAAGAGACCGTGGAAGCTAAGTGTGAAGTGTCTTTTTCTTTGGAAAGGGGAGATGGGGAGATTATGAATAGTTTGGGCCTACATGGTCTAACGCTGGATTCTTTCTATGTTTGAAGGGTTCATTGGGCCAAAAAGAAGGTTTGAAGAGAGGGGGGATGGTCCCCTCCTTCAGGGGATGTTTTAAAAAACAATACTAGAGTATGTTTCCTTCCTTCATATCCCTTAGGAGTGGAATAGGGTTCTTGATTGTTTAGCTAAATGGGATTCTAAGCAAATTGGTGGCTAGAAGGTTGAAGGTTGGGACCAGTTATCCCAAGACTATTCTCAAGAACTTGAGAGGCTTATCATGAAGGACATGGGGGGTTGATGCTTCTTGGTGGGTGGTCTGGTTGGGTTTTATTTTTCTATACTATCTATGGGTTTTGTGTTTCTTGGTTTTCTCTATGGGTGCTTGTATTGGACCGTGATTGCTTTGTATTGTTGATTTTATGTATGCAATAAATTTTTACCCTCTTTGTTCCAAAAAAATAGTTCAAAATCCAAAAACATCCAAATAGTTAAAAATCCAAAAATAATCTCAAACTTCCATAGAAATCAAAAAATAATAGATATTCTAAAATAAAAAAACATTCAAATATCCCAAAAAGTTCAAAAAAACCTCAAATACTCCCACAAAATTTTAAAAACATTAACATATTCTAAAACTCAACAAAAATAAATTACCACAACTCTCCCATTCACAATAAAATCATTTTCCATAATAAACCTATCATCACACTCATCTTTGACAAAGTAAGCGAAAGAAAATACGGTAATCATCAAAACCTAGAACATTCATGAAAAGTTGTAAGCATTGATCATTGTTGAAACAAACCCACTACCTATATACCAATTGCCTAAAACATTTAATTCAACATCCAACATCATTACCTTAATGGATATATTGTTCTGACAATAGGTACAATCACAAATTAATAATTATACTCTTTAGCAAGAGATGCAATGGCTTTGATATATTTTGTTAGTCGATATTTTCTTTTGATTTATCTTTTATCTCATTATATAAATCTTACTCAAAGACACCTCGGTCTTCAATATCTTGGTGCGTCTAGAGAATCATAGAATGGGATTAACCATTGCTTTCATCTATTGTGTTTGTGAGATTTTCTTGTCATAATATCATGGTGAACACTTGCCTTTGTGTGTGTAGAGGTAGTTTTAGGAATAACAAATGACTGTTGCATATCAGGTTCTTTATACATTTTGTGCATAGGCCTAGATTTTTTTGAGCTTCATTCTCTCACATGATAAAACAAGTTCTTTTGTATGTATGGTATGAATAAGGATACTCCTATTTTTTTGTAGACTCAAAGGCTATACAATAGATACAATGCCACCCTATTTCTTCACACCTTGGTGCATAGTGTCTACTTGTTATATCAAAATAAGGATTTATCTCACATTTTTTAGCATAACCAAAAGCAAAAGAAAATTATTTTGCCCCTCCTATTTTTTGATAAAATTCAAAATCATCCCAATAACTATAACTTTCATCGATATTTGATCAACATCATTCATTTATTCATCTATCCAACTATCCATCTATTCATTCATTCATCATTATTGAAAATCATTACTTTTATCCTACCCATCATACTAACTATTATATCCAAGTATCATCTCACAAAAAAATACATCGCATCCCTGCATGTACAAATCATTAGTACCATCATAACATTATACATCCTTCATCCATTACCATAGTATCATTAGGGCATAACATCATCAATCATAGTCATCATATAGTGTTGGATGTTGTGGTTGAGTTGTTGATATGTGGTTGTCATTGATGTCAACACTATTAGCATAAATATCTTTAAGGTTGTATATGTTGAGGATATTGAGAAAATTAAACTAAATATGTTGTAGGTTGTCTGTGAATCAGTGAAGATCAATATGGAGGAAAATTTAGTATGTTGTAAACTAGATGTTGTGGATTAAAGGGTTTGTTTTCAAGCCTATCTAGTTTCTACTCTGTAAGTTTCAGAGGTGTGCATGAAGATCTAAGGAAGTTCTAAGTTTATGTGTTTTGACAGCTATTTTGTTACTACAAATGGTGTTCATGGAAGAAGACAATGTGATTCTAGTAATTTGAGTTTTTGTGTATGTTCCTGTGACATTCGTGGTTGTCTCTAGATCATGTTGTATCTTTGATGCACGTTTGCATTGATCATTGTGCTCGTGATCCGATATTTTCTCTTACGTGTTCATGTTTTTCATGTCCATGGCTGACAAGGTGTTTGAAGCGTGTTGTGGATCTTCGAGGAAGAATATTTGAAGGTGTTTCATATTGGAGGATATTTTTTTAGGTCCCTACTATGTTGTGGCTAACTTTGGTTGATGCACATTGATAATCTTTATTCTTTTGGGCTGACAGTTTGCATTCATTCTATTATTTTGTTGAAGCTAACTCAAAGCAATGTAATTTCTTAAGTGGATATATATAAGTGATTGTTTCTTCATTTGAGATGTATGTGTGGTATGTGTAATGCAAAGTATGTGAGTGTTATGTGTGAATAAGGTTCAAATCATTCGAAGGCAAAGCAAAGTGTGAAGAAGAGTGAAAGATAGTGAAGAAGTGTTCATGTGCTTAACCGAAACTGTACTCAAGCATTTATAGATGCTACTCTCTTAGTTCAATTTCTTCAGATGGTTTTAATTTGAATATTTTTGTAAGACAGTGAATCTTCCTTTGAGCAGTGAGCTCTAGGCAATGCGCCTAAATGCATGTGCACTCCTCTTAGATTATTCTTTTACTTTTAATAGGGTATAACTTGTGGATTAACCTCCATCGTGGTTTTTCCCCTAACAGGGTTTCCATGCAAAAAATATTGGTGTTATGTGTGTTTTTGATGTGTTGTTGATTCATGCCTTCACAGTTAATAATCAGATTTGAGAATTAAGATTAATAATTTTGAAATTTTGGGACAACTGATTCACCCCCCCCCCCCCCACTCTCAGTTGTTTTCCCTTGTGTTTCCAACATATAGGTCATCATATACATCATTAAAAATACAAAAAAAATCATAGCATCACATCATTTTATCATCTAGTCTGAGCATCATCATAATCAATCCATCATACATGATAGAATCAAATAGAAATCATTAGATGCATACACTAAATCATATATAATATCCATCACATGCAAATAACAACATCACATAGGATCACATCATAGTTGCATCTAAATCTCATCTCATATATATATTAGAAATGTGTCATGATACATCATCCATATATACAAAATTCTTGTACAAGGGCTACCAAGAGCCATGAATATACATATACATCATCTCGTAGGTATATCAAAAATGTGTGTCTACATCAAAAATATATGTACATAACATATACAAAGTCAACCTACATCAAACTCCCTTCATCTTCCTCCTGGCCAAGAGAGGGTGGATGAGGAGGAACAACCTATTGGCCAACTCATTATTCCCTTGTATATTGAACTGTTGGTGCCATTGGTTGCATTGGCTATGGCAGAACCAATAGCAGACGCTACACTAATCCTCCATATGATCACCCATCTAATCTCACATCTAGTGAGCCTCCTATCATGCTCCTAACTGATAACCTAAGTGCTCTCCTCCTTGAGGGAACTACTACCTCATACAATGTATGATAGTAGGTGGCCTCCTACATCAACCTCCTCATGTCATCCAAATAGTGATCCATAGAGATGACTCCACCTACTCCTCACCACCACTCGTCACCTCTAGTTGCTAGCAATGTGCTCTCTTTGTGTCTCTCTTAGCTATCATTTAAGCCAATTAATCAGTCTATTGTCACCAATCCACCTTGAAATCTCTCTCTAATATCCTCTACACTAGCTAAACTAAGAGGCTATCCATCTCCACTCAGTATCCATCCCTCTCCCTCTGATCTTAGTCCTTCTTTAAAAGTATGACTCCAAACTGCACACACATATCCTCATCATTTCCTCTCCCCTCCCCTCACTCCCCCTCACCTCTCCGACTGTCATCCCCCCACTCCACCAAGCCTTTATGTCTATCATCTCCTCTCCCAAATCAGGTCCACCTACATCATCTCCACCACCTCCACCAACTCCCTCTATCTATTCCATGACTATGCAAGCCCTAGCAGCTCAAGAACAAGTTTGGCTCTCCTCACCACTCTGCCATTTGGATGTGTGAATCTAATAGGTTGATGAACTTCCCACCATAAATAAAACTTGATGGTATATCTTTCATCCTCTAATTCAATTGTCCAAACCCACTGAACAGGCATCAAAATAATGAAATTTACCACTACAACCTAAGAGACTATCATCGCCCCCAGTCACCAATCTCTCGCTAAGTGTGAGAAAACATGGTCATATCCATATGAGTATCTTGAACCTCTCCAAACTGCCTCTTGACTCGATTTGGCAAATATCTCTCTATGATGTGTGGTATATGCCCAATCAACCAATGTATTTGTCTACAAAATGGAAGATGTCTGCAACACTAGGGAGAAAGATAAGCTTATTCAAATGGATTTCTTTAAGTCTTCAAAACACCAATACTTGATTGTAAAGGATGGTAAGTCTTCTATTTACAAAGATAAGAAAAACAACAAGCCTAATAAGAACACACAATCCACATCTAATTCCACAAAAGAACATAAAAAGTCCTCTTATAAGGGGAATCATCTAAGAAGGATAATACTACTTAGGCATATTGGAAGAAGAAGGGACATGAAGAGGGTTATTATTATAAGAATGATATTGATGAATTGAAACATATTCTTGAGAAGAATAGAATCAATTTACCTTCCAAAATTTCTTCTTTAGCTTCTTTTTCCAAAAAATCAATATTTGATTAGGAGAAGAGTTACAATATTGGAATAATTAATAATAAAGGAAAATATCTTTCTACTTTACAGGTCATAGAGCATGGATATGGCTTCTAGATTCAAGAGCTTCTCATCATATAGAATCTTCACAATATATGTTCTCTTCTTTTGAGCCTTGTTCTATGCCACCTATTTTGATGAGAAATCATACTTACATTAATGCAATTAGGATGGGATCTATTTATATTGGGGTTGAAAACTTAAATGATGTCTTTTGTGTACCTCACTTGAAAAAAAAATCATTTCCATCTATCAAATCACTCATGGTGGAGTAGGGAAGACTATGGAATTTACTCATAATTCAATTATCATTAGATACTTGGAGATTAGAGAGGTCATTGCTACTAGGATGGTTGATCATGCATCTTGATTTTATACCTTTTTAGATTTTGTTCTTGATGATGGATTTGATCCTTTGGATGATGATCACACTTCTAGTGTGGACTATGATTTTGAGGATAATTTTGGCTACTTGAAATTGGATGTTATCATATGTGATTTGGCTCTTGAGTCTTGTCTTCCATCTCCTCTATCTACTATTACTTCTGATGAAACTAGTGTTATTACATCCATGGCTCTTAATGATTTAGTGGAGCAAGATAGACAAAAATACATAGAAAAATGATAAAAGAAAAAAGGAAAAATGATTGTGGATGAAATAAGAGATCAGATGAAGAAGACATGGGTCCTTTTCACACCTTATTACTTAAGTTTACTTAGGATTCTTATCATTTTATATCTCATATCATAAGATTAAGATACTTGTCATAATATTATGATATTCTTTTAATCCATTTTTTATAAACTTTGTATTATAACTTGAATTATTTAAATACTTCATTTAAGTAATCTAAGTGGGTCTTAAGTCTCCCCTTAGAAAAAGGTGTTGTCTTTGTCCATTTTAAAGTTAAGAAAAAAAATTATTAAAAAACTCTTTTTAAAGTTTTGCATTCAAGTCCAAAGCAAATCCAAAGGTTCCACACCAGGTGAAATATTTAAATACTTCATTTAAATCATTTAAGTGGGTCTTAAGTCTCCCCTTAGAAAAAGGCGTTGTCTTTGTCCATTTTAAAGTTAAGAAAAAAAAATATTAAAAAACTCTTTTTAAAGTTTTGCATGAAAATAGGAAGCAAAAAACATCAAATTCTTCTCACACCAAAAAAGCAAAAAATGCAATTCAAATTTTTTCATTCTAAATTAGAAGGAAATAATTTAATTTCATGGAAAGAAAAAGGAAAAGCTAAGTTTGGGCACTGAAAATAGAGGAGCAAAAGGAAAAACTAAAGATAATTCATGTGAAGGAGATCTATAGGGTTTTCAGCATTTTGAAGAATCATTTGAATAACAGTTCAAAGGCTTTGCATGGCGACCAAGGAAATTTTCCAACAGATTTTCAGAGGAGGATTGAGGGTTTTCAATGTATTATTTTAGGTATGAAATTAATATCAAAGTTATTTTCTAGTTCCTAAGCTTTAAACACCTTTTTGAAGACAAATAAGGCATGTAGATTCATCATTAAAGAGATAGTCATGAGAAGTTTTAAGAGTTTGATCAAGGTCGTGAGAATCTTTTTGTTGAGTTTATCAGTGTATGAAAATACTCTTTTCATCTCTCAAATATCACTATGCTAGGTTGTTGTTTAAACCCCTTAAAAAACCTTGTTATTATAATTATAAAGTTTTTTTGCATTTATTTCATAAAGGTTGCAAGAAAAGATAGCTTGAATGAAGAGTATCTAGGCATAGATGGCAAGTCTGAGATGTTTTGAATGGAATTTTTTTTTTTTTATGTACCTATGAGAAGTAGTATGAAGACAATGCTTAAACATGAGGAGTATCATTATTGTTTTAGACCTATGAGTTCAGCTTGTAGAGGGCAGAGAACAATATATAATCTAGGACATTTATATAGTAGTGAACCTAGATCATATCCCAGATAAGAGCACTGGATATTAATTGAGAAAAGGCAGTGAATTCATATAGCACAGTTTGAGACAAACAAGAATGTTGCATCTACCATAGTAGGGTTAAGAGGGGAAATTAGAGCCTTACAATTCAAATATGAAGGTTCAAAGCCACCAAAGGATAGTTCATGCATAATCAATCTCATGTCAAAGGGTTCTAAAGAATGCAAGATAGTTTGCAAAGTTGTAGACAGAGTATATCAAAACAAAGGAGGACAGGAGCTTCATAAAAAAATATCATATCAAATCGATAGTCTTCAAATAGAGTACAACCTGAAACTTATAGGTATTGAACTTGATGAACTCACATTCCCTAGTGTTATGTTGAAGGCATGTGCCAGCATAATAGATCTGAAACAAGGGAAATCCATTCACAGTTACATCATAAAAATGGAAGTCAAATATCTAGATGGGGAATGCCCTTATTGACATGTATGCCAAGTATGGAAGTTTAGTAGGTGCACAAGATGGTTAGTTTGAAGAAAGATAGTGGTCTGTTATGTATTGAGCAAGTCCATGTACCTTTGAAAAGATTTAGTGCAAAGGTTTCAGACCTAAGCAAGAAGATGTATGACAAACATAAAGTGCATGACATGGTGATACATGACAGTGATGCATGAATTTCAAGGTATGATTCATTAATGGGCAATCATATGTGAAAGGGTAGTTTGAATACTTTAGGAAAGTCACCTTATACATTTGAATGTATATTTTGTAATCTAGGGTAAAATTCAGGTTAAGGTAATAAAGTATCAAAACTAAACCTATAAAGCCCTAAACCAATAATAGAGCACAATCCAACGTAAGAAACATAAACACAAAGTAAATATTACTTATTCCATGGTTGCTTGACCTCCATTGTTCTTCTCCATTTTGCTCAAATATACTTGAGGCCCTAATATTTGAGTGTGCGATAGTAGCCTAATATCTATGATAGCAAAATATTGAAGATAGTAGTTGTCTCCTTTGATAGCAATAGTCTAGGTAGGTTGAAATGACAATGAAAGGTGTCTTTTATAGAATTTCAAAATGTAAATGAAGGGTTGAGATTTGATATCAATAAGATATGTCAATCAATGGCCAAGAATGAAAGTTGTAGTATGAAATAAGGTTAGGGCTAAATAAGGGTAATGATAAGAAATGAATGGCTAAGTTTGAATTATAAAATAATTCAATCAAGCACTAAAATTAAATGGGATTTCAAGAGATAAGATTGACATGAATAATAAGGTTGGCATAGAAAAAGAGGTTGTAGAAGAGATTCAAATAATTATAAAATTATTTAATTTGAGAGGGAAATGAATAATTAAATAATAAAAGCATTATTTAATTGTAGAGGACATGTGATAGGTTGATTTTTTTATTAAATAATAATTTAATTCAAAAGTGGGAAGAAAATGACAAATTAGTAGACAATTAAATAAATAAAATTTATTTAATTTAATGACAGAAAAGGTTAATGAATAATTAAATAATTAAAATAACTATTTAATTACAGTAGAAAGTGATCAATAATTAAATAAATAAAATTTAATTAATTATAGAGGAAAAGGACATTCTAGTGATGTAATAATTAAATAAGATTTATTTAATTAATCAAAAGAAGAAATAAAAAGATAGAAATGAATTAATTAAATAATTAAAATTATTTAATTATCAAGGATGAAAGGGGAATTGATTAAGAAAATAGAGTTAGGAGGCCTAGGACAATTTTTAGTGTCTATATTTTTCCCCTCTTTGATACAATGCAGTTTATCATGTTGTGTCAAAGAAAATCAGTCAAATATATGTCCTGGTGTAAGCAGGGTGACCTATGCCCCCTCAAAAATATTTTACAAAATTTGAAAATTATTTTGATAGCCTAATTTGACAACTAGGAATGTGTTGGTGATAAAATATTTTAGTTTCAAGACCTTTGAGGTAGTGAAAAATAGGTTTCAAACCTCTCTTAGAGTGCATCCAAAACAAACCCTAGTGCAAACCCTAATTTTGATTGTCTATAAATAGAAATTTGAGTGGGAAAAAGACTCATTTGTGCATTTTGAGTTTAGAGATTGGAGAGCTTTGAGAGAGAAGCTACCAATATTTTGCTTGTTCCTCATGTCAAGCACCATAGATTTTAAGTTTGCACCTTTCGACAGCTAGAGGGTGTAGAGGACCCGATAAGTACACCTTGCCCACTTCGTCATTTGTTGTTTTTCATGAATATTTAGGGTGTAGGAATTTAGCAGGTAGATGCGTTGAACATCATTTATTGCATTTACCATCACAAGTGACGCAAGTGATAGTGGTTTGCCACAATTATCATAGAGCACCACAACTACTAGGGTAGGTTAGGCAATCAAATACAATGCGACGAAACTACAAAGTGCATCGCATTTTCTTTATGCACTACACCCACGGACAGGAATGACACATTCGACAAAATGAACCAAATGTGTTTAGGGAAATGATGCATGTGCCAAATTGTGACACAACTGAATAGGGGTTGACCATAAGTGACCCTGGTGACGCATTTGCTAAGACGGGTGACACAATCACAATTTTTCAATGCATATGCATAAACACTGATGCAATTGGTTTGTGTGACGCATTTGCTAAGCAGAACGATGCAATTTCCTAGTTAGAAATTTTCCCTAGTTTAGGATGAAATGTCTTGTGAAATGTGAGTACAATAGGTCTAATTAGGGCTTTCGATTGACACAATGACCTTTTCTTGTAATTGTAGGTTCTTCTTGCCCCTATCTACACTCGGGAGATGTGACCATCAAACTTTCAACTTCAAGATTAGTTATTTGAAACTGAGAAGCATCGGTTGATGCACCTTCATTTTGTACTATAACCTACATGCCCATCATTAGGGAAAACAGGGATTTTTTTACTGCACTCATAGAGAGGTGGTACTCTGAGACATGTTTGTTCCAATACCTGAAAGGAGGAAACCATGACCTTAGAGGACATGTACAAGATACTAAGGTTGTTGATCCGAGGAGATCAGGTGAGGTATGATCTTGAGTGAGGATATCGAGCAATTGACTAGAATTATATATATGAGGATGTCATGAAGCTCGACATGGATGGATATGATATCATATGGGAGATGCTAGTAGAGTGATATGAGAGATATGACTGCATTATATGTACTTTGATTGCAAGATCCATTACTCCAGATCGAAAGAGTCATGGTTTTCTAGTCGGATGGAGGGAGATGTTAGCAAGGATGATGTGACATAGGATTGATGCATTAGTCAGCTTTATATGGAGGCTATATAGAGACTGTTAGAAATGGTAGGTTAGGAATAAAATTTACCATGGTGTAGGTAGGCTAGGTACTTGATTGGATGGACAGTCCAATCTCAGCATATCATAGAGCAGTATCTATCAGAGCAAGTTAGGAGGCAGTTTGGGGAGACATAGGATGTGCCTCAAGGGATAACAAAGTTTGTGTGATCCTCGCATGAGGTGCACCCATGGGGGAAGATGATACTAGTGGTGATAGTAGAGAAGGTGATAGATGCACTAAATCCAGTGCAATGGGGATGAAGGGGTGGTACTGTAGATCTAAGCACTATAGAAAATTATGATGCATGGTGGGTGAATCATTGGCCAGATCTAGATCAGTTGGTGCTAGTAGAGCATCGTGGTCAGGGCCCATGAGGCCATAGAGGAGATAGAGGATGAGGAGATGGGGGAAGGGGTGATGATGGCGATGATGGATGGGGAGGAGGAGGAGGAGGGATAGCCCAATAGAGGAGGGAATGGAGATAGTAGGCGAGGAGACCATTATCACCGATCTAAGAGGAGGGTGATGAAGAGAGGGTGACAAAGGAGGAAGTGGTAGAGGAGGAGCAATAGGATGATTTTCCACTTCTCAAGGTGGGACAACATGATGTGGAGATGGGGAAGGAAGAGATGGAGGAGGAGTGTTGGGAGGAGGAGGAGATGGGAGAGATGGAGCGGATTCTTTGAGAGAGGATTTTCATGGGTGAGGATATGGAGGTTGGATTGGAGGAGATACCTATCAGGGGAGGAGATGGATCAGTGGATTAGAGGATATCTAATATTTAGGCATATTTGGATCAAGTGACGGCCAAGATTCAAGAATTGGAGGTAGAGGTGGGGGCATTGTGAATAGAGAGGGATGGTCTACAAATAGAGAGAGATACAGTAGTGATTGGGAGATAGCAAGAAAACCAGTGGGTAATAGACTTCATCGCTACCTATAGTGGATTGATAACAGATATGGACATAGAGATTGTCAGTTCCAATATGTGAGTAGTACTATAGTGATCTATATGAGGCTGAGGTACCACCTAAGAGGAGAGAACCGAGCACCTCAAATGCCTTGAGTAGTAGCAATTTTCATGGTAGATGCTCCCATAGAAAGTCACAGAGCAATGAAGGAGTTTCAGGGCCGACATGGCCAGGGCCATATGACAAGCCATCCTTAGAGTATAGGTCCTCAGGGTCACCATGACATTCACCACCACAACATCCATCACCATGGTGGTCACCATCTGGGGAGAATGGTAGCTCAGGTTAGAGCATATTTTGACATTGTATTAGAACACTTTATATTTTTTACCATTGAGCTTGTGAGATCCATTTTTGGGATACATCTTGACTTGTACTATGACACTTTTTGAGTGATATATATGATATGATTTTGGCAGAAATTTATATGATTTGTATTCCTATGTTATGATGTTATGGATGGAATATTATTATTTTATGATGTTTTTGTGGTCTTTGTGATTATGTTGATGTATTATGGATGACCAAATCGTTAGGAAACTTGAAGCCATCTAATGACAATTTCCACATTACCCAAAAAGATATAACAATGCAAATAAGTACTCAGGATCCACATGCAAGAGAATAGACAACATGCCCATCAAAGATGACACAAGAGATACCCTAGGAAAACCCTCAAGAGTGAAAAACCCAACCTCCAAAAGCATCCACACTCCATGTATTATTCAACAATGAAAACCCATTACAATACATCTTCAGAGACTCCATGAACACTTTTGGAAGCACAAGTTATCCATGCATTCCATGTGACCAAGCATGAATCTACACATCCCATGCCATTCTTTAAACCCTCACACATGCACTAGCTCAACCTTCTAACCTAAAGCAAACTCCCCAACCATAGATAACTACCCTTGTGGTTTCTTTAATAGAAACAAGTTCCCACTAAACCACCAAGTGGTATTACATAAACCATGTTCCAAAACCATGAACTTACAAAATCATGTGACCCCACATTTAATATTGGGTACTTTATTATATTTTATTTTTCCCCAATATTAAATAATTACATTTTAAAATTAAGTCCCAATATTACATACAATATAAAGTGGCCCCAACATTATAACTCCTAGTGATGCATGTCCATCTAGGTACCCCTAGGTGCACCACACACATAGTAATAAATTAAACATTATAAGCATTATGCAAGGTGTATAAAACCTAATTTTAACAATCTCCCACTTGTTGTATACATTGCATAATGGGGTAACAAGTATGTTCAAACATCAAGATAGAAACTCCATTGGTAACATGTACCATCCTAGAATCCAAGTGCTTCATGTGCTCCATCAAGATACCTATAACAAGAACCAAGGTGACCACCATCTCATCCATGAATTCTCTCATCCTCCACCATGCCAATGCACTAAGATAAGAACACATCCAAAGAGATGTCACACTAACTGTCACAAAGAAGCATAATCCTGCCTCAAACCAATATATCAAAACATAAACACTCAATCCAAAGGTAATGATATGCACCAATAGTTGTCAATAATAAATCACCATAGCTGAAATGACACCCACAAAAAATGCTAACACATCCAACTATCCATAACTCCAAGGTATACATAACATAGTAAACTCATGTCATCACATATCCACTCATAAACCATAATAAAAAACTCCATGTGCAAACCTGTCAAATAGTGGCATACATATCCAAGAGCTCCCACTGCATAGGAAATGTCTAGATGAATGCAAACCTGGAATGAGCACATTCAACATGTCACTTCATTAACATTATAGAAACAAGGCACCATCACAAGTGATTAAGGCATACCAAGTCTACTAACAACATCACATAGAAGATGTATACATGTAGTACCAAGGAACATCCACAATGATATGCAAAACCTGCAAAACAAACACCTCTAGCATGTCCTCCTACACACACCTCTAAATGCCAACTATGTCAAGTATGATCTCCTCCACAACATCCCATAACAAAATCCATAACAACATCCAACCATCTAATCACCAAGATCAAACATAACATATGTATCATGTAAATAATCATGGATGTAAGAATCTCAAAACAAGAAGATCAAACTCAATGTAGCCATTCCCAAACCAAGGAATCAACCCAATAAACCATCTCCTAAACTCAATATGTACAAGGAGATAACCAAACCATAACATCTCACAAGTGAACTACCGAGTAGACCAAGAGTGGGGAATGAGAATGCTCCTCTAGGATATCCAAGTCATCATGACTCAACCAAGAACAATCTCCTCTATCATTCCATAATGCACTCACGTCCATACCCAAGTGAAAGCTCCTCGGTCTTCCTGCTAAAACCTCCAAAGAGTAACTGTCTCAAGCAAATTTCTCTAATCACAAGATAACTCCTACCTCACCTGTGTCTCCAAGTATCCATGGGAACTTGTAACTAATCAATCCATGCTAAACTCCAAGAAAATGATCAAAGTATTCGATACAAAGAGAACCAACTAAGATCAAAATCATAGCTCCAACCACAAAATCAAGAACATAAACATGACACCATGATCTCACATCTTCTCAAAATAATATCACATGCTCAAATCATCATAGCATGTACCATGCCACAACTCTAAACTAGTAATCGAGAGTATACCATGACATAATAACAAACCATCCTACAACTAAGGATCACCTATCAAAACCAATAATTCATAAACAATACCTCAACATCTCCAACATCTGATGTCAATGAACTCTCACTATAGCACACATAATCCAAGAGCTCCTCCATGACACCAATCAACCCCTATTGAAGACAACCACCCATAATCAACAATGGATCCACATCATTGCCAAATGCTCCTAGTGAACCGTGATACCAAGCAATCCCATGGCATCATGATGCACACAACCAACACCACATCATTTTCATAACCTCACACCAAACCTGTGAATCCAATTTCTCAATGAAAATATGACAACCATCCTCTAAAGCAAGAAGATACACCACCAAACCATCATATCCATCACTATCAAAAGCTCCCACTGAAAAGTGTAACCAAAGAATGTAACAAGCTATCATGGCATCGTGATAAAAATCTCCAAGAAGATACACTGCCACAACCTAAATCAGGATCCAATCCAACACCACCAACAAGGCACCTTCATAAACCATCATGACATGCCAAATTCTCTAATGCACAAGAAACATCCATGACACCATGATCACCACCAAATGTACCAATAACTCAACCCAACTGTGTCCACATATCTGCATAATCATAGTCAACTGCATAGGTCTCATATCATGACTGTACCTAATAATACCATCTCACCTCCTCAAAATGACAGCAAAACCAGCAAACCAAGTGACTAAACCAAGCCACCAAAACCGAACATGCATCAACACTAAAATATCAATGGGAAAAGATAACCCATGTCCAAGTCATAAATGCAACATGTAAGTATAGACCACCTATAACATTGCACAAATTGTAGATACAACAATGTAACATACAAATCCAAACATATACTGATAACCATGTCAAATTAGAGAATAATTTGAGATGTACAATTGAGCATACAATGAATCCAACATCAAACCTCCTAGATCTGACAATCCATAAATTCATAGTATCACAATAGTCAAAGAAACTGATAAACAACTCAGGTGAGAAAATTAGAAAATAAATCATGTCTAAACAAATCCAAACCTGATCCATTGTGTAGTGCTCTGAACAAGCTTTTTGTCAACTATTCGAAGTCCAAAAATCCGACTCCATATGCACTCGATATGCCCTCTAGAAGCTCAAAATTAATACCTGACTTCCACCAAGAAAAAAACTGTCAAAACTATAAAATATCAGAAAATCTGTAGCACCACAACTTAGATCTCTGAGTCACCTTTCCAATGAGTCCAAGAAGATGAAAAACTGACATCGTGAGCGAAAGTTATGCCTCCTGGAATAAAACTGCTCCAATCTGACTATAAGACAACTCAATGTGGACGCCACTCAAAAAAATAAAATTCAATTTAATTTTTATTAACTTTAGATGGCGGATTTTTTGTTAATATTTTAAAAAATTAAAATATTTATGAAAGGGGGTAGGTTGGTTTGATTTAATTGAGGATTTTTTTTTTTTAATTTAAGACTTTTAAATATTAAAGTCTCTCTTACACTTATAAGGCCACCTTAAAGTTTATAAGTCATGTTAAACAAAATTGACATTTTTTTATTTCCTCACGGGAGAGATTTTATTTTCGGATTTTTTAATTTTTAGTTTTTAATTTCTGAAGAATGACGTCCGTACGGCCTGCAAATAAGGTTTTTTACAAACAAAAAAAAAGAATTATTTTCAGTAATCAAAATAGGACAAATTATATATCAAAATTTGTCTCTTGGCCAACCTAAATCCAACCATGAGGTCCATTTTTTTCAGGAGGTCATTTGTGAAATTTCCCCCACAAAACCCCCATTTGAATGAATAACCAAGACACCCTATTTTTTTAAAATTTCTCACACCCCAAATTTGCAAACAACCCATCATAATAGCAAACCCAAAACCCTTAGATCTACAAAAAACCCCCATATCTTGCCTTTCCTTTCATTCTCTCATGCATTGTATAGATTCAAACTTAAGCAATATTTTCCTAAACCTAGGGTTATCCAACCACAACCATGGCTCTGATACCACTTGTTAGGAAACTTGCAGTCATCTAATGACAATTTCCACATAACCCAAAAAAAGATAACAATGCAAATAAGTACTCATAATCCACATGCAAAAGAATAGACAACATACCCATCAAAGATGACACTAGATATACCCTGGAAAAACCCTCAAGAGGGAAAAACCCAGCCTCCAAAAGCCTCCACACTTCATGTATTATTCAACAATGAAAATCCATTACAATACATCTTCAGAGACTCCATGAACACTTCTGAAGCACAAGTTATCTATGCATTCCATGTGACCAAGCATGAATCCACACATCCCATGCCATGCTTCAAACCCTCACACATGCACTAGCTCAACCTGCTAACTTGCAACAAACTCTCCAACCCTAGACAACTACCCTTGTGGTTGCTTTTATAGAAACAAGCTCCCACTAAACCACCAAGTGGTATTACATAAACCATGTGCCCAAAATCATGTGACCCCACATTTAATATTGGATACTTTATTATATTTTATTTTTCCCCAATATTAAATAATTACATTTTACAATTAAGTCTCAATGTTACATACAACATAAAGTGTTCCCAACATTATAACTCCTAGTGATGCACGTCCATCTAGGTACCCCTAGGTGCACCACACACATAATAATAAATTAAACATTATAAGCATTATGCAAGGTGTACAACACCTAATTCTAACACAAATGTATGTTATATGCTTACATATGATGTTAGATGCTTAGATGGATGCATTTAATTTTATGATGCTTTGTGGATGTAATGCAATGATTATGAATGTCATGTATATGCCTTAGGATGCATGCTTAATGAATAATGGATGAAAATGATATAATGTGATTATGTTATGTGATGTTTATTTGAATTCAATGTTTTATGATGCAACTGTAATGTATTATGTGATGTTATAAATGATAATGGATTATGATTATGATGTGGCATGCTAATATGTAATGACTGAAAGATATTATGTGAGGAACTTATAATATCATATGGATGCAACCTATGTTTTTTATGTTTTCTCATGCAATATAAATGAACTAGTGTGATGATTCCTATTATGATAGTGATATTTTTAATGCTTCCTAACATGATTATGTATGCAAGAAATGTTTGTGTCATAGGACGCGGTCAAGATGTGGATAAAAGAAATTTTAGCATGGAGGATATGGAAGTTAGCATGGCATTAGCGGAGACAAATTAAAGATGAATATTTTTCTATATGTGGCTTTGCATTTAATCATCGTTGGGTGGTAAAATATGACAAATGGACAATAAATGTCAGGGTATGAGATAGACCAAGGTGTGCAAAGTCATCCATTTGTGAAAAATAGACAGTCATAGACAAGGAGTGTCCTGACTCATACTAAGGGAAAAGTTGCCCTAGTCTTTTTTCCAAGACAATCTACAAACAACAATAAAAAAAATACCAGTCATGAGACATCATTTCTCCTCTAAATTCTTCATGGGACATCCTTGAGGTAGCTAGTAACATGACCCAAAAGATAAATCAAAAAGATAAGAAAAATAGGCCAACAAAGTCAACAACCATTTAGAATGTTTGTTAATAATTGTTTGTCGATGTTTAATTGACTAGGTGATTGACAGGTTGAAGGTTTGACAAGGCCTAGTTTCAAGGCAGGAAACATGTTGTATAAGACATCAAGTATGGTTTTGATCATGTGACCACCTGTATAAGGCGAATGATAGAATTTGATATAATGACAATTTATGGTTTTAGGAAGGACACATCTTGTATGAGGTAAATGTTTGATGGATTTGATGTTTGACTATTTTGACAATTGATTGACTTGACTTGAAGATTAGTTGGCATGTTTTGTCTTGTTGATTTTGTGACTTGTGTTGAGGTTTTGATGACCATTTGTGTCTAATGACAATGTCTGACTTATTATGACTAATTTTCCAAACCCTAAAAGAACAACCTAAGGCCTCGGGGGCTCATCGACAAATGGCCTTGCCTATGTAACAATGCATAGAGATTTCGTAGTTCAACGTGACTTGATTTTTTTATTGACAAATGACTAAATCATGATTTGACTCTTATTCAACAAAACCGTAAAGGATTAACCTAATTCCTCAAGGGCTTATTGATGGATGCCCTTGCCTACGTGAAGTTGTAGAGGAAACGTAGTTCGACTGGACTTAGACTGACATGACTAAATTTGACTTTGTTTTGGGATTTTTGAAAGTTATTGGATGTTTTATTTTTTTGGATTTTTGAGAATATTTATTTTTTTGTCTTTTTAAGAATATTTGATTTTTTTGTCTTTTTGGGAATATTTGATTTTTGTCTTTTTGAGAATATTTGATTTTTTTGTCTATTTGAGAATATTTGATCTTTTTGTCTTTTTTGATATATTGACCTCCAACATAAAGTGTAGGATCCAATGATGACATAGGTCTAGTATTTTCCCCCAATCAGGTATAAGACCAATTTATTAGGGGTGGAATGGGATAGGAATTATGATATATAGGGATGGAAGACAAAAGGATGCATAATTTCAATCATTCCAGGATATGGAAAGGATAACCAAGCATTAAAAATAATGTTGTGCAATGTGGACTAGTGAATGAATGGATAGTGGAAATCAGATAGAATGATGGTAGACGACAAAGCAAAGATCAAATACACATGGCACTCGTTTGCCAGGTTTTCACCATGGTACTTAGCCAAAGTGCCACAGAAGTGATTTTCACTACTAGATGGATTATTTCTCTTTACTTTTTTCTTGATTTTTTGAATTTTTTGGTGTCACCAAGATGCTTGTTTGCCAAGTTTTCATCAGGGTAACGATTTTTTTTATTTTTAAATTTTTTTTGTATTTTTCAAGTTATGACATGGCTCTCTGAAGCTAAGTGTAGAATCTACACAAGTGCAAACTATTGATAGGTTCTAACAAGGGTTCCCCTTTAGGAGTGGAAAGTTGATATGCTCCTAATCTAAAGACTGTTGTGACAATGTTGTAGGGATCCAACCAATTTGGATCAAATTTACTTGGCTTTTTGCACTCTGCTTGATTCTTAGGATTATCCATTAATACCAAGTCACCAATGTCAAAGTGTTGGTTCGAAAATTTATTTTTGTAGTTGCGATAGAGATGATTCTGATAGGCTTATAGATGGAACAATGTGTTGTCTTTGTTCATCTAATAGTTCCAACTCATGTAGCCTTGATACTTGGTATTCTTCATCATTAATCTTCCCTTGCATGGATACCCTTAGGGAAGGAAATTCGACCTCAATAGGTAAGATGGCTTTAGAACCAAAGACTAGTGAATATGGAGTGGCTCTTGTGGGAGTGCGGATACTAGTGCGGTAGGCTCATAAGGCGAGGTTAAGCTGAAGGTGTCAATCACAAACAACATCATTGATAGTCTTTTTAAGGATTCTAATAATGGTTTTGTTAGACACCTCAGCTTGGTTGTTACCTTGTGGATAATATGGAGTGGAGAAATGATGTTAGATATGGAACTTGTCGCAAAGTTGGCAGACTTCTTGGTTCTTGAATGGACGATCATTTTCAGTAATGATGGATTGAGGGACACCATACCTACAAATGATATAATTGAGGAGGAACTTTGAGGATTTTTTTCCAGTGATGTATGTCATTGGAATGGCTTCAATCCATTTAGTAAAGTATTCAATTGCAATGATGGTGTATTTGTGGTCATTAATGGATGACATGGGATGGATCTTACCTATGAGGTTGAGTCCCCATTGGGTGAAGGTACATGGTGATGTTATCAGACGTAACTCTTGTGTTGGTGCATGTATCAAGTCACCATGAATATAACATTGCCAACATCTCTTGACAAAGTGATATGAATCTCGTTGCATTATAGGCCAATAGTACCCTACTCTCATGATATTCTTGGCTAGGGTCGGGCCACTAGAATGGGCTCCACATATACCTTTGTGTACTTCATGCAAATTTTTTATGCTTCATCAGTATCGAGACATCGCAAGAGGGTATTGTTAAGGGCTTGTCTATAAAGGGTGTCGCTGATAATGGAATATTTAGAGGCTTTACAGATGAAATTCTTGTGCTGGTTGGTGGATAATTATGGGGAAATGATGTGGTCATGGAGGTATTCATAAATTTCTTGGTACCATTGGGAATTAGAACCAACAAGTTCATAGACCATCTCAGACTCGAGGATGTCGAAGGCAGGGATCAACAGTTCTTCCAAAAACTCATATTCAGGCACAGTGTTTGGGATATCCAAGAGGGAACTGATGGTTACCATGGTGTCTACTACTTTGTTCTAAATGTGAGGGACCTGATAAAAGGTGGTGTTGTTGAATTATTGTCTAAAACAATCTTCCATTCATTTGTATGGAGTAATCTTTTCATCCTTAGTGTCATAATCATCATTGACCTGTGAGATTACCAATTAGGAATCACCGTATACTTGAAGGCTCTTGATTTTCCACTTGATTTCCATGCAAAGTCCTATGAGAATAACCTCATACTCTACTATATTTTTGGTACATGAGAAGGAAATTCTAAATGATTTGGGTATGGTATCACCTTTTGGGGTGACAAATAATATGCCTGCTCTTGAGCCATGATTTTTGTGAGACCCATCAAAATACAATTTCCATTTCATTTGTGTATCCAAAGTGAATATAGACTCATCTAGAAAATCGAAGACTAATGGATGATCAGTTGCATCTGTAATTTGATTGGCAATGACTTATCCTTTTATGGATTCTATCTCAACATATTGAATATCATACTCACTCAGTATCATAACCCATTTAGCTAGTCATCTTATTGAAGTTTCCTTGCTAAGAAGATATTTCAATGGGTCTATCTTGGTGACCAAATTTGTCTAATGATTCAGCATGTAGTGCTTAAGTCATTGAGTAGCAAAAACTACCACAAGACAAGCATATTCTATAGGACTATAATTGAGTTCATAACCGACCAAAGTATGACTGGTCTAATAGACTGCTCGTTCTCGGCCTTCATCATCATTTTGTGCAAGTAATGCCCCCAGTGTGGATGTAGTTGCTGAAATGTAGAGGATGAGAGGTATTACATCAATAGGTGGCATTAGAACTGGTAGTGTTAGCAGGTAATCCTTAATCTATTGGAAGGCTTCCTAAAACTTATTTTTCCACATGAATGGTACTCCTTTTCTGAGCAAGTGTTGGAATGGGTGAATTTTATTGGTCAGTTGTCCTATGAATCTTTTGATATACTGGATTCTTCCTTGCAATGTGTGTAGCTAACTTATGTTGGTGGGCAGAGGCATGTCTATTATAGCTTTGACTTTGGTCTAGTTGACTTCAATGCCTCATCTAGAAACAATATAGCCTAGGAGCTTTCTCGACGTCACTCTAAATACACTCTTCTTGGGATTCAGTCTTACTTTGTACTCTTCTAGTATTTTGAAATTTTTGTCTAAGACTCACAAATGACTGCCTCATCTCAATGATTTTGCTAGCAATTAATCCACATAGTCTTCCATAAGGGTATGCATGAGGTCATGAAAAATTATTGTCATAGCACATTGGTATGTGACCCTTAAATTTTTTAGTCCAAAAGGCATGACATTCCAATAATAAGTTCCCCATGGACATGTGAAGGCCATCCTTTGTTGATCTTCAAGAGCTATTCTCATTTGGTTTTATCCCGAGAAACCATCCATGAGGGACAACATCTTGTATCGGGTTTTCAAGTCCACAATTATATCAATGTTTGGTAGGGGAAAGTCATCCTTCAGACATGCATTATTCAAGTCTCAGAATTTGGTACAAATACAAATCCCACCTATTGGTTTCATCACTAGCACAAGGTTAAAGATCCACTTTTCATAGTCGATAGATTTGATAAAACCCACATCTAATAACTTCTTCAACTTAGCCTTGACCGATAAAGTAATTATTGGGTGCACTTTTTGATGCTTTTGTTTGATAGGTTTGGCATCAAGAAATAATGGTAAATGATGCAAGACTAACTCAGGATCTATCCTAGGCATATCAGTATAGGACCATGCAAATTTGACTTTTTGTTTCACAAAGAATTCATGGAACTCGGGCTACTCTAACTCTACCAATGGTGTTGCCAATGTTGACTTCCATAGAATGTTTAATGAGAATTGGTGACTTCTCTTGGTTAATGGGAAGAATGACCAACCCTCCATCCTTGGGAACCTTAGAGAGGTTTTCACCCTAAGATATGTCCTTTCTTTTTATTTTTTCTTGGTTTAAAGGTGCCTTGTGGTTTTCACCTAGAGACATATCATTTTTTGTTTTATCATTTTTATTTTTATGACTAGAGGGGTGGACAGACTCCCCAAAGTAGGCCATGTGATCCAAGTCAAAGGTAAATATAGCTTTGTGATCTCCACTAGGAATTCCTTCTCGTAATCCCATGAACTCGGTGATGGCTTCGTCATTCTCAAATATGTATAACACAGGTGGTCCTTGTTGGTCCCAATCGATCAGTTGGGGATAAAATAAAGGTATGCCATCATTGGTAGTGTCGAGGTTTAGAGCGTACAAGGTGAAGATAGAGGTATTGTCAAGGTCTTTGGTCATGGTTTTGGATAGGTCAAGTTCAGAAATCATCTCGGCTATATATCATATTCACTGGAGACAAGGGATTCCCATTCATATTTATTAGATTTGGTCTTGATATAGTCATTGTCATATGTTTCAGATGGTTTGGGGTTTTCAGGTGTCTCAGATGTCTTGATATTCTTAGAAGCACTCACTTCATCACTTGAAAGCACCTTAGTGCTAGGAGCGCCTATCTTGATTGGTTTAAACCCTAGCCCCAAGCCTTTTGGTCACTTAGATACTAAAATAGGTTTTTTCATCCCACTTTTGTTCAAGCCAATTCTATTGTGTCCATCATAACTGTTGTTCTTCATGATTTCAAAACCTTTTCCATATTGTTCAATAGGTATTTGTGTCGGTGGAATGGTTTCTTCTTCTTCTTCATATCCATATAGCCATGAGGTCACATATTCTTCATTAATGGATTCCTTACTTAGCTCTCCCCATTTTCTGAAGGATGTCACGGGGGAAAATTGAATAGTGACCTTAGATTTTCTCTTGTTTGTTGATGGTTTTCCATATGAATTAGGATATATAAGCTTGTTGACACAGTAAGATGTTTTCATGTGATATTCACCACACCCCTTGTCTTGGACATCAATTTTGGGATTTGAAGGTGGATCTTTGGAGATGGATGCTTTGGATAGGGGTCAATGTAGTGAGATGAGGTGGATGGCGAGGCTTCCTGGTTAACTAGCAGTTGTTGTTGGGGTCTTCCTCGTAAATTGCTACAATATTGAAATGGGTCAGGGTCACCAGTTATTATAATCTCAGTGCCATCATGAGGAAATTTGAGGCATTGAAAGTAAGTGGATGGAACAAATTTCATGGCATGGATCCATAGTCATCCAAGGAGGAGGTTGTATAGAAGGTCCAGGTCAAATACTTGAAATGTGGTGTCCATTATTGCATGTCCAACTCTAATTGGTTTTGTTCTAACACCCTCAAAAGAGTGTTCTTCATCATCATAGGCCTTGATAATAATTCTCTTTGTCGTTTCTACACAAGATTTAAAGAAGCCCAATACCTTAACCAATTTGAGGGTGCAAATTTTTAATTTTTCTCCACCGTCTACCAAGACTCTTCTAACTTTGTGTTTATGGATGAAGACTTCAAGGTGTAAGGGGTCATTGTGATTAGAACTTTGGGTCGAATAATATTGGTCGGAGAAAGTGACATGGTGCATGTTATCCAAGTAGTCCACCATCTCCTAGAAGTGATTGGCATCAAGGTTAGTGGGAACAGTAGTGTCTTGTAAAGCTTTGTCAAGAATGGCCATGTGCTCAAGTGATATACGCAACAACTCAAGGATAGAGATTTGCATGGATGTTTTCCCCAAATGGTTTAATAAGTTATATTGAGATTTTTGTTGTTGCTTTAGGGGATCACCTTGTACAGTAACTTTGGTTTGGTAGGTATTTACAACACATTCTGGCAGTTTCTTGACGGTGATGGCATTGACATAATTGTTTGCGGCTCGAATGTGATGGATGGTAGTGTAGTTATATTTGGAATTGGTATAGTTGGTAGAAATTTTGTTCTTGAAACCTGAGTTGGAGGCCTTTCCTTTTCCATGTGTTGGAAAAACAAGAATAGACAACTCAGAGGGGGGGTGAATCAGTTGTCACATAATTTTAACACTTATTCAACCTTATTAAACTTTAATCTCAAATCTATTAATTAACAGTGGAAGCATGAATCAACAACACATTAGAAACACAAGAACACCAAGATTTTATACGTGGAAACCCTGTTAGGGGAAAAATCGCGGTGGATGTTAGTCCACAAGATTTAACCCTGTTAAAAGTATAAAGATGAATAATGGGAATGCACATGCATTCAGGCACACTTCCTAGAGCTCACTACTCAAATAGGAAGGCTCATTGCCTTACAAAAACATTCAGATTAAAACCATCTGAAGAATATGAACTGATAAATTAGCTTCTGCAAAAGCTTGATCATAGTTCCGGTTAAACACATAAACCCTTCTTCACACTTCACTCAATCTTCTTCACACTCTACTCTGCAATCGAATGATCTGATATTTATTCACACATTTCACATGCATAGTTCTCATACATACATTGAGCACACTTCAAAATGAAGAAACAATTGCTCTTATATTCGCTTCATGAAATTACATTAACAACTTTATCGGCCAAAAATAAAAGAATAAGTGAATTATAAACTATCGGCCCAAATCATGAACAAATCTAAATGCGCACCAACCAAAGTTAGTCAAAACATAATGAAGACCTAAAACAACATCCTCGAAAATGTCAAAAATTAAAATATTAATCCATGAGGATCCGCAACATGCTACAACCATCATGTCGACTAAGAACATGAAAACCCGAAAACACAACGGAAAAATCTTTGATCATGATCACACCGATCAATGTGAACATGCAACAAGGATAGAGCACGATCTAGAAAAATCATTGAACATAACAGGAGAATACGCAACAACTCAATTTACTAGAATTGCATTATCTTCTTTCAGAACCATCAGCTATAGTAACATAATAACTGCAAGAACACATAAACTCACAACTTGCACAAATCTTGATGCACACCTCTGAAACTTCCAGAGTATAAACTAGATAGGCGCAGAAAAAAACCCTTTAAAGCACAACTTTTCAATACCAACATACTAAATTTTCCATCACACTGAACTTCACAGCTTCATAAACAGCCTGCAACATATTTATTATAATTTTCTCAATATCCTCGACATATACAGCCTTCAAGATATCAATGCTAATAGTGTTGACATCAATGACCACATATTAGAAACATAACCACAACATCCAAAAATCTCCCCCTTTGGCATTAATGGCAACATTGTTGGCCCCACAGTTGTTATTGCACCAAAAGATCAACCTGTTAATGCCCAAGACAACTATCAGAGTTAACGGATCCATGGGAGGCAGTTAGTCCAAGTCATGAATCCCCAAGAGAGTGCTAACCATCTACAAACAAACTCCCCCTCAGTGTTACCCAAGGGGATTCAAGTCTAGCACCTTTGGCTCTGATACCAATTGTTGGCCCCACAGTTGTCATTGCACTAAAAGATCGACCTGTTAATGCCTGATACAACTACCAGAGTTAATGGATCCACGGGAGGTGATTAGTCCATGTCATGAGTCTTGAGGGGAGCGTTGACCATCTTCCAACAAACACATGATGTGAAAAATACCATCAACACAACTAACTCTTCTTCTCATACTGTTCTTCTCCCTTTGCATTACTCTTCTTCTCCTTTATTTTTCTCTTATCCCCCAAGGTTTTTACAAAGTTTTTCACATTACTCTTCTCCCCCTTTGACATCAATGGAAAAGGTACACACGCTCTAAACCACATATCAGAATCATTTGACTACTCCCCCTGAGTAGCAACCACCACAACATCAATCCAGAACAAGATGTGACTATAAATGCATGGACTGGTGCAAAGACTTGCATCTCAGTTCTGATTAGGAGGGGAAATTACCCCTAACTTTCCTCTGAGATACTCAAAAGTATCCTTAGGAAATGGCTTAATAAATATGTATGCAATATGTTCCTTAGTAGGCACATACTCCAGTATGACTTCTTTATCACTCACTTTGTCTCTCAAGAAGTGATATTTGATAGATATATGCTTTGTATTTGAATGCAGCACCAGATTCTGAGAAATGTTAATTGCACTTGAATTATCACATAATATAGCAATAGGCTCATCATACTCAATTCTGATATATCTCAACATCTGCTTCATCCATATTACTTGAGTGCAATTATTTTTAGCAGCAATATATTCTGCCTCTGTAGTAGATAAGGAAATGGAATTTTGCTTTTTACTTAACCAAGACACCAACTTCTTCCCCAAGAAGAAGGAACCACCACTAGTACTTTTTATGTCATCCACATCTCCTACCCAATCTACATTAGTAAAGGCGCTCAAGGTAAGATCATCATCTTTAGGATACCAAAGACCAAAATCAACTATCCCTTTCAAGTATCTGAAAATTCTCTTCACAGCAATCACATGAGATTCTTTCGGATCAACTTGATATATAGCAACCATGCATACAACATTCATGATGTTTGGTCTGGTCTGAGTCAAATAAAGTAATCCAACAATCGTTGACATGTATCTTGTTTGATTTTATTTAGGAGAATCATCATTCCTTTGTTAACTTGCATCCGATTACCATGGATGTACCAACTGCCTTTGAGTCTTCCATGCCAAAAAAATTCAGTAACTCTCTTACATATTTGGACTGAGATATAAAGATTCCATTATCTAACTAAGTAATTTGCAATCCTAAAAATAATTTCAGCTCTCCAATCATTGACATCTCAAATTCACTTTTCATTTCATCAGCAAACTTCATACATAAGTCATCATCACCTTCAAAAACGATGTCATCAACAAATACTTCAATAATCAACTCTTTATCCCAATCCATCTTGAAATACAGATTACTGTCAGCAGTACCTTTATTGAATCCAAGCTTTAACAAGTATTTATCCAGTATAGCATACTAGGTTCTAGGGGCTTGTTTGAGTCCATACAGTGCTTTCTTAAATCAGCAAACCATATCTTCTTTGTCAGGTAGTTTAAATCCATTTGGTTGCTCAACATATACTTATTCTAGCTCACCATTTAGAAATGTTGACTTTACATCCATTTGATAGACTTTGTAGTTCTTAAAAGTAGCATAAGCAAGAAATAATCTTACAGCTTCAATTCTAGCAATAGGGGCAAAGGTTTCTTCAAAATCAATACCTTCCATCTGTGAGTACCCTTTACATACCAGTCTTGATTTATTTTTGACCACTTCACCTTGTTCATTCAGCTTATTCCGAAAGACCCATTTGGTTCCAATCACATTTTTATCCTGAGGTCTGAGAACAAGAATCCATGTATCATTTTTCTCTATCTATGTTGGTTTTTCCTTCATTGCTTCCATCCAATATTCATCTTTACATGCTTCATTGACATTGTTGGGCTTAGTCTTGGAAATCAGACAATACTCTTTTCCAATTCTTCTTCTAGTCTGCACACCTTTGTTCTTGTCTCCTATAATCTGATTTTCAGAATGATTTAACTTTACATACCTTAGAGCTTTAGGATTCTCTCAAACTTCTGGTTCTTTTGTTCTTTCTTCTACACTCCCGCTAGCTTCTCCTTCTTGATTCACCAGAACAATTTTAAATTGATTTTGTGTCTAAGCATTCTTTCCATTATTAGTACTATCATGTTGGTCATTTGAATCATATCCACAATATCTGGATGATCTAGCAATGTCTTCATCAACTCTGACATTTTCACTTTCAACCATTTTCCTTAATCTTCTATTATAGCACCGGTAGGCCTTGCTCTTAGTAGAGTAACCTAGAAAGATTCCTTCATCACTCCTAGCATCAAACTTGCCAATATCTTCATCTCTCTTGATATAGCATCTACTTCCAAAGATTTTGAAATATTTAATAGTATGATTATAACCAAACCACAGCTCAAAAGGAGTCCTACCAGAATTACCATTGACATTTACCCGGTTAATAGTATATACAGCAGTGCTTACAGCTTCTCTCTAATAGATATGAGGAACATTAAGTTCCAACATCATAGTTCTAGCAGCATCTAGAATTGTTATTTTCTTTCTCTCAATAACTCTGTTTTGTTGAGGGGTCAAGGGAGCAAATAACTGTCTTTTGATTCCACGCTCTTCACAGAAACAATTGAACTCCCGGGAAGTGAATTCACCACCTCTATCTGACCTTAAGCATTTAATCTTTAAACCTATCTCATTCTTTGTCATAGCCTTGAAACTTTTGAACTTTTCTAATGCTTCATATTTTTCTCTCAAGAAAGCAACCCATATCATCCTAGAGTAATCATCAATAAGCAACATAAAGTACCTTTCTCCTTGTAGACTTCTGATTCTAGAGGGACCACATAGATCAGTATGCACCAACTCCAGTACTCCATTAGAATGATGTTGTTTTCTCTGAAAATAAATTCTAGCACGTTTTCCCATCTAACATTCCTTTCATATGGTGTTAGTAGGCTTCACTAACTTAGGAAGATCTCTAACTACTTAAGCAGAGCTTACTTTGACAATGTTATCAAAATTCACATGACACAGCCTCCTATGTCATGACCAGCTTACATCAACTTGAGCAATTAAACAACTTTCACTAGCAACACTCAAGTGGAAAATGTTACCTCTTGTCTTTGTACCTAAAGCAATTAAATTTTTGAAACTTCCTAGTATCCTGCACTTACCATCTTTGAACAGAAGATTGTATCCCTTTTCTACCATATGTCCAACACTCAACAGGTTATGCTTCAATCCTAAAACATAAAGAACATCATCAGTATTCTATTTAACACCAAGAGAAATAGTGCCTCTACCACAAATCACACTAGCATTGTTATCTTTGAATCTTACAACACCACTATCATATTTCTCTAAGCTTATAAACTTGCTTTTGTCACCAGTCATATGATGTGAGCATCCCCTGTCAATCACCCATTCATCCTTTTCTTCAATTTTGGCTATAGGAGCTTTCTCAATATTCTTATCACTAGCAGATTCAGTGGACACCATACCATTTTCCTTGATAGCAATGAATACCCATCCATCTTCATTTCCATTTTCTTTATCAGATTCATCATTAGTAACACCTTCTTCAACATAATAACATCTCTTTTGAAATCTAGACTTGTCAATTTTGAACCTAGGAACTCTTTCAGGACACCTTGATGCAAAATTACCTATCTTATTGCAAGAGAAACATTTAATAGGAAAATTTCCTTTATACTTACCTTGACCTTTGGCTTCGCTTTTCACAATCAATGCTTCCATCTCTTCTAACTCTCTTTCTTTATCTTCAATTTGTTTCATCTCATCTTCATAATTGAATGTCTTTCTATAAATTTCTCCTGGATCATATCTTTGTTGGTTTCTTCTAGATACAATAGCCTTAAATACAGATTTTGTCTTAGGAGTAGAATCACCAAATTCACTCAATTCAAAGGCAGAAATTTTACTAATCAGCATATCTCTTGTCACATTTGTTGCTATCCTGAGTTCTTCAATAGCATGAGTTTTCATTTTGTAAGAAGTAGGCAATGATTTGAGTACTTTAGCCACAATATCTTCTTCATCCAATATTCCACCGGCACATCTAATACCCATCACTAGTTCATTCACTTTTTGCATGAAAGAAATAATGTTTTCATCTTCACTCATTTTCAAGTTTTCCCACTTCCCTTTCAGACTTTGTAGCTTAGCAACTTTTACTTGTGCATCTCCTTCATACAATGTTTCTAGCTTCTTCCAGATCTCATATGCTTTTTTTAGACCTATCACATTTGTCATCTCTGAATCTATCAAAGCACTCAATAATGCTTCTATAGCCTTGATATTTGTTTCAGGTTCTTTGGTCTCATCAGGAGCAGAGGGACCATTCTGAGGAATAATATATCTATTCTTTGTAATCTTCCAGAAGGGATCACCAATACACTTCAAATGACACTCCATTCTAGCCTTCCATAGAGAGTAGTTTGTTTGATCAAATCTAGGACTATCCTTCTTGTATGATGCCATCTCGGATCACTTCAAGCTATTAAACTTCTTCAGAGGAACCTACTATGATACCATTTTTTGGAAAAACAAGAATAGAAAACTGAGAGGGGGGTGAATCACTTGTCACGGAATTTTAACACTTATTCAACCTTATTAACCTTTAATCTCAAATTTGATATTTAACAATGAAAGAATGAATCAACAACACATCATAAACACAAGAACACCAATATTTTATACGTGGAAATCTTGTTAGGGGAAAAACCACGGTGGATATTAGTCCACAAGATTATACACTGTTAAAAGTATAAAGATGAATAATGGGAATGCACATGCATTCAGGCACACTGCCTAGAGCTCACTACTCAAATAGGAAGCCTCACTTCCTTATAGAAATGTTTAGATAAAAACCATCTGAAGAATATGAACTGATAAATTAGCTTATGCAAAAGCCTTATCATAGTTTTGGTTAAGCATATAAACCCTTCTTCACACTTCGTTCAATCTTCTTCACACTTTGCTTTGCAATCAAATGATCTGATCTTTATTCACACATTTTGCATACACACTTCTCATACATACATTGAGCACACTTCAAAATGAAAATGAAGAAACAATTTCTCTTATATATCCGCTTCATGAAATTACATTAACAACTTTGTCGGCCAAAAATAAAAGAATAAGTGAATTACAAACTATCGGCCTAAATCATGAACACATCTCAATGTGCACCAACCAAAGTCGGTCACAAAATAATAAAGACCTAAAACAACATCCTCAAACATGCCAAACATTAAATGATTTATCCACGAGGATCCGCAACATGCTACAACCATCATGTCGGCTAAGAACATGAAAACCCGAATACACAAGGGAAAAATATTTGATCACGATCACACTGATCAACACAGACATGCAACAAGGATAGAGCATGATCTAGAAACATCAATGAACATCACAGGAGCATACATAACAACTCAATTTACTAGAATTACATTCTCTTCTTTCAGAACCATCAACTATAGTAACAAAATAATTGCAGGAACACAGAAACTCACAACTTGCACAAATCTTGATGCGCACCTCTGAAACTTTTGGAGTATAAACTAGATAGGATCATAAACAAACCCTTTAAATTGAAACTTTTGAATATCAACATACTGAATTTTCCACCACACTGAACTTTGTAGCTTCATAGACAGCCTACAACATATTTATTATAATTTTCTCAATATCCTTGATATATATAGCCTTCAAGATATCAATGTTAATAGTGTTGACATCAATGACAACCACATATCAGCAACACAACCACAACATCCAACACCATTTTCATGCAACGGATCCATAAAGACTTCATGATCATTGTTAGAGGTCTATTGATGTCCATCAACTTCTATGACATCATTTTCAATGAGGTCCTGAATGATGTTTTTCAATTATCTACATTGCAAAGTTGGGTGTCCTTTAATTAGATGATAATCACAAAAGCAATTATCATCCCACCATGAAGGATTTAATTTCCTTGGGTCATATGGTTTTACATCAAGAAGTTGTATTACTTTTTGTTGAAAGAGTTGTTTGAGGACTGATTTAGTTGGCTCCCCTAAAGGAGTATATTTACGTCTTGTGGGAAACTTCATTTAGGATTTTTGTTCTTAAGTATTTTGAAGGGAATTTTTTGTTTGATCAAGAACACATGGTGGGTTATTTGATGTGTTGAGTCCCCTAAGTGTGATTGTAGGACTAGTGTGTTATGCCTTCGCATCGACAACTCTATCGTTGGTGACATTTTTGTTGCGAGCCCAATATTTGTTCATGTCATTTGAAGTGTTTTGGGAATTTTGTGTATTATTTTATGTCTTAAGTTCCCCTTTGGAAATGAGGGCCTTCTCAAGGAAGGTGCCTTTTACCACAAGGTCATTGAATTTTGTGCAACAATGGGTTTACATTTGAAATTTTAAGTCTAAAATCAAATTTTCCATGAACATAACAATATTTTGCTTTTGAGGAATGTCAATAGGACAACGGCTAGCCAAACTCCTCCATCTTTGGAATAACATTATTAAGGACTCGCCCTCTTCTTGTTTTATGTGACATAAAGTGGCAATGGTGATGTCATTTTAAATATTAAAGGCAAAGTGGGTGATAAACTTATCAACTAGTTTGTCCCATGATCAAATGCTTGTAGGTAGGTGGGCAAACCATTATAGTGCTTGTCCTGCGAAACTCCTAGGAAATAGTCTCATTAGATGTGTCTATTTGGAAGCAATGTCAATCAATGCCATGTGGAATTCACTCACATGCAGAATGGGATTTCATTTTCCTCTATATTTGGGTAAAGTTGGCATGACATAATGAGGAGGAAAGGGAGGCATGTATAATTTCCTATCAAATGGGTATGAATATAACTCTTATGTAGAGTAAGTCTTTTTGTTTGACAATGTCATGGTTTCCACTTTTTTTTGTAAGGATAACATTTGATTGGTTAGGACATCATATAGTGTGAGTGACGTATCCATGACATTTGCAATTGCATTTTGATAAGGAACCACATTTTTCTTTGGAAATCCAATGTGTTGGTTGGATGAAGTGGTGTTGACATGTGGTGTGTTTGGAATGTTATGAGTGTATGTAGGTATTTGAATTTGGACATGTGGTGTGAAAGTTGGAATTTGTGTTTGAATTTGAGGGATGTAAGTAGTGTGAGTTGGAATGTGTGAGGTGTTGGTATTGGATTATGTTTGGAATGGGTTGGGAGTATGTTGATCTTGGGTATTTCGGTTGCCATATTGTGTGAAGGTCCCTTGTGTGTTTTTTTGAGGAATGTTTGCATTAGGACCTTGAGAAGTGTTGGTGTTTGATGTGTTTATTGGTGTCTTAGGTCCATGAATATGAACCCTTGTTCTCTTATTTTTTCCAAAAGGATTTGATGATGAGGCACCCATAGCATAAGATGTTCCAAATGGATTGAAGTTAGTGCCAAAAGGTTGTGTCATGGATTGTGGCATAGGTTGTGTCATGGCTTGTGTCATTGATTGTGTTCCAAATAAGGACAGATGGATTGTGGTGGAATCTTGTGTGGACCCTCCTCAAGGCATGGAAACATTCATTTGTGGGATGGAACCTTTGGAGGTAAATATGTTATGTCCTTGACTTTGGTAATTGGGTGATGATTCTACTCGAAGTGTGTTCACATCAAATCCACGAGGTAGTTTTTCTCCATTATGCAATAATATGGCTAGAAATCTTTGGGGATCTTATGCCACTATTTCATCTACCAACCATGCCACACTACTATTTTGAGCCACTAATTCAACATCTTCCTCGGTCAATGGTGTTTGGATGTCTAGTTTTGTGAACCTTGTAAAAGGATTTGAGTTTTATGTGTTTGTTGACTCATTGGAAGAAAATCCAAATCTCATGTTGCTAGTAGGATTGAAAAGGTCATCTTCATTAGTGAAGTCCATTTCCTTTCTTTTCCTTTGTGCTCTTGTTTCGACCATAAAAATACTTGCAAAGAGGGGAGGGGTGAATGAGATATGATGCCTAAAGGATGGTAATGCAAGGTATGACTATGACTAAGAGTATGCAACTATGTTTTTGGATTTTTCAAGATATAAGGTATGCCAAATGAAAACGTACCAAGATAAAGAGTCAAATTGACAATAGTCAAGATGTAGATAGGATAATGTCACAATGATCAAAATATATTATATGTCTATGACTAAGGTATGCCAATGTAATTCCAATATGATGTGGTGATTGGATGGGTGTAATATGACCTAATATGAAGATTAAAATACTTTTTAGTAAACCTAAGGAAAGGTTGCTAACCAAACTAAGATAGCCAAAGTGACAAATTTGATTACCAATGACCTTGAGAGGATAATAAATAGAATGAAAAGTTGAGAAGGTGGTCTCAAACTAGACTTGTGAGTTGAGGAACCAACCTAAAATACAAAGGACTAAATTTATTGATTTGAAAGATAAGGTAAAGGTAATATGAATTTGCAACTATGGTCTTGTCTAAGTCTGATAAACTTCCTAAACTGAGGTCTAAAAAAGTTAGATGCAACTAATAGATGGCCTATAGTTTGACCTATGAATGCAACTAATGCAAAGGTGATGCAATGGATGGAAGTAAAATGATAGGTCTGATGATTGCAATTCTGTGATCATATGACAAGATTGTACTCAGGAATTGATCAGAAAGTGGATTGTTCTAGATTTCCCTAAAATTTTAAAAAACTAGCAATTACATTGTTCTGAGTGTCGTATGCAATGTTATAGGAAGCAGTCACAGTGTACTGGTTTTAGTAGTTATGGTTTTTTGGGAAACAATTGCAATTAACAGAGACGATTGCGGTGAACAGCTTGTTTTTGTCCTAAGTTGACTAGTTTTGACTCAATTTTGATCTAATTTTTTGTGAAGTCTAAATGGAAAAAATTGTAAATAGTTTGAAGACAATTGGGATGGTCTGAATGTAAAAAATTGTGTTCATAATGTGTATATTTCAAGGTTATTCACCTCAAATTTCTATGGGTATAGGACAAATTGAATACAAATCACACACATAAAACACTTTTCTATCCCTATGGTTAATGTCTAATGGTGAAACTCTTAGCCCATTCTAGGAATCTCCATCGACGTAGGGTGATCCCACAATACGGATTTAAAATTTTTGGCCAACCTAGACATTGAACTGAGTTTTTTTAACTAAATCTTCACTTTCGGGCACTTATAGCTGCTAAACCATGAGGAATTTGAAGATAATGCAAACTAGTGATTTGTGACATTTTGTCTATAGACTCTAAAATTTTTTTTTTTTAAATTAGGAATTATATTGCATTTATTTTTCCATCTCCTTCAAAAACAATTTTTTAATAGTAAACACCATTTTTAAATAGTGGCGTATACTTTCTAACACATAACTTTTTTTCTATAAAGGATAAAATTCTATATTTTTTAATTTAGATTCGTAACTACAATATCTAGTTGTATAGGAGCGAATTTTCACTCCTTAGGCAAATTCCCCTTTCACATACCCTCACCTTAGAAAACCAAGTCTGAAGGAAAAATTCCACATCACCTACTTGCCTTCCATCCACTTGGCATTTATCTTATGTTTTGGTGAGAGAATATTTGTCATGGATGCAAGTGCAGCATGTAGAAATCTATGCGACGTGTTATCATCCCTGACGGATTCATACGTCTGAAGTTGGTAGAGGCATTAAACACCTAATTTGGGTCGAATTGTAACATCCCTCTTCGACCAACTGAGCATGAAAATTGCATATTCTTCTCATCCCACCTTCAAAAACATCCTCTATTCATTCATTTGACTCTCTGGAATCATCTACACATTCAATCACTTAATTTCTTCACTCTCAAGCAACATTCCAATCTTCCATTATGAGCATTGCAATAGCTTTGAAGCTCCATCAACTCCATATTGCAAGTGTGAGGCAAGCCATAGAAGTGTGGGCTTGGAGTCTTGCGAAACCTCCCTTCATCACCCCTGCAGTTCTGGTGACTTTTCCAAGTCCATTCCTTGGATTCTCCTTCCATTGGCTATTGAGCTTTTGGGTGGAGGTGGTAACGCTTCACGCCTCTCCTATGTGATTTGATTGAGTAGCATAGTATTGTTTTGTAGTGTTCATTGCAATATTTACTTTCTACTTCCTTTATCATATATTCTACTTCTTTGCTATTTGGTTGTCCATGGAGGTGGAAACACCAAAATGGGGGTCTAACTGAGGCAGACCCCTATACAACCCCAACAATTTTCCCCTTCTTATTTGTGTGTAGGTGGAAGTGTGTGTGGAGCTAGCTGGTGAACTAATACTTTTGTGAGATTATCTTCATCACCCTAGCTTTCATTTATTTTCTTTATCATATTTGTCTTTACTTTATGTACTTTCTCATTCTATTTTTCCATCTTAATCAACTAGCTAGGTTGTCAGTAGGTATTTTGGCAGTTTTTGTTGTACATGGTGTTTTCTGGCCATACAAATGCCAGCATGCCAGAGAGATGCTAGCATTTTGTGTTATCATCCTAGAACCACATTTTCATCCTCAAATAGAGAGCTATCTGAGGTACAGTACCGACTCCAAAAACCAGCTCGCCTAGCCCAAACCTGAAATTTGGGTCTGAAGAGTGACATAAGTACTACATAGTTCTCTTCATTCTCGATCCCCTTCCTTTAGAGTGAGGTAAGTTAGGGTATCCCTCTACTCTCGGCTCTCTGTGACTTGAGCCTTGATGTGGTTGGTCCCCCTCTCTTACATTTGTGGTGAACCTGAAGTGAACAACATCTATTTGTTTATTTGTTTTGAGACTTTTCCCTACAAGATTAGCAACCACCATGAACCTGAGTGTTGTGAAGGTTTATGAGCATCATGACCCAGTCTATGACTTTCAGCTACGTGGTTAGAAGAATTGTACGTAACCTTCCAATGGAGAAGATGAAGGTCATTGTTGGTTTCTCCACAGGCTTTATATCGGATCTTATGTTGGTTTGTCTACCTAGGAGCAATTGTTGAGGGGTGAGGTAGGATTCTTTGATGAATCCAACCACATCCCCACTCCTCCTGCCTCTCCTACACCATCATTAGTAGATGAGCATAAAACCATTCATATTCCTTCAGAATATATCTACCCTAAGCAAAGGGTTTGGTGACTTAGAGAATCACCTGGAAAATGACCCAAAGTTAGCTAGAGCCACTCGGGTTATTAGTGAAATAAAATATATGGTGGGAAAAGATCAAATAGGCATAGAACTCCTGGCTAGTCTCACTAGTATGACTAAAGCATGTTCCCTTCCAAGTAATGGTAATTCTATACAAGGGGCCTCTCTCAGAGACCATGAGAGATAGATAGGAGTGTCAATGCCTACCACCTCCGTGTATATGGCTGAAATAGTCCCATCGATCACGTCCCATTTTCCTCTGAGAGGTCTGAAACTATCAAAGAAAATAGAATACCTTTAGGTTTCATCTTCACCCCTCCTATCACCTCTACTAATGGTGGAGGTTTCAATGGGTTGAGTGGTGGGGGATTTGGTAGTGGTGGTGTCTTTGGAAGCGGGGGTGGCACTGGCAGAGGTGGATCTGGTGGAGGCCCTGGTGGTGGTGGTGGCTTCGATAGTGACCATGGCGGTGGCCTTGGAGGTGGCTCTAGTGGTGGTTCTGGAGGAGGTTCTACTATCCCTTTATCATCCCAGGACCCTATTTTGAATCCTCTTGTTTGGAATATGGGTAAGATGAAAATCCAGCTGGCGAGTCTCTCCCAAGCCTCTACCCAACCTATCTTTCAACCCTTCTTCCAACATAGCCCATTGTTAGTAACAATCCTAAGTACTCCCTTCTCATAAGGAATGGAGATTCCCAAATTTGAGAAGTATGGTGGTAAAGGGGAATCACAAACTCATGTGTCCACCTTTAATCCCATGTGTATATATTTCTTCCATCACAACACGTTGATGGAAAAGCTATTTCCTCAATTTCTTAAGAATACAACACTCAAGTGGTACTGTTCCTTTCCCGACAACTCTATTTTCATTTGATCAACTTGTAAATCAGTTTCTCTGATAGTTCCAAGCCAACATCAGACCAAAGATGACCTTTTCGGATCTTGTCCAATGCAAGCAAGGGGATAATGAGAAGATAACTAATTTCATAGCACAGTACCAAGCACTCTTTTCATAGATCTCGTACCCACTGCCCGATTTTGACGTGCAAAAGGTGTTCATAGGGAACCTACAGAGACCTTGGTAGGAAAATTTTTCCCTTATGAAGTACCCTTCTTTCATGCATCTGTGTGTGGCATTATGAGAATATCAACAGACAATATTTCAATTTGGGGGATCCTCCTCACACTCCCATTCATAAGTAAATTTCATCGTATCAATCTCGGGAAAAGGAAAGGCTAGTGTGAATGTATTACCTACAATGAATGATAACGGCCTCAAATCCAACAAAAAATTCACAAAGTTAGCTGAATCTTATTCTTCCATCTTGCAGAAGTTTCTCAAGGATAAGATCATAACCTTGGAGAACCCTAAACCTCTCAAGGAGCCTTACCCTGATTAGTACAATGCAAGTTCCTTTTTTCAATACCATCTATTCAATGGACATGATACCAAACATTGTATGTGCTTGTGTCATGAGATACAGGACCGCATCGAGGATGGTACTATTCATCTCGATGGGAGTGAACAAAATGAAAATAAATCGGTGGAAAAAGAAAATAGTGAGTTGCAGATATACACAGACCTATTTCTGTCACATTCTACCAACTTAATTATTGATCCCTTCAATTCTACCACTCAACCCTCAGAGTGCATTAACATGATCATCATTGCTCCTCCTCTGCAGCCTACAACTCGTTCACTAGATGTTACATACACCTTGTAAGATATGCCCTTGAACAACAAGCCCTCTCCCCTCTACATTCTCGCTCGTCTTAATGGGAACATTGTGATAGGGGTCTTAGTTGATCCTACGAGTTGATTGAATGTCATTACGGAGGAGACATTGTGGTTGAATTCATTCTAGAGGGAGGAGTACAAAGAAATAAAGTCTACCGTCCTTACTCATGACGGTATTTCTCTCAAGCCGTATGGCTCAATAACACTATCCATCCTAGCTGGACCTAGGGCCACAAACACAACCTTTGATGTCATTCTAGAATCGAATTTTTTTAGAGTGAAGTTAGGCATACCTTAGATAGCTTCCATGAATGGAATCACTTGCATCATTCATAAGTGTTTGAAATTCTCCCATGAAGGTGTTCTACACGTGGTGCATGATACTAGATACCATTCGTTGGTGTCTCATGGGGGTTACTCATTAGATCATTTTTGGCCCACCCTAGTTGGTTCGCTTCCCCCAATAATGAACCTACTTTATAAAAATTATGTGAAGTATAAGACCGAGGGCAAGGGACAGCGAACTTTGACCCTTCCGCTAGTACATCAACAAGTTGCCTCCTCTTTTGGAAAGGGAAAGGAGAAGCCTGCCCATCCTCAGGGCACCTCTTCTACTTCTCTTTCTAAAGAAGATTTATCTTTATAAAGAAGAGTTTTGGATGAAGACTCCTAGTTTTTACCTAAGGAGTCTGATGCTGCCAACTTGGCGCTGTGTACATTAGAATGTGTCAATTAAATTGAATCTAATCCAATACACCAATGAAACATTAGATTGAAGAAAACTAAATAAATAAAGCAAATGCAAACTCTTGACAATAGCTTCTTCAAATTCGTTCTGTTGTCCTCTATCTCCAAGGATTCGCTTCAATATGTTTGCTCTCAGTTGTGCAAACACAACTTATAGAATGGCACTTGAGAGAATGAGATTATTATGAATGCATATGCATCTACAAGATTGAACTATTGAATTAAAAATGCTATGAATTGCTAAGATTGCGACTATAATAACTATGCATGAAAAATGTGAGATTCGAGGTCTTTTTCAACTCATGAAAGGGTTGTATTTATAGATTTTTGAAGGTAGGAATTCGATTGGCCAAGATTGACGGTCGAGTTCAAACCTGTTGGAATGAACGGTGAGAGATCGAGAATTTGAAAAAAAGGTGGAATTCTGAGAGACAAAAAATGAAGAGACAATTTGAAAGGTGTCTCTCATAATTAAATAAATAAATATTTAAATATGTGTGAGAGAAATATGAAAAGGCTTTAATTAAATATTGCAAATATTTAATTATGAGAAAAGGAAAAAGCCTTTTTAATTAAATATTAAGAATATTTAATTTTGTGAGAGAAGTGGGAATTTAGAAAATTATTTAATTGAATATCAAAAAGTATTAATTACATGTGGAGGGAAGAAAATCATTTAAATTTAGATTTTAAACTTTGATAATTAATGTAAATAAATTGTAAAATTTATTTAATTAATTAAGAGGAAGGTAGCATTAATTAAATAAATAAATTTATTTAATTAAATTAGAAGAATTAGAAAATGAACAATATAAATAAATAATTAAATTTATTTATATGTAGAAGGCTTAAGAAACATTAATTAAATAATTCATATTTAATTAATTAACAAGTTCGATCGACCGTGACCATTTTTAGATGTGTACATTTTGCCCCTCTTTGAAGTGATGTGTTTCATGCATTGCTTCAAAGAATTTTGCCCCTGACTTTGAAAAATTACTGATGATGCTATATGCCCCCTCGAGAGATAAATCGTGTGATGAGGATGATTGTGAGATTGATTTGAAAGATTTTCAGATGATTTCAGAGAAAAATTGGCGATTTAACTCTTGAAATAGCACTTTTCAAAGTAATAAATGCTATTTTTACCCCTTTAAAAGGTGAAAAAGGTGAAATGTCACTTTCATTTGAACAGTAACCTTTGAGAAAATTGGAGCTCTGAGAGAGATAAAAGCAATGCCAATCCCATATGAGCACCATAGATTCAAGTGAGGTCACCGTCATCGGAGACCACCTATGTATGGACCTCCAGTAAGTCAATCCAAACCTCTCTGTGAAATTTTTATGCATTTTTGGATGCTTTTTCGAATGTTTTCAAATTTTAGAATTTTGTTTTAGCGCATGCGATAGGTCTTTTAGCGCATACAGTAGATAGTTTAGCGCATCCAAAGTCGTGCATAGGGATAGAACAGTCATGCATAGAGGCCAAATAATCGTGCATAGGTGATTTAACGCATAGGATAAATAAAATGGTGCATCTATGAAACCTACCTGCCGAAGATGATAGATTAGCGCATAGGAGATTTAGCGCATCCATGAATTGTTATAGCGCATATGATTAATGAAATAGCGAATCCATGAAATTGCACATCCATAGACTATTTTAGCACATCCATGGAATAAAGTTGCGCATCCATGGTTTTAGCGCATTGATTGACTGTTTTAGCACATCCATGGATTTTTGCCAAATTTCCATTTTTGAAGAAAAATTGATGCATGCTTGATGATTGTTTCTAGATTAGACAACATATTTTAGGCATTTGAATATCATCGATGAATAGATTTGATAATTTTGTCTTCATGCTTGAAGAACAAATAGATTTGATAAATTTTGCTTCCATGCGATATGAAAAACAAAATAGAAATGATAATTTACTTTCCTGATTTGAAAGTCAAATAGATTAAGTCACGATGACTGTTTAAATTTGTTTCCATGCGATATGAAAAAAAAAATAGATGATAGATTTGCTTTCCTGTTTGAAAGTCAAATTAAGTCATGATGTTGTTAAATTTGTTTCCATGCAATATGAAAAACAAATATTATAATAGATTTAAACTTGCTTGATGTACTGATTGAGTGATGATATTCATTTGCTGATTGATTTTGCATGCTTGCCTGATAATTTTGTAAAGGAGGATTTTGCCTCCTTCGGATCAGAGAGAGATTTTCACAAACATGGAAGATGATTCCCCAATTGTCCCATGATGATTTGAGAGTGATAGACCAGTGTGGCTTGAGAACTCTATTGATTATCCCACAGTATCAGGTCAACAGGGCACTGTTGATTGCCTTGGTAGAGCGGTGGCACAGCGAGCACAATACCTTCCACTTACCGATAGGAGAGATCACGGTGACTCCAGAGGATGTATACAGGATTTTGGGTATTCCTGTGGTTGGAGAGCTTGTGATTTATGATCACAAGGAGATTGGGGGTACAGATGCTCTGAGGCGGGTCTTCCAGGATCCTCATATTTGCAGGTATGAGATTGCTTGGAAGGAGATGACGGAGAGATATGCCCGACTACCTTCGGTTTTAGCAGGGACGATTGATGGTTTCCTTTGTCCTGATCGTAGGTCAAAGGGACTATCAATTGGGTGGGGGAGGATCCTAGAGGACATGCTTCTCCGCCGTACCAGATATGTATGGGGATCATGCATGCTTTCCCATCTGTACCATGACCTTCATCAGGATGTGTACACAAATGGGAAGATTCTCTCTTATGGAGTGACTCTTCTACAGATATTCGCATGGGAGCATTTTGCGATCACATGCCCCATTGTCAAAAGAGATCGCCCCCTCGAATTCCCATATGTTTATGCATACACAGGGCCCCTTGTCCAGCCGAGGCTAGGAAAACTAGAGTACTGGTGATGGGTACTTGATGATTTGGACATGGTCATCTAGCGACCGTATGTGGATTGTGACCCATGGCAGACAAATGACATAGAGTTTCCATATGTGACGAGGCCTCGATACTTGATTGGACACACCCCCTTCATCATCGAGAGATTTCTGGGTCGGAGGGATATGAGGCAATATGGATGGGTTCAGATGATGCCCCAGGGGACGACACAGTATGCTAGGTGTCGAGGAGATGTACCAAAGTGGGGGCTAGTTTTGACTATTGAGGCTGCCAGAAAGGAGCACCTTGAGCTGCAGCTAGATGATTGGACCATTTGATCAGAGGTCATAGATGCAAGGATGACAGATGACTATGTCGCATATTTCTACACACATCCCTTTCCTCATTTCACTAGTCCAGATGAGTCTGCCCCATTGATGGGAGGTCCAGTTATCCAGGCAAGGTTGCAGTAGCCACAAGGACATCCAGTAGTAGGGCAGCCACAGGATCAGGGGCAGGTACAGGCAGAGTAGGTGGCAAATATCGGCGGGGTAGCATTGGAGGTAGATGATGAGAGCTCTGAGGCCGAGGAGACAAATGAGGAGTCAGATGACTCAGATGATGGGGATGATGGGGGTGGTGGGAGACAAAGACTATTTTTTGATATTCCCTTCAGGACGAGGCCATGGACAGCTAGAGCAGTGGGTCAGGCCAGCACTTCAATGTCGTGGATCACCATCAGGGCTCCATCATAGGGACAGTTAGATGCCTTGCAGACAGAGGTTCAAACTCTGAGGAGTTAGTTAGCAGAGGCCCAGGCGACCATCAGTCAATTGCAAGGATAGATAGCACAGCCACCACCTCCTAACCCACAGATAGCGCAGCTTATGGCTGAGAGGGATAGTTTTCGGGAGAGATGTGTACAGGTCGAGGGGGTAGTTGAGAGGCTACTAAGATCAATGGAGAGCACCTCTATTGAAGAGGTTGTGACATAGGGATTAGAGACTACTCGGGAGGCCGAGTATTACAAGATGCGCTACTTTGAGGCAGTGCCACCTGAGCGACGGATAGCCTTCACTCAGTCAGGTACTCGGACTCAGACTCACTCACGCAGTCACTCCAGGAGTGTGACTAGGAGTGTGGGTCAGTCGGTCAGACAAGAGATCAGAGAATCTGGGAGTAGAGATCCAGCGAGACCTGCTACCTCCAGCAACAGCAGTAGTCATGATCCACGACCAGATGCCCCTCAGCGATGAGCATTTTATTATACACATTGATGCCATTGTATGATATATCTTTTTGAAACATCTGATATCCTTGTATTCCCAGACATTTGTTTTGATGAGATCTATGATATGTAGTGTCGATTTGATTATGCATATGTTATGGGTGATTTATGCACATGTTATGGATGATTTATGCACATGTTATGGATATTTTGATTTTTATATGCTATGTCCTGTATGATGATGCAATGATGATATGATCTAAAAAAATTCTTTTCTCTTATGATGTATGCAATGAATGCAAAATGCAAATGATTTTAGATGAGATTATGATTTATGATGATGATGATGATGTAATGAAAATGTACTCATGTAATGATCTTATGATATATGATGTGAAAAATATAAATGCAATTTTTATGTTATGAATGTGTGAAACATGCAGATGTATATGTTAATGAATGATGAATGATAGCCATGCCTATGATGTAATGAATGCCTATGATGTAATGATGGAAAATGACATGATAAGGAATATGATAATGAAATGAAATGATGATGATGAGATGTAACAAATGTCCAGTCTTACTCAACCATTGTCAAAAAAAAGATATTTAAGAATGTGATCCACCCTCAAAAATCTATTTTAAAAAGAACCTCAAAATGCAAATGAATTATGCAATCCTAAATGAATCATGCAACCCTAAATAAAATAATGAATCATTCTCCTTGTTGCCATTTCTTGTTGTTTTTAGTTGTCATCATTGAGCCTTTTGATATGTTGAAAGTTAGTACAAGCATCAAAGGGTATGTTAGCACCAATGATGACCTGATTACTGTTTCCATAATGTTTAATGTAGCAAGTTAATACAAGCATCGATGGTATAATTGAACCAAGATGACCTGAGTATTGCTTGCATAAACAGACAAAAGTTAATCATTTTCCTATGCAAATTTTGAAATGTCATCAATGATCCATTGTCGAACATGTCCCATGACCAATTTGCATCATACTAATGATTAACTTGCAGACAACAATCAAAGAAAAATCATACTTCTTCCTCATGATTCTAGTTCAGTACATCATTGAACCACTCTAAAGATATGATGTCATCAAATATCAAAACAACAATTTGCAACCTTTGCTTTTAAGTTTTGTCATTCATTTTATTCAGATTAAGATCATCCAATTTGTTTTTTAAATCATCTGTCAAGATAATCATGTAAGCTCAGAAAACTATTGTTTTAGACACATGCTACTGACTACCTCCTAGAAAAGCGAACTGCCCCCTAGTGACCTTGTACTTTGACTCTTGCTAAACACAAATTTTCCAATGGATAAACCTCTAATCATCAATCCATGATGAGATCCTTGTTGTTCCAAGGAAAAATGATGTGAATGCGATAATGAGGTGTGTGCGATACTGATGCGAGGATGTTTATGCAGAATGAATCCTAATAGATGAGAGAGCTAAATGAAATCACAAACAATGCCTATTTGCCAGGTTTTCATTGTTTGTTTTTATTGCACTTTTTCCTGATTTTTATGAGTTTTTTTTTGTTATTACCAAGATGCCTGTTTGCTAGGTTTTCATCAAGACAATGTTTTGATTTTTTTTATTTTTTTATTTTTTTTTTCAGGACTTTTTGTATTGTTTTTTATTTTTTCTCAGGTGTAGAACCTTTTCAGGTGAATGTTGTTGATCAGGTCTTCAAACAAGTCCCCTTCTGCTATTGACAACCGATATGCCCCCAATCTGTAGGCTGCAATGATAACGAATGGGCCTAACCAGTTAGGTTCAAATTTACCTTTCTTTTCCCGATCTTATTGATTTCGAGGGTTTTCTCTGAGGACCAAATCACCCACTTAAAAATTTCACGATTTGACTCTATGATTATAGCTGCGGGACATAATTTGTTGATATCTCTTCAAGTGATTTACCATAGTTTGACGTCGTTCATCAAGCAGTTCCAAATCTTGCAATCTTGATACTCTATAGTCTTCATCATTGATTAACCCTTTGAGTGATACTCGAAGTGAAGGAATCTCAACTTCAAGTGGAAAAATAGCTTCTGCTCCATAGACCAAAGCATAAGGAGTAGCTCCTGTCGGTGTACGAATGCTTGTTCGATAGGCCCATAATGCTGGATTTAATTGGACATGCCAATCACGACCTGCTTCACTCACTATTTTCTTCAGAATTTTCAGAATTATTTTGTTTGAAGCTTTAGCTTGACCATTTCCTTGCAGATAATAAGGTGTGGAGTATCTGTGTTGGATGTGAAACCTTTCACACAAATCATCAACATCTTGATTTTTAAAGGGTCTACCATTATCCGTGATGATGGAATTAGGAATGCCATATCTGCAAATGATATAATTCAAGATGAATGAAGAGATTTGTTTACCCATAATAGTTGTTAAAGGAATAGCTTCAATCCACTTAGTGAAATATTCAGTGACTGTAATGATAAATTTGTGTCCATTTGAAGATGATGGATGTATCTTACCAACCAAGTCCAATCCCCATTGGGCGAAAGGCCATGTTGTGGTAAAAGGTTGTAATTCCTGAGCAGAAGCATGAATGAGATTCCCATGAATCTGATATTTTGCACATTTCTTCACAAAGGCAAAAGATTCTTTCTCCATAGTTGGCCAGTAGTATCCTAATCTTACAAGTTTCTTTGCTAAGGTTAGTCCACTTGAATGTGTCCCACAAATCCCACCATGGACCTCTTGTAAGGCTTTTTTCAATTCATCGCGTTCAAGACACCTAAAGAGGGTACCATCTAGACCACACCTATATAGGATGTCAGCAATAAGGTATAACGGGATGATTGATGAATGAAATTCCATTTTTGATTCCTAGACAAACCTAAGGGTAAAGTAGTATCTTTCAAGTAAGTGTAGATTTGGCCATATAAGGAAGAGTCAGAACTTGTTAGATGGCAAATGATTTATGTTTCAGGATCGTCATGGGCGGGGGAAAACAATTGTTCCACCAAGAAATCATACCACTTTTGATTCTCTGACAATTGGAGTAGAGAGGCAATTGTAGCCATGGCATCTGCTACTTTGTTATCAATGCGTGGAATCTGTTCAAACTTGATATTAACAAAGTATTTCTTGAAATCGTCCACCATTTTTTTGTAAGGTATCAGTTTGTCATCTTTAGTGTGGTATTCATCATTGATTTGATTTATGACAAGTTGCGAGTCGCTGAAAACTTGAAGTTCTGTGATTTTCCAATTTACTGCAATCTTCATGTCGATTATCAATGCCTCATATTCAGCTATGTTGTTTGTGCAAGGAAACATTAGCCGATAAGATTTTGGAATTGTATGTCCTTGAGGTGTAATGAAAAGAATTCCTACTCCTGAACCATGTTGAGTGTAAGAACCATCAAAGTAAAGTGACCATGATTGTTGGATTTCTGCTGTCAAAATATCGGCATCAAGAAAATCAACATGTATTGGATGTTCTGCTGGCATCGGTGCTTCTGCTAATTGATCTGCAATTACTTGTCCTTTTATCGCTTTTCGATCCACATACTGAATATCAAACTCGCTTAAGATCATAACCCATTTAGCCAACCTGCCAGTTAAGGTTGCTTTGCTTAGAAGATACTTGAGCGGGTCAATCTTAGCCACAAGCTTTACTGTATGAGTCAACATGTAATGTCGTAACTTTTGAGAAGTGAACACCACTGCTAAACAAGTTTTTTCAACAAAGGTGTAATTTAGCTCATGACTTGTCAAGGTTCGACTGATGTAATAAATGGCTCGTTCCTTTCCTGAGTAATCTTCATGTGCCAATAATGCTCCTAAAGATACTTCTGTGGCAGCAATATATAATATGAGAGGCACATCTTGTACTGGTGGAGTCAATACAGGTGGATTCATGAGGTATTGCTTTATTTGATTAAAGGTTGCTTCACATTTGTTCTCCCATTTGAATGGAACATTCTTGTACATCTTGTACTAGTGGAGTCAATACGGGTGGATTCATGAGGTATTGCTTTATTTGATTAAAGGTTGCTTCACATTTGTTCTCCCATTTGAATGGAACATTCTTGTGCAAGAGATGTTTAAATGGTAAACTCTTATCTGCTAATTGAGCAATGAATCTTCGAATGGATTGTAATCATCCCTGTAAAGAGTGTAATTGATTGATGTTCCTTGGTGGTGGCATATCAAGGATTGCTTGTACTTTTTTCGAATCCACTTCAATTCCCTTTTCTGACACAATGTATCCTAATAACTTTCTGGATTTTACTCCAAAGACGCATTTCTTAGGATTAAGTTGTACTTTGAATTGTTCCATTCTTTTGAAAATTTTAGACAAGATATCGATGTGTCCTTCTCTAGTGTTAGATTTGTCAAGAACATCATCAACATAATCCTCCATAAATGTATGCATCATGTCATGAAAAATCGTTGTCATTGCTCGTTGGTAGGTAGCTCCCACATTTTTCAATCCAAATGGCATTACGTTCCAACAATATGTACCCCAAGGACATGTGAATGTCATTTTATCTTGATCTTCTAGTGCAATCTTTATATGGTTGTATCCTAAGAATCCATCCATCAATGAGTACATTGCATGTCCAGTAGTTAAATCCACAATCATATCCATGTTTGGTAAAGGAAAGTCGTCTTTAGGACATGCTTTGTTCAAATCCCTAAAATCCATGCAAATTCTAATCCTTCCATCTGGCTTTGAAATAGGCACAATATTGGAGATCCATTCTGCATAATCTATGGATCAGATGAATCCAACGTCTAAAAGTTTCTTTAATTCTTCTTTAACCAACAACGCAATGTGTGGATGCATTTTTCTGAGTTTCTGTTTTATTGGCCTTGCCCCCGGTGTAATAGATAGATGATGCATGATGAGATCCGGATCCAATCCAGGCATATCTGCGTAGGACCATGGTAAACTGATTTGATTATTTTTGAGAAATTCTGTGAATTTAGGTACTTCTTCATCTATAAGAGATGCAGCCAATTGCAACACTTTAGGTTTTTCTGTAGTACCTATATTGAGTGCCTCTGTCGGTTCAATCAAAATGGAAGATCTTTCTTGATAGTACTCTGGACGAGTGTCAAGTTTCCCATCCTTTGGCACCTTTGAAAGGTTTTCACCATTGGATACGCTTTTTATTTTTCTCTTTTCTTAATCTAATACTGCCTTTGTTAGGTTTTCACCATTAGATCTTTCTTTCATTTTTCTTTTTTCTTGACCTAATACTACCTTTGTTAGGTTTTCACCATTAGGTCTTTCTTTTATATTATTTATTTCATAGCTAAGAAACTTGGCACTTTCCTATTGAAAAGTCTGATCTGGTGCTTCCCCAGTGGAACTTGTTTCGGGATGGGATGAACAAAGAAATTTTATTATGGTTTCATCATTTGGGAAAGTTGGAACATCAATGGGTGCAATTTGTTCCCAATCAATGAGTTCAGGATGAACCAAAGGTAATGGATCATTAGGATGAGTAAATTCATTGGCCGTTAGGTTCATGATGTTATTGTCAACGTTATTATGGGAGAAGTCTAAGATGGTATCCTCCTCAAAATTTTCTATCTCGCTTTGAATCGAATTGGTCTCACTAGAGTCATGATCGCTCTGTACGATGCATTCAAACGGAGGTCTTGAGCTTTCTCCTTGTAAGAATGCAGATGAGAATTTGTGTATTACATCCACCTTTTTGTCCCTCCAGAATTTATCATCAAAGATCGTGTCCCATTCATATTCATTGGAGTCAGTGTCAGAATTGTTTTCTTGAATTCGCAGAATTGACTTAGCTATTTCTTTATTAGATGGCCTCTGTGTTACTTTTTCCTTAGTATCCTCACCATATCCTATCCCCGTCTTATCTTTTGGGTGCATTTTTTTTAGTTGGATAGGTTCAACAATACCTTCTTTTCTCTTACCTAGAGGACCATTTCCTTCATAACCCATCTGTTGCATGATAACATAACCTTTTCCATATTGTTGTGTTGGAAACTTGATATGTTGTACAGATTTTTCTTCATCTTTATAGAGCCAATCGAGAATAGCTCTATCTTCCCCTTCAATTTCTTTGATAAACATCCCATTAAACTTGGTGATGGGGGTTGAGGTTGAGGCTCAAACTGTTGCAGCTTGTGGTGTAGATGTTGATGGCTGACCATGAGATCTTGGTGATAAGGGTAGATTAGAGAGAGATAAAGAATATTCTCCTACCCCATTATCCTTCAGTTTTAGCTTGTTGCCAAAATTGCTTATCATTTCTTGCACTTGTTCTTTGTTTTTGGAGGTAGAGACGGCGAAAGCCTCTCTATTATGTGGGACAAATGTGTCCTGAGTCGCTCTTAGGTTAGAACAAGTTTGACTACTATTGTGATCAGCAGGTATGGTTACTTCCTGTCCATCATATGGAAACTTCAAACATTGGTGATAAGTAGATGGAACTGCTTGCATGTCATGGATCCAGGGACGACCCAATAGTATGTTATAGGTTAAATCCCGATTGAGGACATGACAAAAGGTATTCTTCACAACAGGTCACACTCTGATTGGTAACATGATAAGACCCTTTGAAGTTCTTTCTTCATCATCATAGGCCTTGATTGTAATTTTCCTCCGTGGGTCTATAGAGTCTGTTGAATATCCTAAAGCTAGGACCAATTTCAAAGTACAAATATTTAATCCAGCTCCCCCATCTATAAGGACACGTCTAATGTGGGCTTTGTGAACCATGACTTCTAAATATAGTGATGAATTATGTGGATGGGTTATGGATGAATCATCTCTTTCAGAAAAAGATAAACATGTGTTGGAGGACAAATGCCCCACCATGGCTTGAAATTTATTGGTATCTAGATCAGGAGATATAGTTGTATCGACAAGAGCCTTTTCCAGAATGTCCTTATGTGCAGGTGATAACTTTAAAACCTCCAAGATAGAGATTTGGGCTAACGTTTTTCGTAATTGTTCAACCAAATTGTATTGACTTGGAGGGGGAATTGCTGCTTTAGATGAGCCGCCTTTGACAATGATCTTGGCTTGTCCCCTTGTGGTAACATTGACCTCTCGATATTTTGTCTTACCTTTGATTCGGATAGCATTGATTTGAGGGTCATCAGTATAGATATGATTGATAATAATGTCTTGGATGTTATTAACATTCTTGCCCTTATCATTCGAGGATTCCCCTTTGTGATAATTAGGGAGCGGGTTTTTGAATGCTTGATGATTATTATTAACATTGTGTCCCTCAAGTGTGATGGTACGATTATCAATCAAATCTTGAACGATATTCTTTAACCCTTGGCAACTGTTTGTCTTATGACCTTTGCATCTATGATAATCACAAAAGTGTGAGTCATTCCATGATGGTGGTTTAACTCGAGGCTCATAATCTCTTTGTGGTGGCAATGTAATAGCATTTTGATTCAACAATTCTTTGAGAATGGATCCCAAAGATTGGCCCAAGGGAGTGAAACTCCGTCGATTTGAAAAATATGATGGTCTGGGCGCACTTGAATTTGGATTATTGCCAAAATTATTTCCACGATTGTTAGTTGTGTTTCCCAGATTAGAAACATTGCTTTGGGTGCTAGAATGTCCAGCATTATTGTTACGTTGAGCACCTGACACATTAAGAATGACGGGTTTTGAATTCACATTGTTAGCACCTACCACCCCATCATTACCAACATTTTTATTTCGAGTCCAAAATCGTGACTTGTCATTGTTGTTACTATAGTTGTTGTTGTTGTTGTACGAATTTGAACCTTCTTTATCAACTTTTAGAACTCCACGCTTGATTAATGCACCTTCAATAGTGATTGCGTTTTCAATCAATTTTTCAAATGATGGAGGACAATGAAGATTTAGTCTGTAACTCATTTCTTGATTAAGACTATCGATGAAGATCTCCATCTTTTCCTTTTCAAGAACAGGGCGAGAGTACCTAGCAAACGTTCTTCTCCATCTTTGCAAAAATGTAGTGAAAGATTCCCCTACTTTTTGTTTTATCTTACAAAGATCAAGCATGGTTATCTGATGTTGGATGTTGTAAGAGTATTGCGATATGAATTTATTTATCAACTCTTCAAAGGTTTTGATGGGGGGAGTGATCTTTGAAAGCCACTCCATGGATTGCCCACCCAGACTTCATGGAAACAATTGCATTAGATAGGTATCTTCATGCGCGAATTCTAAACTCATATTTCAGAAATCCCTTACATGCTCAATGGGGTCAGTTTTCCCATTATATCTATCAAACTTAGGGATTTCGCAATGTTTTGGAAAAGGAATCATTCAAAGATTTCTATTGAATGGATAAGGACATATTTCTTCCAAAACATACTTCTTTGGTGCTACCCCTTACATTTCTTTTATTTTCCCTTGTAATTCCTTGATCTATTGAGTAAGGGCACTAAAATCATCAAGAGGATTTTTCAGGATTTTCTTTAATCCCTTCTGTGTCAAAATCGGCAGGTAACTTGGCTCCTTGAATAGCTAAAGAAAGGAAGTACCTTTCCTTGTTTCTTTCTAAAATCTTTTCCATAAGAGTATGGAATTGAGGATCCTGTTCTGCTTCTTGAAGCTTTTCTTCCATTACTTCTTCATTATTCGGAATGTTAAAGAGGTTTTCTTCCCTCTCATTATTATCGCCCATTTTGCTTAATATACTTTCCTCTTTTTCTTTGTGCTTTTGAGATCTCGTGGTAACAGGCATAAGCTTTACTCAAATCCTACTAACTTTGATCAAAGGAATGAAATAGTGCAATGGTGATGAAAGTTAGGATAGAGTGAAAATTCTATGACTTAAAAGATTTTTAATCTTTAGTTCGTGATTCCCTAGGTGAAAGGATGAAAATCCTGTTTGTGGGAATTAAACCAAAGATCAAAAAATAAAGGTGATTTTGCACTTTGTGAAGTTTGATCTTAGCTTTGTATATAAATGAACTTAGCGGATGCCTAAATGTGTTTGAGTTCTCTATTTGCAAAATTTGATTTGGATGAGAAGTATATGCGATTGCAAGTTGGTGAAAAATAAGAAGGATGACTACGCTCTGATTTCTGAAAATCCAAAAAATCGCGCCTAAGATTTGGAAAACAGATGCACCAAAATAGAAACTGAATGCGCTAAAATAGAGCACAGATGCGCCGAAACAATGCACAGATGCGCTAAAACAGAGCACAGATGCGCCGAAATAGAGCATAGATGCGTTGAAATAGAGAATAGATGCGCTAAAAAAAAGCACATATGCGCTAGAACAGAGACCTAATGTGCCAAAACATAGACCGAATGTGCTAAAACAGAGACCAAATGCGCTAAAACAGAGACCAGATGCGCCAAAACAGCTCTGAGATCAACATGTTTTGACAGTTTGATAAAATTTTCTTGTTTTGGATGATCTTATTCTGATTCAAATGTGAAAAACACAGCATAGAAACAGACAATTATTTTGTTAATCCTAAAATCTAAACAAAGAGTGTATGTTCTTTGAGATTTCCACAAGTTTTTGAACAATATAAGCACTTCAGTCAGACTCACTCTTAATTTGTCAAATAGGTCATCAAAGTAATCACAGCCCACATCTTAAAATCACGTCGACTCACATAGCCTTGTCACCCCCTAGAGGGTGCCCGTGTTTTTGTCTTTTCCAGGTGCGTACTCAAAGTGACGGAAGTGGATATCGAATCCCTTGAGCAAACAATCTGTGGTGACTATATGGTGAGTGTCTTGAGGACAGATTCTTCCCTCCCCTTGCACCGTGATTAAAATAATGTTTGGATACTGACTCGGCTGGATTTCTACACTATGGTTTGTAGTAAGGGTATTCGTTTAGTGTGGAAAATAGATATACTCCCTCGAGAGACCTCCCAACCTTTAGAACAAAGATTTTGGGGATGGTTATCCTGCGCACTACTGTCAAGTTGGATTTTCATCAACAACTTGCTTTTGATTAAAGTGGGTTGGAAACTTTGGCTTTAGTTGTTCCCACTTAGGTCATTCCCATAGGGTGAGTACTTTTTCCCACTATGGCAGGCCTTCTAAAGGATGTAATAAAGCATTAAATTGCATAAAACAAAAGGTAAGTCTGGTATTTTGATCACCCAGTTAAGGGGAGAGCATAGACCTATTACCCACAATCACAGCATGCAAATAATGGTTCAATTATAAATCCCCAAATTGAAATTTTTTCTATTCTAAGTGAAGATGTTGCTTCACTAAAAACATGGGGTTTATTTTAACCAAAAGAAAATATGTTTGGTGACTATCCTAGGATTGGTTAATTCAAAATTAAGTGTCTACCCTAGGATTGGTTCATTCTGTTAAAAATAGCATCAGAAAAATTATGTCCGCAGATTGCGTTAGAATCAGAATTTAAATTTTTACAAATGTATGCGCTAAAACAGAAGATGTATGTGCTGAAACAGGTTATGTATGCGCTAGAACAGGTTATGTATGTGCCGAAAGGGTTCTCAGGGATGCACCGAAATAGTCGTCGGATGTGCTGAAACAGGTTATAAATGCACCGAAAGGGTTCTCAGGGATGCACCAAAACAGAGTGTCTATGCGCTGAAAGAGGTCACGGATGCATTGGAACAGGTCATGTATGTACCATAACAGTCATCGTATGCGCTAAAACAGGCTTCGTATGCGCTAAACCGACAGTCGTCTGCACTAAACCGCGATTTTTATCCGTCACTTGCTAGAAAAATCTGCAAAAATAGAAGTTAAAATGCGGGGCTTGGCCCCATGGTGGGCACCAAAAATGTGTACATTAGAATGTGTCAATTAAATTGAATCTAATCTAATACACCAATGAAACATTAGATTGAAGAAAACTAAATAAATAAAGCAAATGCAAACTCTTGATAGCAGCTTCTTCAAATTCATTCCATTGTCCTCTATCTCCAAGGATTCACTTCAATATGTTTGCTCTCAGTTGTGCAAACACAGCTTATAGAATGGCACTTGAGAGAATGAGATTATTATGAATGCATATGCATCTACAAGATTGAAGTATTGAATTAAAAATGCTATGAATTGCTAAGATTGCGACTATAATAACTACGCATGAAAAATATGAGATTCGAGGTCCTTTTCAACTCATGAAAGGGTTGTATTTATAGATTTTTGAAGGTAGGAATTCGATTGGCCAAGATCGACGGTCGAGTTCAAACCTGTTGGAATGAACGGTGAGAGATCGAGAATTTGAAAAAGAGGTGGAATTCTGAGAGACAGAAAATGAAGAGACAATTTGAAAGGTGTCTCTCATAATTAAATAAATAAATATTTAATTATGTGTGAGAGAAATATGAAAAGGCTTTAATTAAATATTGCAAATATTTAATTATGAGAAAAGGAAAAGGCCTTTTTAATTAAATATTAAGAATATTTAATTTTGTGAGAGAAGTGGGAATTTAGAAAATTATTTAATTAAATATCAAAAAGTATTTAACTACATGTGGAGGGAAGAAAATCATTTAAATTTAGAATTTAAACTTTGATAATTAATGTAAATAAATTGTAAAATTTATTTAATTAATTAAGAGGAAGGTAGCATTAATTAAATAAATAAATTTATTTAATTAAATTAGAAGAATTAGAAAATGAACAATATAAATAAATAATTAAATTTATTTATATGTAGAAGACTTAAGAAACATTAATTAAATAATTCATATTTAATTAATTAACAGGTTCGATCGACCGTGACCATTTTTAGATGTGTACAAGCGCAAACCCAAGATTTGGATATCTAATCTCCCTAATATACATCTTGGACCTTGGCCCTACTTGCATGGTAGAAGGAAGGGTCCCCGAGGGGGATCCTATATGTCTCAGCCTCTGCGGCCTCCCATCGCTCCTGCTCCTAAAGCAACGAATGGGAAGAAGCTCGTTGTCGAGGCATTAGAGTTGACTCCCCTTGTTGTCTCTCAATCTCTTCCTTTGCTCCCGTTCAGGAGTCTATCCCTATGCTGGAAATAGTTGTGATGGACACTCCTATGGTTGAGCAAGAGCCTTCAATCCCTTCACAAATCCCAGCCTGTAGCCTTAAGAGTCATATAAATCGCCTTGCGCATGATCATAAGCATCGGCGAAAGGCTTTGGTGGTTAAGCAGACCACTATGTAGAAGAAGGAAGAGGGGATGACTACCCCTGCATCAGGGCCTCTTATGGTGTCCTCCTCTCTCCTCCCCTCTTCTTTCATTCAACAAAAAATAGTTTTTCTTTTGGCTCCCGTGATGAGAATGAGTGTGCCTAACCCTAAAAAGGTATAGGTGTTTATCACTCCCTCAGTCAAGCCACCTCTTTTAGTGTCCATTATGAACATCCCACCATTCCTAAAACTTGTGGACATGCCAAATACTTTGGTGGTGTCTATCACGGTTTTCTCCTCCTCACCCGCATCTCTCACCTCATCTATGGGGAGTTCACCTCCTTCGACAAAGAAAAAAGAAAATTTTAGCCCTTCCAATAATGGGGGTCAAAAGGGGAGTCCACCCTCTTCAAGGGGTGTTCCTGCATTAGCATGTGTCATCCTAGCTATGGGGCTAGTTCTGGCCTCCCTTGAGTTTTTCACTGCTCTCAAGTCGCTCAGTAAGCCCGATGATGAATCTCAGGCATCATCCTCCCCATCCATTAAGGTATGACATGGCACTCCTATAAAGTGCATGTTCAACTCTTTGGATGAGGTCTCAGCCTTGTTAGTGATCACCTCCACAAGAGCCTAGTGAAGAAGACCTTGCGGGGCCTTCTTTCTTAGCCCTTGTTGTGAGAGGGTTGGAAGCTCCTCCCCTTAATATTTTGCCACTTCAAGCTTGTCTGCCTTCCCATTATAATGATCTCAATTGGGAAGCAGATGACCTCTTGGTTGATGAGTGTTAGGGGGATGCCTCTTCTTTATCTTTAGATTATATGCATGTTTATTGTGATGTGTTCCCCTATGCTTGCATTATATTTTCTTGGATGGCCCTTGTCACCCTTGTAGGTGCTTGGATACAAGAGTGATTTTGTGTCATAAACATTCTTCTATTTTTCTCATCATTCTTCCATGTTTGTGTCTTGATTTTTGTAAAATTGGGGATGATGCAAAGCATTGGGGGCATTTAGACTTCCCTTCCATGTTGACCCAATTTTATATTTTTCACTTTTTTTTTATGCATTCCTCTTGATCTGGTGGGGATTGATGATCTTTCGCCTTGCACCACGATTACCTATTATTTATATAAGCATGAGTAAATATGACCCTACGAAACGAGATCCCCTTGTCTTTTATGTTTCCTTTCTCTCTTCTTTTCTTGAGTTGTGATGTTGTAGTGCCTATGTGTTGTCCCTAATATGTGTGACAACATCACCACAGAGACATCTCACTATGTCCCATGGGCCACAATGTCACGTTTTTCTTTTTTATTCTTTCTTTTCTCTCCTTAGACTATCACGTGCCTCTGTGTTCAGCATGCACCACCCTAAGTGGGGGCTATCATGTCAACCTCAAATTTTCAAAAAATGAATTTTTTGCCAATGAATCTTTTTTCAAAAATCTTTGCAAAATTTCAAAAATTGCATTCTCAACTTGGACTCCTAACGGACCATGTTTCCTTCATCACAGGTTCGCAAAGAAAGAATTTGAGAACTTTCCTCTAAGGAGTGAGAAAATTTTTCCTATGGGAGAAGCCTTGACCTTCCCCTCACAATGGGGTATTTTCTTCCTTTTGAATTCCTTGATGAAGTGAACATCTTTCAGAAGGATCCCTTGATGTTGAATCAATTTGCAAAAAACATTCCTACACTTTCAAATAATGTGTCCCTTGAGTGGACCCCCCTTCTTTTGAAGGTTTCCCAAGGGACTCCTTTGAAATCCTTTCAACTTGTTGACTGTTTGTGTGACTATTTGTCTATTTGCCTGTGTGGTTGATTTATGTTTGTTGGCATGTTTTATCTATGGATTAACATGTTGCTTTATAGGTGCACCTATGAAGTCACTTTCTAGTTTGACTCTACAGAGTCCCCTTTCCAATGGGTGTCCTTCATGAGAGAGAACTTGGGCAATGCCTCCTTACAGTTATGCAAGCTTGTAAGCCACTTACTTCACTGGGCTTCCTTGATGAGAGAGAATTTGGGGGAATACCTTCTTGCAAGTCTATGGGACTATGAGATGCTTACATCCTGCAAGATTTTGCCATCATTGGTTTGAGGGCCTTCGATGTACCTTGTGTAACTTCATAGTTATGCGGGGCTATGGAGTCCTTTTGTTCAAAAATCCCTAGGGAGAGTACCTGTGGAGTCCTTTGCTTGCCTTGCACTTTCAATTTTGCCAGATTGTTGTCTACTTCCTTGACAGTTCAAGTATACATTTCTAACCCTTCAATCTACTTTACCAAACACTCATTGATACTCATGCTTGCTAAAGTGGGGGGAAAATGTATAGGAGTGAATTTTCACCCCTTAGGTAAATTCCCCTTTCACATACCCTCACCTTAGAAAACCAAGTTTGAAGGTGAAATTCCACATCACCTACCTGCCTTCCATCCACTTGGCATTTGTCTTGTGTGTCAGTGAGAATGTGTTTCGGGGATGCAAGCACAGTGCACTGATGTCTGTATAGTGTGGTGTCGTCCCTGATAGATTCTTGTGTCTTAAGTTGACAGAGGCATTACACACCCGATTGGGATCAAATTTTAACATCCCTCTTTGACCAACTGACCCTGAAAATGGCAGATTCTTCTCATCCCACCTTCAAAAACATTCTCAATTCATTCATTTGATTCTCTAGAATCATCTACACATTCAATCACTTCATTTCTTCACTCTCAAGCAGCATTCCAATCTTCCATTATGATTATTGTAGCAGCTTTGAAGCTCCATCAACTCCACATTGCAAGTGTGAGGCAAGCCATAGAAGTGTGGGCTTGGAGTCTTGCAAGACCTCCCTTCATCACCACTGCAGTTGTGGTGACTTTTCCAAGTCCATTCCTTGCATTCTCCTTCCATTGGCTAGTGAAATTTTGGGTGGAGGTGGTAATGCGTCACTCCTCTCCTCTGTGATTTTATTGAGTAGCATAATATTGTTTTGTAGTGTTCATTGCAATCTTTACTTTCTACTTCCTTTATCACATATTCTACTTCATTGCTATCTAGCTATCCGTGGAGGTGGAAACACCAAAATGGGGGTCTGACTGAGGCAGACCCCTATATAGCCCCAACAATTTTCCCCTTCGTGTTTGTGTGTAGGTGGACGTACGCATGGAGCTAGCTGGTGAACTAGCACTTTTGTGAGATTATCTTCATCGCCCTAGCTTTCATTTATTTACTTTATCATCTTCATCTTTACTTTCTATACTTTCTCATTCTATTTTTTCCCGTCACAATCAAATATCTAGGCTATTAGTAGGTATTTTGGTGGTTTTTACTATACTTGGTGTTTTCTGTCTGTACGGATTCCAGCACGCCAAAGAGATGCCAACGCATCACATTGTCATCCTAGAACCGTGCTTCCATCCTCAAAGAGAGAGCTATCTAAGGTACAATAGCGAATCCAAAAACTAGCTCGCCTAGCCCAAACCTAAAATTCGGGTCTGAAGAGTGACAAAATTACTACATAGTGCTCTTCATTCTCGATCCCATTCCTTTAGAGTGAGGTAAGTTAGGGAAGCCCTCCACTCTTGGCTCTCCATGATGTGGAGCCTTGACATGGTTGGTCCTCCTCTCTTACACCATGCAATTGGTTTCATAACATTTCATTAAATATTTTTTTCTTAATCAAGTTTTGAAGTCAAACTAGTTACAATTTAGACATGATTTACTTGCTAACACATAACTTTTTTTGTATGTATCTAAATTTAAATTTTTTGTTGGATCAAGGACATCAATATCTAGGGCATAGATATTTTTCAAAAAAAAAATTGATAATCTACTATTTTTCCACATGTGCAGAACAAAGAGCTTGATTTTTGGTCAAAAACGTATGTTTAATTAAACCAAAAAAATACATAATAAAACCAAAACATATTAAAATTATATTCAATGGATAGCTCATTTTGAGGACTACCATCATTTGGTTGTGTCTGTGAAGTTTCCTCCATTTTCATTCGCAACCTGAGCTTCGAAAGGAAAAAAATTGTAGAAATTTGGTAGAAGAGGGGGAGAAAGGAAAAAGGGGGGGAGGGGGGGGGTTTGTTTGAGTGATCCCCCATTCGCTCCAACCCCCCTTGACCCATTTGCTTGAGTGGGGGTTCGCTTGAACCTCTTTGAAATAATATTAAAAAATTCGATCAGGGTGGTTCAAGCGAATCCTTGGCTGATGTCCGCTTGAACCCTTGGCTGACCAGCTAATTATTATGTTTTTTTTATAACTACATATGCATATAAATATGTGTTTATTTTTTCAATTTTTCAATATCAACATAGAAGATTAATTCACATTTTTATCCATCTTGAGGGAGATTTTGAAGATTTTGGAGGTTTTGGATTTGTGAAGTCATCTTTTGGTCTAGAGGATTTGTGATTTATGAAGTCATCTTCCATCAAGGGAGATTTTGGATTTGTGAAGTCATCTTTTGGTCTAGAGGATTTGTGAAGCCATCTTCCACCAAGGGAGATTTTGGATATTTTTGGAGATTTTCGATTTGTGAATTCATCTTTTGGTAGAGAATTTGTGAAGTCATCTTTTGGTCTAAAGGATTTGTGAAGTCATCTTTTGGTAGACAAAGAAAATGACAAGTAAAAGAACAAGAAAAAATAAGAATAAACGAAATTATTCACAAGAATAAGAACAAAAGAAGCACGAGCAAAATTTGGTAAGATATCATAGAAAGAAACAAGGTACATGCATAATTTTTTTCCTATTTTTAATATTAGTCCAAAAATATTTTTTATTTTCTATTTAATATATTTTTTTATCATGTTAGTTATTTTTAGTTTTGAACATTTCTATTTTAAGTAACCCCTATATCTCCCTCTCTCTTTATCTCTCTCTATCCTTCTCTAGATCCACCTTCCTCTATCTCTATCATTCTCTCTAAGGAACCCTCTCTTTCTCTCTCTCTCCCTTCCTTTGTCATACAACATTCTAATTTATCCTACACCAAATTGTTCATTATAATCATTGTATTTGTTCTATGTAATTCTTAATTTCAATCTAATCTTTGATTTCATTTACATTTGAATCCACTTATAGCTCATCATCTCTCACTTTCTTTGCTTGCATATAAATTTATATATGCAATACAAAACCTAGTGACCTTGAAAATTCATTTTTCCATTTCCTTAAATTGAATCTATTTCCAATTGCATTTGTTCCATGGAATTCTTAAGTTCAAGTTCTAATCTTTATTTTCACTCATTGGTTTAAAAAGTACAACCTCTCGTTTTCACTCATTTTTTTTACATAGAACAACATCCTTGTGTTTTCACTCATTGATTAAAAAAGAACAACCTTGAATTTTCACTCATTGGTTTAAAAAGAACAAGAAACTTATATTTTCCCAAGCATCGGTTTAAAAAGAACAAAAAAGCTTACATTTTCACTCATTGGTTTAAAAAGAACAACTTGCATTTTCACTCATTAGTTGAAATAGAACAAAAACTTTAATTTTCACTCATTGGTTTAAAAATAAAAACAAGCTTGCATTTTCACCTCATTGGTTTAAAAAGAACAACCTTTCATTTTCATTCATTGGTTTAAAAAGAACAACAACCTTTCATTTTCACTCATTGTTTTAAAAAGAACAACAACCTTGCATTTTCACTCATTGGTTTAGAAAGAAAAACAACTTGCATTTTTACGAGCATTGGTTTAAAAAGAATGTAACAACCTTGAAATTTCACTCATTGGTTTAAAAAGAACAATAACCTTGCATTTTCACTCATTGCTTTAAAAAGAACAACAACCTTGAATTTTCACTCATTGGTTTAAAATGAACAACAACCTTGCATTTTCACCTCATTGGTTTAAAAAGAACAACCTTGCATCTTCAAATTTCATGGGTTAAAATGAACCACAACTTGCATTTTATTTTGGCTTTCATGTTAATTAGGCCTTCTTTGTGGGTGTAGTGGAAGTATCATCTCCCCTCGCCACTTTGTGGATCTTGGGTGTAAGACAAATCACTCCACCTTATCTTTTATTTTGTAGAAGGGCCTACTAATTTTTATCTTGGTCTACCATAGATTGGTTAGCATCCTTTTTCCTAGGTCCAAAAGGTTTGAATCCCCTTAGTTTCATTTGGAATACCTTTTAATCTTAGTAGCATATTATAAACCTTAGTCATAATCTCATTTGGTCTCATATTGCATATCATATCCTTAAATGGTCATCAAGTCATTATCATCATTGCATTTTTTCCATGGAATTCTTAAGTTCAAGAATCTTCGATTTCATTTACATTCATCTCCATGTATAGCTCATCATCTCTCACTTTCTTTTCTTGCATATAAATTCATAGAAAAATCATTTTTCCATTTCCTTAAATTGAATCTATTTCCAATTTTGTTTTGTTCCATGGAATTATTAAGTTCAAGAATATTTTATTTCATTTGAACTCAACTCCACTTATAGCATCATCTCTCACTTTTTTTCTTGCATGCAAAAGTTTATATGCAATACTTGTTTAACCTAGAGAAGTTTTAAACTCATTTCAGCTTAAATTCCTTATCATCTATTTCCAATTTCATTTGTTATATGGAATTCTTAAGTTCAAATTATAATCTTTGATTTATTTTTTTCAACTCCACTTGTATAGCTCATCATCTATCACTTTCTTTGCTTGCATGTAAATTATTCATATATGCAATATGTATTTAACCTAGTGACTTTAAATTCATTTTGTCATTTCCTTAAATTGAATCTACTTCCAATTTTATTTGTTCCATGTGGAATTATTAAGTTCAATAATCTTTGATTTCATTTGTTCAACTCCAATTTTATAGCTCATCATCTCTAAGACTTTCTTTGCTTGCATGTAAATTCATATGCAATTCACAAAACCTAGTGACTTTGAAAATTCATTTTGCCATTTCCTTAAAAATTGAATCTATTTACAATTTCATTTGTTCAATGGAATTATTAAGTTCAAGAATCTTTTATTTCATTTGAAATTTCTACTCCACTTATAGCACCATCTCTCACTTTTTTTGCTTGCACATGTAAACTCATACTTGCAATACTTGTTTTTGACCTAGTGAAGTTTTAAACTATTTTTTCCTAAATTACTTATCATCTATTTCCAATTTCATTTGTTCCATTGAATTCTTAAGTTCAAGAATATTTTATTTCATTTTTTCAACTCCAATTTTATAACTCATCATCTCTCACTTTCTTTGCTTGCATGTAAATTCATATGCAATTTACAAAACCTAGTGACTTGGAAAATTCATATTGTCATTTCCTTAATAATTGAAGATATTTCCAATCAAGTATTTGTTCCATGGAATTATTAAGTTCAAGAATATTTGATTTAATTTTAAATTTCAACTCCACTTATAGCATCATCTCTCACTTTTTTTCTTGCATGTGTAAACTCATATGCAATACTTGTTCTTGACCTAGTGAAGTTTTAAAAACATTTTTCCTAAAATCCTTATCATCTATTTCCAATTGCATTTGTTCCATGGAATTATTTAGTCCAACAATCTTTGATTTCATTTTTTCAACTCCACTTATAGATTTACATCATCTCTCACTTTCTTTGCTTGCATGTAAATTCATATCCAATTTACATAACCTAGTGACTTTGGAAATTCATTTTACCATTTCCTTAAATTGAATCTATTTCCTATTGTATTTGTTCCATGGGATTCTTAAGTTCAGGAATCTTTGATTTCATTTGAAATTTCTACTCCACTTATAGCATCATCTCTCACTTTTTTTGCTTGCACATGTAAACTCATATGCAATACTTATTCTTGACCTAGTGAAGTTTTAAACTCTTCAAGCCTAAATTCCTTATCATCTATTTTTGGAATTGCATTTGTTCCATGGAATTATTTTAAGTTCAAGAATATTTTATTTCATTTGTTCAACTCCAATTTTATAGCTCATCATCTCTCACTTTCTTTTCTTGCATGTAAATTCATATGCAATTTACAAAACCTAGTGACTTTGAAAATTCATTTTACCATTTCCTTAAATTGAATCTATTTCCAATTGTATTTGTTCCATGGAATTCTTAAGTTCAAGAATCTTTGATTTCATTTGATTCAAATTCTACTCCACTTATATCATCATCTCTCACTTTTTTGGATTGCATATGTAAACTCATATGCAATACTTGTTCTTGACCTAGTGAAGTTTTAAACTCATTTTGCCTAAATTCCTTATCATCTATTTAAAATTTTCATTTGTTCCATGGAATTCTTAATTTCAAGAATATTTTATTTCATTTGTTCTTGACTCCACTTATAGCTCATCATCTCTCACTATATTTTCTTGCATGTAAATTCATATCCAATTTACAAAACCTAGTGACTTTTAAAATTTATTTTAACATTTCCTTAAATTAAATCTATTTCCAATTGTATTTGTTCCATGAAATTATTAGGTTCAAGAATCTTTGATTTTATTTGATTCAATTTCTACTCCACTTATATCATCATCTCTCACTTTTTTGGCTTGCACGTGTAAACTCATATGCAATACTAGTTCTTGACCTAGTGAAGTTTTAAACTCATTTTGCCTAAATTCATTATCATCTATTTCCAATTACATTTGTTCCATGGAATTCTTAAGTTAAAGAACCTTTGATTTCATTTGTTCAACTCCACTTATAGCTCATAATCTCTCACTTTCTTTGCTTGCATGTAAATTCATATTATGCAATTTACAAAACCTAGTGACTTTAAAAAATCATTTTTCCATTTCCTTAAATTGAATCTATTTTTAATTGAATTTGTTCCATGGAATTCTTAAGTTCAAGTTCTAATCTTTGATTTCATATGTTCAAATCCACTTATATAGCATCATCTCTCACTTTCTTTTTAATATTTTGTGACATGTAGAAGGGGGTCAACAAGCAAGAAGTTCTCAAGCAAAAGTTGAGCCAAATTTAGATATTGGATCAAACAAGGCTAAAGAACACATAGTTGAAGATAGGGAGGAGGCCCAAGTTCAAACCATGCATGTTGGAGAGGGTTAAGGATCACTTCCTTCTATTGGTATGGATGAGCATATAAATCTAGCTAAAAAGGTGAGGAAACAAATTTCTTATAGAAATTTATATCATTTACTTGAAATAGATATGGAGAATTTGAAATGTTATGCCATCCAACCTATAAATACTAGTAGGAGGTCAATGGTCCTAAATTTTTTAAGTAAATAATCAATTCTCATTTCAATCATCTTGAATCACTTCAAAAATACTAACTGTTATCACATTTACTTCTTCATAATGAGTTGAAAGAGCCATTACAATTGTTGGGTGTACATTCAACATCGAATAAGAGGAAACACATGAGACTACAAAAAGATATTGCTGAATTTTTTTTAAAAGGTTTAGATTATATTAGGAAAGGATCTTGATTAGTGGATAAGGCCATTACAAGAAGGCTGATGTTGATATCTATTTTAAATCAAGATATATTAAGAAAAAGAAAAATGTCTACACTTTCAACTAAAATTGGTTATAGTAGAGCCACACTAATAAAATATGATAAAAAGAGAAAGGTTTTGGATGATATTTCATAAGGTAATTGGGAAATTATGTGTAGATCTCCCCATTTTGATAAGATTGAAGATGTTGTTAGGAACTTGATCTCAATTTTTTGGAATGATCAGACCCTTCCATCATCAAATAGTAGATATGTTATGAGACACGGGATTGGGCCTAATATTTATGAAAATCATATAAAAGATTGGCTAGAAATAACACAACTTGAGATGTATATGAACTTTTATAATACATATCCTTGTATAAAGATTAGGAAAACAATTTTTGAAAGGTTAAAGCCATATTATGTGAAGATAAGCAAGGTTTTTGAAATTTTTTGTTGTTTTTATCATACTGAATTTGATCTCTACTATCAGGTGTTTCACAATATGAGAGAACAAAGTTATGGTTTTCAAAATGTACCTCCTAAACAGGTAAGTTTGTTCATAAAATCCATGTTATGTGATAATTCAAGTGGACCTCAAATAAACTGCATAAAAGAACTTTGTGAAACATGTGGAAATTTGGCTAAATTTTCTTTGAGAAACAAAGATACTGACATAAAAAAGACAATAAATTGCAAGAGTTTCAAGTATGTAAAGTTTCAAACAAATTTTTGGAAAGAATCTACAAGGTTAAACCATGTAGAAGAGGAGATACCTATTGGAAAATTTATGGAAGATTTTCAAAAATTAATACAACCATACATACAAAATTCCTTTTTTCTAAGTGGCAAGCACAACAATTTCAAACATTAAGAGATGCTTTCCCACTTGGAACAGTTCTATCAGTAGTCAACTTTGCAAAAAATTACTCTTTTGTACATCAAAAAGAGATTCAATCAAAATATTACTTTTCAAATAAAATCACTATTATGGTTCATGTGTGTTATCAACATGCACAATCGGAATTGGATGGTGTTGAGAGTACAGATGAACAACGATTCATTAAGAAAGAATATCACTTTTATATTAGTGATGATAAAGAGCATGACACACTTTTTGTACAACATTGTTTTACATTTTTTTTTAGAATTTGAGAAGTAGGGGTGTAAAAATTGAAAATAATTTGAGAAGTAGGGGTTTTTTATGGTTAGATGGATGTGTGACACAATTCAAATCATCATGACCATTTTATGCACTATGTAGATATCATAAAAATTAAAAAATACTACATGTTTGGAGTTTCTTTGAGAGTGGGCATGGAAAGGGTGAGCATGATGGTGCAGGAGCTTGCATCAAACATGCTATAAGAAAGCATCAAATGAGTTATTCGGGAGATTGTATAGACGATGCACATGATGTTGTTGAATGGTGTAAGGAACACTTTGCATCAAATGAGGTCAGCACATCTTCAAGAATGAACTGAAACATTCCATATAGAGTGTTTTGGGAGATATCACCTATGTATAAATTACATTTCAAAATTTCAAAATTTAAATTTAATTTATATATATACATGTTTTTCACATAAGTTTGTTTTTACACATATCTAGGTGTGGATAGAAGATCGATGTATGGATGCAAGAGGGTAGACAAAACAAGATATTTGCATTGTGTTATGAGTATGAATAATCACCCTGGATGGACATTATACATGAGGGATTACTCTTTTTTTGCACTGAGTGCATTTTGGGAAACTTTGATGCATGCAACAACCAAGAACTTGGATATGTTAGTAGATGGAATCTGGTTCCACTAGTCGTTTTGGACACATAAGACAAAAATGTGGATGAAAGATTTCAAGACATTCATTTGATTTCAATTGATTATGAGCATATTTTAGGATTGGTTAGAAAAGGTGCATGTGTAAGTTTTCAATAATTTATTATATATTTATTTAATGATTTTTAAAGTCTAGATAGTTCAAAAAAAATTACAATTTTTCCATGTGTAAATTTGGTGTACAGGAGATGTTTTTGCAGTCATAGCAGAGCTTGGAAATATAGAAGTTGTTAGCTATTATTTACTATGTTGCACAGAAGAGAGGAATAATCTAACAAAACCTGAAACAAATGATGGAATGTTCTTTCCCACGGGTGAGTTTGAATTTAAAATTATATACATTGTGTACATGTATATTACCTTAAAAACATTATTTATATAAATTTTACAAACCTCGAGTGAAAATGTTGTACGTGCACATGTCTTACCTCAGGTTCATGTTGTTTATCATGTAGGTTATGTTGTAGTGCAAGGGATATATCTCAAACAAGTCAAAAAATTTCAACATGGGATTCATTTGATTGAATATCAACCTGATAACAAGGTACATCAATATAGTCATCTAGTAATTGCTACCGCCCTACATCTTCATGGAGTTCCACATACATGTGGATGAAAAAAATGGAGACTAGATAGTGAAGATTATAAAAAAAAATTGCATATTATTGAAGAGTGAGTTGAACCAAAACATTTGAGTTAGGTTATATCCATGATTTTCAAGTTCACTTGTACATATATACATGTTCAAGTGAGAACTTATAGTAATCTATTTGAACTCTAGATTGTTTTAGTTACTTATAATATATGTTGATGATGAGTATATTTTAAATTTGGTTGGACACAAATTAGTGATTGAAACACATTGGTCCTTAAATTGAGTCTATTTCCAATTACATATTTGTTCCATGGAATTTTTAAGTTCAAGAATCTTTGATTTCATTTGAAAGTTCAACTCCGCTTATAACATCATCTCTCACTTTTTTTGCTTGCATGTAAACTCATATGCAATACTTGTTCAACCTAGAGAAGTTTTTTAAACTCATTTTGCCTAAATTCCTTATCATCTACTTCCAATTGCATGTGTTCCATGTGGAAACACAAATTAGTGATTGAAACACATTGGTACATAAGTTATTTTTAATTTCTATCTATGTTCTTAGGAGATGGATGTAAACTTAAAAAGTTGAAGTGTGTACATGAACTTAAATTGATGTTACATATTTAATTTCCTTGTGGCTTTAGGTACATATATAGATAGAAACTATTATAAATTGATTTCAACGATGCTTAATTTTATACATAATGTACACTACAACAATTTCAAAAAGTTTGTATCTATCAAATACAAACTTTAAAAATTCATTTTTTCATTTCCTTATATTGAGTCTATTTCCAATTACATATTTGTTCCATGGAATTATTAATTTCAAGAATCTTTGGTTTCATTTGAAAGTTCAACTCCACTTATAGCATCATCACTCATTTTTTTTGTTTCCATGTAAACTCATATGCAATACTTGTTCAACCTAGTGTTCAGTTTTTTAAACTCATTTTTCCTAAATTCCTTATCATCTATTTCCAATTGCATTTGTTCCATGGAAACACAAATTAGTGATTGAAATATATTGGTACATAAGCTATTTTTAATTTCAAACTATTTTCTTAGATCCAAACTTAGAAACTTGAAGTTTGTACATGTTTAAATTTAAACATTTGACCTTAATTTGGAGTTTAAGGATGAAACTTACTAAATTTGTGACACTTTTTTAAAGGATGAAGTACTAAATTTAATTTTTGGTACACACTTTTAAGGATGTTACACGTACTATTTAATTAAAGTGTCCATCTAGTCCACTTCATCTATATATTGAATAGATAATATGTACATATTAATACCTAAGATATAAGAATTTACATCAATCAAGCACTTGTATCTGTATAGATCAATGTATAATTTTGAACCATAGATCCCATGCTTACATGAAATTAAATTGATGTTACATATTTAATTTCCTTATGGCTTTAGGTACATATATAGATAGAAAAGTTATTATAAATTTATTTGAATGATGCTTCAAATTCTATACATAATGTGCACTACAACAATTGAAAATTTTATATCTATTTAATATGACTAGATCTATTTAAAGGTGAAAATATGATTACTATCCTTTATAGAAATTAAATAGAACCTTTAGAATCTAGTTCTTTTACTTGTAGTACTTTTGATGGGGTACATATTTGGGCTTGTAGTACTTTTGATGGGTACCTTTAGAATCTATTTTTTATGATTGTGATTCATATAAACTATAAACCACTTTTAAATCGTTATTCATATTATTTTATCAAATAATTATTCTCTTATATGATTAGGGCCTCATCTCACTAAAACTCTCGTTAGAGGCAACAATGGAATACAAATTTTTAAAATAGATTCTCTTATCTCATCCATGTCTTATTATGTTTAGAGAATATTTTAACTTACTATATTCTAATGATATTCCACTTGACAAATAGATTAAATCATTTGAATCCTTTGTGTATTTACCAAACATATAGGGAGTGTATTCCCATTTGTAACCATCATTATACGGTTTAAGTGTGTATTTTATTTATTTATTTACTTTCTATATCCTTCCACCTAATGTGATTACATTAGTGGATCTCTTTATCTTGTCCTTAACTATCTTATGCCTTATTTTACTTTGTTGTTTTTCTAATCTTTCTCTTCTACCATTATTTCTAGCTAATTGAATTATGAATTATTCATGCCTAGTATTTCATAAAAAAATTGTGCGCTCTCTTAATATTTTCCCTCTTTCTATTCTAAACAAGGATTCAATACTTATTTATTCTTTTCAAACTAGATTATTCTTATGCTTAGATTAGACAATAATTAGTTTCGTATATGCCTTTTATTCAAATTTAATAACATTGCATGTGTGTGTACATGTAGATTAACATAAACATTTAAACATAAGAAAACACATGTACATGTAGATAGATGGATATAAACATAAACATTATAAGCAAAGAGGTACATGCATGTAGATCATGAAAATAAACATATAAACATAAGCAAACATACATATGTATCAAGTAGAGATGAATATTTTTAAGCTCAAACACATGTACATGTATATCATATAAGAAAATGTACTAGAGATCGTCAAATGTAGGTAATAATGTATCAACAACCTAAAAAATGTACTAGAGATCATCAAATATAGGTAATAATATATCAACAACCTGAATAATAATAAGAATAATATAATATATTTAAAATGGTGCCCTCTGCTCTGAACGCTTATGTGGCTCCTACGACCTCCAAACTGGTTCACTACATGCAATCATCTATGGAGGGCATTGGCTTGGTGGGTTGCAGGGGTGCGACACCGGTTATTGCAAGCCCTAATGTGGTTTTTGGGACTTCTCATTTTATGTGTGGTCTCTCGCGGGGTGGGAAAGGATGTCCTCTTCAATCTATTTCTTGGTTGGGTGGAGGGTAACTTCAGATCATAGGATTCTAGCTTATCCTCTTCCAAACATAATTCTGATACTCATATGTTGAATGGTGGCTCTTCTTTGAACCCACCCT